>QXTE01000130.1:4357437-4503423 GCA_003942145.1 Platysternon megacephalum | reverse complement strand
CCCCCCCCCACCCCCCCGTGAGACTGCTTCGAGAGACAAAATATACGTTACATATATCTTTCCTGGTAGCTGAGTTTATCAACCATCTATCTTTCATTAAATTACCTTTCTACAGTGCCTGAAGGAGACCCAAAAGATATATTGAAAATTAAAAATGATCCCCTACCAAAGGAGGGGTGGAATGGCAAACCTGACTCATTTTTGAAGAAGAGAGATCTACATATTTAGCTTATCTACGAGAGAGAGAGTACATATTTAGCTTCTCCTTAATAGCTAGGTTCATCATTCCAGCAGTAAGTTTATAACAGCAATGCTACTCTGAAGGAGGGCTAATTAAAAATGTGGTCTTGAAGGGAAAAGGTCACATATTTGGTGTCGTTGTTGCTTTTAGCTTGAATGGAGGTCAGATGAGACTGTAATCTAGAAAAGGGATAGATGTGGATTCTCCATCCCTCCCCCACTCTTTTTCTCTTGGGGTTACTACCAGGAAAACTAACATGTTAAACACCCTTGAACAGGTGGTCACATACCCTGTGTGAAGGCCCAATGGGAATGTATAAATAGCCTTAACTGAAGTTGATAGGTGATCCATAATTGTTCTGAGAAATAGCTGCATAAATGGATTTCAAGATCAGAACCCTTGAGGCACCATAAAGAAGGTAGAATAAGGCCCTTGGCATTGTTCTGTCTTTCAGCATCAGGGCATGATAAGTGGAAGACCACTGCTTGCACGGGTACAAAGCCAGCTTTGTATTCAGAGACCATGTAACACATCGAGACTTGTTGCATAAGTCTCTTGTGTGTATTTGGGCATTTTTTTTTGTTTTTTTTTATTCTCCATAAAAAATGGAAGGGAATGCAGAAATATAATTTCACTGTTCCATGGGCCTTGTTTTGGATCTGCAGTTTTCTCCATGTTTACATAGAATGTTGGGGACCATAATGCCCTTATATAACACTAAGACAAGCAGGTCTGGAGTTTCAGGGGTCTCTTCCTTAGGTCCCGCCAGTTCTGACTTGGAGAGTTAGCCCTCTTTGGAGGGCAAAAGAGAAAATGAAGTTGTTTTTTGCTGATTGCAGTTAGAAGGTTTCTTTTTATGGTGTCTAGAGTTTTTGCTCTACAGTTTGGTGAGATCTGGACTTCTCTGAGGAAGTGTTTTTTGTTTTCTTTAACCTTAAATGCCTTATGTTTCTCCTGGTGACAAGACAACTGGCAAAAGACCTGAGTCTGAAGATAGGTCAGATGTGGACTTTTGTTCTGTTGGCATGTCCCTGTAGCGGAGAGGGACCTTTTCTGTGATTTTTGCTACAGTGGCAGAGTATATGGGGTGGTGGGCTGAGTCAGATATACATACCTTTGTCTGAAGACTCCTTAATCCCATGAGGCAGCTGGTGTTGGGCATTTTTTACAGGGACTCTGATTAACTGTTCTTGGGAGTGATGAGGAGAAGAGGATGGGTGGAGATGTAGGAACAGGTATGGCCTCTGTTTCTTCTAGTTTTGAGGGAAGAGAGGAAGGAAGCCAGGTGGTGAGCCTTCAGAAGAAATGGATGATGGCTTTCTCTGAAGGAATGAACCCTTCCGGTTGTACTTGATAAGCCCTGCTGGCCTGTCTGTAGATGAAGAGAGCCACAGGAAGGATATGCCAAGTTCTGAATCATAAAAAATAAAGGGCAATTTATTCTTTGCTGCTTGGGAGTAGAGATGGCTGTTCTTAGTGGCTATGGTGAATAAAAGGCAGGGGTTGGGTGAGGGGAGCTGAATATGAACTGCTGGAGAAGATTATCTGAAATAAGAGACTACATTTCTATGCCCACACTGCAGAGGGCCACTTCAGGAGCTGGCAGAGCTTCTACTCTAGCATGAGCAGCCGCGTGGTGGTAACTCTGAAGCTGCTGCTGACCTGATTGTGTGATTCACTATTTGGACCTATATACTGTATGGGCCTGTGTGAAAGCTGAATTGACTTCTTGGTACTAGAAGACATTTTCCAACTGAAGAAAACAATAATGCCCCTTCCAGGGTACCAAATGCTGCAGGCTCCTTCTAGATGACTACTTTTTGGCAGGCTTTCACTCCATTTTTGTAGCCCATGTGGTAGAGGGTTGATGCTGTGACTGGATCAAAGGAACCTTTGTGTGCTCCCAAGATTGGTTTCCTGAGATAAGAGAGAGGAAGATCAGGGGATAGAAAATGCATGTGTGTCAACTAGAGAAATGTCAGGGAATCAACCCACTTTCCAGGGCTTGTCAAGTCTGGATCTGCCTCCTGTGCTGCAGAAACTGCTGGAATGGCAAACCTGGCCATGAAGGAGAATAATGTTCTCTGAAGTCTCAACTATTGAGAGTAAGCCTCAAGAAAGGAGACTCTCTAGCTCTACCTTAAAGACCAACTTCATGACAAAAATGCCCCCCTCTACCAAACTGGTTTACCTGTGAGAGACAGGTCTATTTAACTTATTCAAGGCTGTATTTTGTGTGACTTACGTTCCTTCACCCTTGTGAGCCACTGAGGATAAAAATATTTTTTTGCACCTAATATATAACTTATAAAGCACTTTTCATCTTCAAAGCAATGTTTAAATATCCATCCTGGCAACAATCATGTAGGGAGGACAGAAAGGATTATCCCCACTCTACAAATGGAGAATCTGAAGCATATAAATTAAGGCACCACTGCACTGAGAACTACACTGATGCAGAGGTTTACCTGCATGATCCTCAGTGCAGAATCAAGGTGTAAGTGGATGGATCACTTGATGATTACCTGTTCTGTTCATTCTCTCTGGGGCACCTGGCATTGGCCACTGTCGGAAGACAGGATACTGGGCTAGATGGACCTTTGGTCTGACCCAGTATGGCCATTCTTATGTTCTAAGTGATATGCCCAAGGCTAGAGAGAGAGGGAGGGACATTATCAGAAATGAGACTAAACTCTCAGGAATTCCCTGTCCTGTATTCAAATCACTCTACCACATGTCTTTCCCTTGTTGTTAGATATCCATCCATATATTTGAAACCTTCACCAGCCAATCTGATGCAAAGGAATTTAAAGTTAACTGCAAGATGATTGGGTTTTTTTTGTCTATGGTTTCAGAATCCCATCACACATCTGTGAGCTGTTCATAACTGCTCATTATCACAAACCATTCTGGCTCCATTTTGGGGAATACCTTAATTTTTTTTGGAAGCAGATCGGAAGGGGCAGTACAGGGGCAGTACTGGCTCAGGAGGCAGCTCTTGGCGGAGGTGGAATCTACTTCTTTTTTAAACATCTCTTTACCCTTTTTATTATACTACCTAACACTAAAATAGGATAACTGATACAGGTCTGTCTCATCTTACGCTGGGGTTACGTTCCGCAGTCAGCGCCTAAAGCGAAAATCGCGTATAGTCAAAATTACATTGAGTGTAATGGCGGGCGGAATCGCCCGTACTACAGAAACAGTATTTAAATTGTTATTTTTCTCTTTTTTTGTTTGTTTTTGCCGACCGCGTAAAGCTGAAATCACACATGTTAAATGCGCCTAAGATACGACAGACCTGTATATCTATCTGTCTATTTATAAGGTTTAATGCTGGTGAATATGTACTTTCATAATGGTATCTCATGCAGCTGAGCTCCAAGGCTTCATAGATTTATATTAGCCTTAAAAACCACAGGGAATGAGTATTTTGTACATGTACTGTATATGTATTTATAAATTCTATGTATTATATTTCTGTATATGTCTGACATAAATCTTTGCTGTGTTCAGGAGCTGGAGGAAAAGCATCGTGAGGCTCAGCTGTCAGCACAGCATCTGGAATTGCAGCTGAAACAGAAAGAGCAGTTCTATGATGAAAGAATCAAAGTAAATATCCCTTTTCATTACCTTCCTACGCTCTTTTATAGGTCCATTGGGCTCTGGATTATCCCCAAACAGCTGCTTTTGGACTCTGATCCCTTGTCCTCTGCTTCCTTCTTTACGTCTTCTGAGGGTTGAATGAAAACTGAATAATTCTGTCTTTCTAACCTGTGCCCATCATGCTCTCACCTTCTGTGTGAGGCTGCATTATCCATGTAGGCTTTGTGAGAGCTATACAAATCTAACTGTTAACAGACCATTCCTTTAGAACAGGTGATTCTTATTCAGTGCTTGTGGGAAATCAGTCTTTCAAAAAGGCTTTTAATTCTTTCTGTTGATCTTGCTTTGATCTGAAGAGCATTAACACTAGCAGCCCTAGAAGCTTTAAATTTAGTAAACACAAAAGCACTTTTGAAATTCCACCTCCTTGGAGCTGTAACATCTGCCAGTGAGTCCAGGGATCCACCCACTCTGCATTTTTTCTCTTCTCTAGGATATTTTAAGAATTGTAACAAACAGTTGAAAACATGATTATAGACACCACCTAAAATTAGGGAAACCATAGAGAGAGAGACAGGATTATGTAGTAGACTTCAGAATTTATCTAAAAAACCTACAGTTTGTCATTCAGCAAAAGTATTCTTTAAGGATCTCTGTACCTTCCAAGTGTGATCTTTTCCCACACTTTGTCATTATGATTTATTACATTTATATAGCACTATAAATTTACACAGCATTTACAAATGTAAAGACGTGTTCACTGGCCCAAAGAGCTTAGTCTGAATAAGATTAGACTTCAAACAACTGTCCAGGAGAGAGAGACGATGATGATGATAAAAGAGAGGAGCAATTTCTTGAAAGAAAATACTGAGTAGTGGAGGGTGCATGTCAAATTGGAACAAGCATACTTTTCAAGGCAGGAAGCCAAGAGTTGCGTGTTAGAAAGGAGACCAAAGAAGTGGTAAAGTGAAAGGATTGAAAAGAGTGTAAAGAATGGGAGGGAGCAGTAGAGGGAAATGAGAGCCAGGATATAAATGGGGCAAGATTATGTGGGCTTTGGGAAATGAGACGAAATGACAGTGAAGGGATTTAGGAGGTGGGAAGCATGTATTTGGAGCAGAAATAATAGTAATGGGAGGAAAAGCTATAATGAGAACCTGGATTTGGGAGAGGAAGAGCGAGAAAGGTTGAAGATTATGAGCATGGGAGGCACTAAAGATAGTGGAGTTAACAGTGGAGCTAGTGAATGGAGTAAGATTAGGAAGGAAGATGTCGGGAAGGGACTAGACGGAGGGACAAATTCAGTTTTGGAGAGGGGGAGAGTGAGTTTGAAATGGTGGTTCTTCCAAGAGGAGATGTCTGAGAAACATTGAAGTTGTGACAGGACAGAAGAATTAGAACGGCATCAAAATGTCAGTTGACTCTTTGAGTCCAACCATTGCTACAACAGTAGTCCATCAAGTCCAGTCCTCCTAGTCCTTTCATGGCTAGGTTACTGATTTGAATTCAGATCTGTAGTCACTGAAACTTATAATATTATGAAATAATCTTACATACCTCTTATGTATTTATTTTAGGGCTGTCAAGCGATTAAAAAAAATAATCGTGATTAATTGCGCTGTTAATAATAGAATACCATTTATTTAAATATTTTTGGATGTTTTCTACATTTTCAAATATACTGATTTCAATTACAATACAGAATACAAAGTGTACGGTGCTCACTTTATATTTTTTATTTTTGATTACAAATATTTGCACTGTAAAAAACAGAAGAAATAGCATTTTTCAATTCACCTAATACAAGTTCTGTAGTGCAGTCTCTTTATCATGAAAGTTGAAATTACAAATGTAGAATTATGTAAAAAAAAACTGCATTCAAAAATAAAACACTGTAAAACTTTAGAACCAAGTCCACTCAGTCCTACTTCAGCAAATCGCTCAGACAAACAAGTTTGGTTACAATTTTCAGGAGATAATTCTGCCCGCTTCTTGTTCAGTGTCACCTGAAAGTGAGAACAGGCGTTCGCATGGCACTATAGTAGCCGGCGTCGCAAGATATTTATGTGCCAGATGCACTAAGGATTCATATGTCCCTTCATGCTTCAACCACCATTCTAGAGAACATGCGTCCATGGTCATGATGGGTTCTGCTCGATAATGATCGAAAGCAGAGCGGATGGATGCACGTTCGTTTCCATCATCTGAGTCAGATGCCACCAGCAGAAGGTTGATTTTCTTTTTTGGTGGTTCGGGTTCTGTAGTTTCCGCATCAGAGTGTTGCTCTTTTAAGACTTCTGAAAGTATGCTCCACACCCCATCCCTCTCAAATTTTGGATGGCACTTCGGGTTCTTAAACCTTGGGTCAAGTGCTGTAGCTATTTTTAGAAATCTCACATTGGTACCCTCTTTGCGTTTTATCAAATCTGCTGTGGAAGTATTCTTAAAATGAACATGTGCTGGGTCATCATCCGAGATTGCTGTAACATTAAATATATGGCAGAATGCGGGTAAAACAGAACAGGAGACAGAGTTCTCCCCCAAGGAGTTAAGTCACAAATGTAATGAACGCATTATTTTTTTAATGCGCATCATCAGCATGGAAGCATGTCCTCTGGAATGGTGGCCGAAGCATGAAGGGGCATACGAATGTTTATCATATCTGGCACGTAAATACCTTGCAACACCGGCTACAAAAGTGCTATGCGAACACCTGTTCTCACTTTCAGGTAACATTGTGAATAAGAAGCAGGCATCATTATCTCCCATAAATGTAAACAACCTTGGCTGAGCAAGAAGTAGGATTGAGTGGACTTGTGGGCTCTAAAGTTTTACATTGGGTTTTTTTGGTGTGCAGTTATGTAACAAAAAATGTACATTTGTAAGTTACACTTTCATGATAAAGAGATTGCACTGTAGTACTTGTATGAGGTGAATTGAAAAATACTATTTCTTTTGTTATTTTTACAGTGCAAATATTTGTAATAAAAATAATATAAAGTGAGCACTGTACACTTTGTATTCTGTGTTGTAATAGAAATCAATATATTTGAAAATGTTGAAAAACATCTAAATATATTTAATACATTTGAATTGGTATTCTGTTGTTTAACAGTGCGATTAATTGCGATTAATTTTTTTAATCGTGACTAATTTTTTTGAGTTAATTGCATGAATTAACTGCGATTAATGGACAGCCCTAATTAATTTTATTTCCATTTATTTAAAATCCAAAGCTGTGGACATATGTGCAGAGTATTCATTTAAAAAAAAAAATCTATGTAACAGCCAAAAGGAGTTGTTTCAGTTCACTTTCTAGTGAACAAGTTTTGGTATCTCTCAAGTCGCCACCTTACTTGGCACCCTTGTTATATGTCTCAGCAGCGAGGCAAAGGATTAAAGTAGTCATGGAGGCTGAATTACTCTCTCATACCTACATGTGGTTCTTACAGGTCAATGTTGAGGCACATCAGTGAGGTAATGAAAAGGAGCTTTCATTGCCACTTTTCTGCGCCATACTTCCTCTGTGAATAGAGGAATTAATTTTCTTTGTATGTTAAACTGGCATATTTAATGAGCACAAATTATGAAAGACTGTTTAAAGAACAAAGCCCATAGCCTTTCCAATAACTCCTTTTACTCATTAAACTCAACCTTTTCAGACAGCTGAGTAGTCCCCTCAAAGCTTGCTGTCCCAGGCATTTCCTGCCATCCCATCTAGTTTTCCTTAGGAAGTGGTCAAGCCCCTTTGTCGATTGTAACCCTTCCCTGGTGGCTTTCTTTCTGACTGCCCTTTGACTAATGAAACAGGTTCAAGGACAGAACAAGGAGTAATGGTCTCAAGTTGCAGTGGGGGAGGTTTAGGTTGGATATTAGGAAAAACTTTTTCACTAGGAGGGTGGTGAAGCACTGAAATGGGTTATCTAGGGAGGTGGTGGAATCTCCTTCCCTAGAGGTTTTTAAGGTCAGGCTTGACAAAGCCCTGGCTGCGATGATTTAGTTGGGAATTGGTCCTGCTTTGAGCAGAGGGTTGGACTAGATGACCTCCTGAGGTCCCTTCCAACCCTGATATTCTATGATTCAAAGTGAGGAAATTTGTTTTGTTTACTTCAGGTGCTAGACGCTCAGATGAAGAAAGATCTTGCTGATAAGGAAGCACTTGAGAATATGCTGCGAAGACATGAAGAAGAAGCACATGAGAAATGCAAAATTCTGGCTGAGCAGAAGGCAGTAGGTGTAACTGAATCAGAAACATTTTAAGAGTAGCCATTTTAAGTCTCTTACCCAGTGATGTTCCTAAAATAAAGATCTTTTGCTGCTGGGTCTTGTTGCTAGAGGCTTCTTGGGGGTAGGGAAGAGGGGTGTGTGGTGTGTGTTTGTGTGGTGGTTTGTTTTGTTTTGATAGCTGTCCTTTTAATTCATGATGTCTGCAAGAACATTCTCTTTCAATAAAGTCATCCATGCCTAGTATGTTACTACCTGGCAGTCCAGCACATGGGAGCTGCTTACTCTTGATCTGGAAGAGACTGGAAAGCAGTTATAGATTGATGTAACAGATGTAACATCTGAATACATGATGGCTTCTTTGTTTTCTTGTCCACTCAGTCTGATATCTTGTTTCTGAATGAAGTTTCTAGAAGTGATTTTTAAATGCCCCCTTGCTGTAGTCACTAACTTCCATCACATGATCTCAAAGGCAGACTGCTCTGTTTCAGATGATCAATGCCATGGATTCGAAGATAAGGTCATTGGAGCAGAGAATAGTCGAATTGTCTGAGGCTAATAAACTGGCAGCAAATAGCAGCCTTTTTACACAGAGAAACATGTAAGTAAAGGAACTGCTACAGCACTCTTGCATTTACAAGCCCTGCTGTGAGCTCAGTAAGACCTGTTCTCCAAATATATTATTTCTCTAACAAGAAACTATAGTTTGCTCAATATTTTGTTTCCCCTATCATAGCTGTTCAGTTTTATTGGTCTGTATTGTTGCATTTGTTTTGGATCATTTCATGAGACTGTTGCTGTCCCTTTTTTTTGCTGCATGCAATTTTTCAAAATATATTTAAATGTCTGAAACACTTCCTGAGAAGCAGTAATTCCAATACTGTTCCAGCTGTGGAGATATATAACAATTAGTATTCCTTTTGCTTCTGGTGTTTAGGACTTGATCACATCTGCTTCTTGTGGCCATTACTCATTGAAACTCAAAGCTTTATTATAATTATTTAACACTCAAAGATGAGAAGAAAATGTTAAATGTCCTTTCTTCACAAAGCTTCCATCCTGCTCCCAACAGCTGTCAAGACATCTAAGAAAATTGGATATTGGTTTAGGAATTTTCCTTCATGTTTTTAAATGTTGATTATAAATATGAGGTATTGGTGTTATCTTTGCCTGTTTCAGTTAAAAAAAAATAAAAATGGAGGGCCTGAGCCCTAGGGTCAAAGTGATTCTTTAATCCTGATTCCTTATTTCTGATCCTGAAAGTATTTGGGTACAGTATCAGCCACAATGATTCTATATGGTTTTTAGTTTCAGTTCCTCTTCAGATCTTCTCATCAATGGCCAGTCTAGCTCTCAGTTTAGCCATTTAGGGACCTTACTTCCCCCCCCCCCATGGCAGCTCCCTCAGGGTATTCAATTGAGACCTACAGTCCTCTTCAGTCACTACAGCATCAGCAGCTGTGCTAGAGGTAAATCCTTATTTTAAAAAATGAATAATAAAATACTGGGTCTCTTTGTTGCTATTGTCTCAAATCTTTGATTCCATCTCAGAACCAGATTTTGGTTTAGATTTTAACTTAGATGCCTTATCTTTCCATGAAGATAATTGTTTTCCCTTATTTTTTTCCTAAATGGTTTTAAGCTCTTTTAAGGCGGTGTTCTGTGTCACATGAGATCCTACTTTCATGTGTAGGAAAGAGCATAAGCTACTTAATATCCTGTAAGTAGGAAAAAATAGGGCTTGAGTGGTGCCTATCAGTGAGATATTAGTCATATTAAAGTTTGGCTGTCTGGAGAAATATGTGCAGACCATCAGCTGCATAGTGGAATGCTGAGTAGCATATCTGTGGACAGCAGTTGGTTAGATCCATTTGTGAAGTCAAGCAAGGATGAGTTTTGGCAAAGAATATCTGAACTCTTCTGTTAGCAGTGATTGATTGTACCAACAGAGATGTAATAAAAATTCCTGGCTTTACATTTCAAACTTCTGTCAAACTCTTCAACCTGAGCAGACTGAAATCTTCCACAAAAGTAACTGTTAAAGTTATATATGAGTTGCTTTATGCAGATGATTATACTCTTGTTATATGCACTCTAGTTAATCATCCAAAAAGCTTGTAGAGGCTGCTAAAACCATAACATCATTAATCTGAAGAATACAGAAGTAATCTACCAGCTCATACATGGGAAAGCATAGGTAAGACTTCGTATCAGTTAGTGGTCTTGAACTCAGTGTGGTAATAGATTTCACTTCCCTTGAAATGCTGTTCTTGCTGACTAAAGAAATGTTTACCAGAATCAAAAAGGGGTATTCTACCGGTTGAAATATTAACTTTGGAACCAGCATGGTTGTCATATGTGAGACCAAAGTTCCATGTTCACCATGCTGTAATGATTTCTTTCCTGGTCTATGGCTATGAAAAATGGAGACATTTGCCAGCATATAAGAGTTGGAGAAACTTAATCAAGACACTTTGGAACTCTTATGGATATTAAATCATAAGATAGACTGGTAGCTGGATGCTATAAGGATGGGTATTGTAATAATTTAATAATAAAATCACAAATAATGCAATTCTGCAAAGAGGTTGCATAAACAGCTTTGAAAGTCTACTACTGAAAGCACCATTTAGCTGGACTAGATGCATCCTCTGGAAGGAGGACACCAGACTAAAGTCAAAAGGCAGAGGAAGAAATATAATGATGCCTAAAAAAAGAATTCTACCCATTGTGACTTATGTTAAATATTCACATGTTGGGAGGGAGTGGCAAACAAATTGCTTTGGCAAGTCAGTAATCGTGCAGCAAATTTAGAGTGAGTCATGTTAGTCATTAAGAGAAGTGAGTTCTTTTTGAGCAGAGACTGTAGATCTTATAGATATAACTAGCAAACCCTACTGCATTACACTGACCTGTGAAAAGGCATGTAAATCTGTAATTGAACCATATTTGAATCCACAAAAGCTATTACTAAACTGAGCATTATCGGTATGGACAGTTAGCAATTAGAGCCTTCAAGGAACTGTGGAATCCAACTAGCCTTTGTTCTATCAGTAACTAAAAAACCTACATGCGTCTGACGAAGTGGGTATTCACCCACGAAAGCTTATGTTCCAATACATCTGTTAGTCTTAAAGGTGCCACAGGACTTTCTGTTGCTTTTTAAAAAAACCTAATGATTGGTTCTGAAGGAGGCAGAGTCATTTCTCATTCTACTGTTGCCCAGGCTATTTGGACAATTCTGGCTGCCAATAATCAGTTGAGGGAGTTTAAAAAAGGGGGAAGGATGATTTTGTTCTTATCAAAGCACAGGACTGTGACTCAGAAAACCTGGGTTCTATTTCTAGCTCTGCTATGTGATCCCGGGCAACCCATGCAATTTCTCTGGGAGAGGGATAATAATACCTATCTCACAGTATTTTTCTGCATATGAGTTCATTAATATTTGTAAGCTCTGTGAAGAACCTGAATGGAAGACACTATACAAGTGCAAAGTTTTCAAATGTATTATAATATGATTGTAGGAAGCTACCACTAATTCAGAAAGAGCTTTTCTGCTCTTTTTCAATTAGGGTATCTAATTATCAAGCCTTCATGGTAAAAAAATAGATCATTGGCTGTAGCAGAAGTTACCAGCTTCTGAATTTCTTGGGAGTACAAGTAATTGTGTGTTCAGTGCATACATCAGGGTTTCAGTCAGGGCAAAAGTTTGCTAAAGTGTTGGCCAGATTGGGCTCCTAGCAAGTTTCCAAAGTCCAGAACTAATCTGTATGCAATGAAGCCAGTTGCAGTTCCTCTGATCTGGACGTCTAATGTATGGAAGTTCCTGCCCCCAGCATTCATTGAAACATTTTTTTCCAAATGGAAAAACAAATGCCAAGGGGACAGCTTAGAATGAATTGTAGATCAACCATTCTTGTAGGTTTCCAAGGTTTGGTGTTCACCTTTCTCCATGTACAAACAGATGCACAACCTGCAAAACCATGATATCTGAGCTACTCGAGGCACATACTTGGTTTAATCACCGATGTGGGAATCTGTGCAGAAGCCGACATAAGAGACCTTATTTTTTCCATAAAGGGGATGTGAAATTTAAAATAGGAAGAGCTAATTTTGATGTGATCACATTCTGCTTACCAGGAAACTTTTATACCAATGAAACTACATGATCAAAATATATCTTGATTATGTCTTGTCTTGTGTATTTTCCTATCAGGAAAGCCCAGGAGGAGATGATCTCAGAGCTCAGACAGCAGAAGTTCTACCTGGAAACACAGGCTGGGAAGTTAGAGGCCCAGAACCAAAAACTAGAAGAGCAATTGGAGAAGATCAGTCTTCAGGACCATACTGACAAGAACCGTCTGTTGGAGTTAGAGACTAGACTGCGAGAGGTGAAAATTTAATTCTTTGCAGACTGATGTACTTGGGTGTATCCCATTTCAAGGAGTACAGTGAGAATTAAAATTAAGTAGTTTTAGTTTTCAGCACTGCAGGATAATGATTTGAGCTGAATGACCCAATTTTTGCTCCATTTCTGTAACAGTGGAAATGTATTGCTTGCTGGAAGGAGTTGAGCATGACTATTTTGGGTTTTTGTTTCTTAGACTGGTCGAGTCTGAGTTTCTAGATCAGCTTGCTTTCTTAGAACCAAATTTATTTGCATCTTTTTGTACAACATCCTTTAATAGTGCCCAGATATAATGGTGATGGGCACAGTATATATGCTTAGCTGGATAATTCATTTATTTTCAGTTGCAGACTTGAAAAATCAAGTTTTTATATTATTTTCGAATAAAAAGGACAGACAGGCAGAAATAGGTTGGAACCACCTCATGTTCCAGAGAAGAGTAACAAAAATGATTAAAGGTCTAGAAAACATGACCTATGAGGGAAGTTTTAAAAAAAATGGGGTTTGCTTAGTCTGGAAAAAAGAAGACTGAGAGGAGACATAACAGTTTTCAAGTACATAAAAGGTTGTTACAAGGAGGAGGGAGAAAAATTATTGTTCTTAACCTCTGAGGATAGGACAAGAAGCAGTGGGTTTAAATTGCAGCAAGGGAGGTTTAGGTTGGACATTAGGAAAAACTTCCTGCCAGGGTGGTTAAGCACTGGAATAAATTGCCTAGGCAGGTTGTGGAATCTCCATCATTGGGGACTTTTAAGAGCAGGTTGGACAAACACCTGTCAGGGATGGTCTAGATAATACTTAGTCCTGCCATGAGTGTAGGGGACTGGACTAGATGACCTCTTGAGGTCCCTTCCAGTCCTATGATTCCCTGGATAATCTCCTTTTTCCTTCCTTGCTGTCTCTCCTCTAATTCTCAATAAAGACCGAGAGCTCTACTCTGGCTAAGAGGTTTGGGATGTCCAATGTCATTTCTTTAATTAGCCAGTTGTTGCTAGACATCAGTGCAAGGTCTTCTGGCAGGCCTATTTTTCACACATCTGCAATATTTTGGGCAGATTCACTTGCAATAACATAAGGAGTCAGGCATCTTAAAGTATTTTAGCTTGAAAATGATCTTTTTCCCAGGGGAATCCTTGGAGGAGGGCATATAAGTGAACCAGCAGCAGGAAGCAAAATTGGAACTTCTTCTTTAAACTATTTTTCTCCACTCTGCCATGGTAAATGGGATCTGCCAAGATGTTGCATCAGTGCAGGGATAGATCTGTCTGTAACAAGAATCTGAAGGGAAGTTTAAATATGAAAGTAATTGAACAGTATATAAAGACACTTCTTATCAATTCAAAGTAATATTGATAGTTTCTTCTTACAGAGCCTCAAATGCAGTATATTAACTTGCAACTATGGAAGATAATCACACAAATTATACTTGAACTTTCATATTGTCACAATTATTTATATCAGCATTTGATATGTATTTACAACATAGCTGGCATTGCTCTTATATCCTAGTTTTCATTTCAGAACACCATATAGTTTTATTTTTGAATCTTTTCAAACCAAATGAGTGTTTTTCAAGTGATGGATGAAGCAGCATCCTGGGGATAGTTACCTTCAGGTCTGATTTTTAACCAATCCATCCAAATCTGACATTAGACTGGAGTGTTGCCATGCAATCCCAGAGTGCAATTCTAGGGCAGGCCTCTAGTTTGAAATGAACAAATATAGCAGCTGTACTCTCCATTTCCTTATTAGTAACTCATATTCAGCTGCTGTTGTTTCTCTCCAGGTTAGCTTAGAGCATGAAGAACAAAAGCTGGAATTGAAACGACAGTTAACAGAATTGCAGCTGACCCTCCAGGAAAGAGAATCTCAGATTTCAGGGCTTCAAGCTGCACGATCAGCCCTAGAGAATCAGCTCCGTGAGGCTAAAACTGAACTAGAGGAGACTACAGCTGAGGCAGAGGAGGAGATTCAAGCTCTCACGGTGAGTCCTATACTTCTGGATTGGCATTGCAAACCTGACAGAATGTTGATGCACACTTCATAATAAGTGTCCTAACTTATTAGTTTTGAGGTTGTCCTAACTTAAATTTTGTATGTTTTTAATTTTGCAATGCAACATCTGAAATGTGCCTTGGATTGAGGAAGGCACAGGGACGGCTAAAATGTCAGAGTTCTTTGTCTCTCAAAACATACATATGCTTGTTGTTTGTTGTTCACTTGTGTGAAAACTGATTGGCTATTAGTGAAAACATCATCAGCTTACTTGATAAGCTAAAAGCCCCACACTAAATTATTCCTACTGTAGGACTTTGACTTTCTGCTGTTTTTTTTTTTTTTTCCCCCTAAATTCAGGTATGACCTTTGAAAGTAGTGCTGTTTCAAAAGGAATGTAATCACAAATGTTCTGGTATTTTCTCTATAATAAGTTAGCCAACTCTGCTATCCTTTTACAAAAAATCAGACAAATACTGTTGTTACTTCTCTAATTTTATTCCAAAGGCTGTTCCATAAAGAATTGGTACTTTTAGATCTTGCAGTCTCTTGTGAGGTGTGTGAATGACACAAACTTCAGCAGGGGTTGGGGTGGGGGAAAGATTTTCCCTGCCCAATGAACGGAACACTTAATGATATGCTGCTGGTTGCTACTTTGAGTACAAAAAGATGCTTTTAAACTGTTGGATTTTAAATAATGTTTGCTTTGCGAAGGCTTGCTAATGCTGTGGGAGGCAAAGAAATAACTGACCTCCTACTTGAGCTGCTGGCTATCACTCATCGAAGTATCAGTCTTCAATGACCTTCAAATCCAGTTATTTTAGAGTACTGGAAATAGTCTGTTGCCCCAATAGAATCTGATAAAATGGAATCTCCTTGAGTCCTTATTCCTGCCATTATCACTATTCAGATGGGATGGGGGTTCAGCTGAAGACTGGTGTGTGTGTATGCCAATGCGTTGGATATCCCAGGGGTGAGGAGGGCGATCATTCACTCAGAATTGTTCTAAACTGGTATATATGGGTAATATATGCTAGGAAAATGCAACAGCAACATGAGTGACTTACAGTAACTGAATAGGGCATGGCAGCAGTTCATCTCCAATACAAAGCAGTTCTTTTTGCTCAAAAGTGAGATGGTCCCGCTGAAATTTGAAAATTTGGCAGAGTTGTTAGCTGCCATGCGAACAGAATGATGATGTGTTTGATATTTCTTCCTACCACACCAACGAAACAGGTGAACGTGTGTGATCTGTGCTTGCTCAGGCAGATATTACCACAGCTGTTCTGGTGAAATGGTAGTGCTTTTGTACCAGCTATCGTAAGATTCCAATCTGGCACCTCCATGTCACTTTACTCCAGTTTAATGGGTTGGGATATTTTTTGTTTTGAGAGTCTTTTTTGCATTGCCTGTTCTGGTAAGATAACTTCTTAGTTATCACATTGGACTTCTGCTGAACAACTTTTCCTATTGAGTCTCTTGGCTGTAAGGAAAATGTCTTGAATAAAGGTGATCGGATGTGCTAGTGCACTAGCCTTTTATCTGTTAAGGCCTTAATTTGCATATGATATTAGTCCCAACTTAAATCAGTTTGACAGTCTGAGTGAATCTTGAGAGAGGCCGTGAGGCTGAAACATGAACTTTGCTATATCATGCTTTGCTTGTTAATAAGGAAGTAAAACGATGCATGCATTATTTCATTCTTTAAAAATGCTTTGCAGCTTTTAATACTTTGGATTCCATCTTCCAAAGAAATCATTATTTAGTTTAGTCACGGTTTGGGAGAGTCTTAGGACTAAACAGGAGTTCCTCAGGGTAGGGTTGAGGTAGATTGGCAGAGCAGTTTGCAGAAGCGTACATAGTGCTTCATTGTAGACTTTTCTTTGCAATCATTAAAATATATGTAGTATTAAAAACATGTTACATGCAGTATTAATCCAAATGTGGAAGTAAAAACAAAGTACTCAAATTATCTTAAGTGAAGAAGGTACACACTTAACATTAAATGGTCACTTACCTTGGAGACCACTTAAGATGGAATGTTTTGCATTATCCAGTTTGTTGTACATTTTGCTAAAGTAGCTCAGAATTGGGAGCATGTGCGTGCTTTGATTAAGTAGGATGTGACTTAATCAGTTCTTTGCCACTACAGAGTGCTTTCATAGCCTGCTACATCTGTCTTCCAAACTTTGCTTGCTGATAGATTGTTCTGCAGTTTATTTAGCAACAGCTGTTGGATTCTAATTCTAATGTATGAAAAATTGATGATTAACTTCTTACCTCCTTTAGGCACATAGAGATGAAATCCAGCGTAAATTTGAAGCCCTTCGTAATAGCTGCACAGTGAGTATTAAATACAGATCATTGAATTATTTTGAAATTAAGGATAAGGAAGGAAATAAACTCATTTACTCCTTGATGGCAATTGATCCTGACATTGGCTTCTGGCTTCAAGGAGTTAGCAGGAGTTAGCCTGATTGGATCTGATTCTTTTAGGCCTCAAATAAACCTCAGTTTAGAGGTTTTATTCTGATTTAAAATTGACACTATCCTTCATCTTTTTGGAGAAGGAAGTCAATTCAAATATCTCATTGCAGTGCAGCTAGTAAGAATGGTGTAGCAGCTGCAAAAATTATGTGGGATATAGATTTTTTCTTTTTATAAGGGAAGGGAAAAGTCTCCCTGTCCAAATCCTGAGCTATATTATAGATCTAGGCCAGAGTAAAGGCGCTATCTTGCCACTCTGGGTTTTAAGGAGGGCTTTAACTCTGTCTGAAGGGAAAAGAAGTCCTGTGCTTCTGAATAATACATTGTTACATAGTCTCTTGTTCAAAGAGAACTCATTTAGGTTCTTAACTTGTACATTCTGTTACTCGAGAGATCTTTTGATATGTTTTTTCATTCATTTAATTCATACGGGACAGATGTCCTAGATTTTGTGTTCCTTATCGTTAGATGTTTTCCCACATCTGCACTCTTCTTGCTTATTTCTTTATGGTGCTGTGTGGACCATGATGACATCGATCTTTCAATGACACACAAATTCTAGAAGTGTCAAACACAGACCACCACCTTCTGTGTAATAATTGGAGGCAGGTCTCTTCAGTCTTTCTAATCCCTCCTCCATTAGCTGGATCTAATTGCTCCTTACCTCTGTAATGGGTATTCCTCTCCCATACTCAGTGGCCTCTCCATAAAGTTAATTGTCCACCATGCTTTGATTGCATAGTCATAGGTGCTGTAGGAAAACCCAAGGTTGAAAGAAAATGCCTTTTTTCAAGAACATCTTTCAGAATTAAAAAAATTTTTTTTTGTACCTTCCAAATCCGTGGTCCTTGTTCCTCAGGGCCAGGACATTTTTTTACTCTGTTTCCAGTGTACACTGATTTGAAAAAATGAGTAATTAAGTAAGGCCTAGTCTTAATTTGCTGTGCCTTAGTCTGAATTTATTTTGGAAGAGGTTATCTGTACCTTCTGTCCTGTCTGTCAAGGAGGTAGAGGGTCCACATGTGTACTTCTGTCTATCAGTGCTTATTCCCACAGTTGCTTTTTCTACTTCAGTGGTAGATACTCCTTTTCATTCCCTTGTTCTCTGTCTTGCTGTCAGCACAGAATAGCAGCTTTCTGTGCAAGTGACTGATACAGATGATTGGATTTGGCCAGCTTCAAAGATCACATAATCTGTGGATATTCCCATAAATTCTCTTTTCTGCACAGCAAGCTAATTTAAAGAAGTCAAAATTCATTATTTGGCTGATCTATGACTTTGTAAGAATGGGCAATAATCTCCAACAGTGAGGACTGGCACAAGGAGATGCCAAACATGCCAGGTGGTTTCAAGAACAGTGTGAACTTTGGAGATGCCACATTAAAAGATTTGCAAGTGTAATGTTCATTTTAGGTCTTTTAGAAGGATGGTTCATACAGCAGCCAATCCCCATCAATAAGAAATTAATCAAATAGCAACTGAATGAATAGTGAATGAAAAATTCCAACACCACATTCAGTTTGCAACCCAAGAGAATGAAAAGTATAGTTCTCAAGACTACTCTCAATAGTCCATAGGCATAAACTCTCATTTCATGTCATAAGATGTCTAACAGCCTACCCTCTTCTCTTCATAAGAATCGAGGAAATGACAGCACAATCTTGTATTGACCAAGGAGAGATCAGTGCATTCTTGTCATGCTTCTTTCTCTGATGCTTCAACCCCATGTTCATTCAGTAATGGCCATTATGATGCAGCCGTAACTTTTTAGTGGACATCCAAGGCTATGCCACAGTGGTTCAGGGGGGCTGGAACAATTTTTATAGTGGGGGTGCTGAGAGCCATTGAACCAAACTGTAAACCCTGTCTATGATGGAAACCACTTCAAACCTGGGGGTGCAGCAGCACCCCTAGTTCCAGCACCTATGCAGTGGTTCAGAATTTGTGCTGAACTAAAAACAAGAAGATCCATCAGGGTTGAATTCAAACACATTCCTTTTTAGTCAGCCTAGTAAGGATTAGTGGCCTCTACTCATAAGGGATGTTACTTCAAGATGAACATCAAGAGTGTATTTCCTTGAAGCACTGTGCTGTCAAACTTTATAATGGCTATTGCATTTGTTTTACTTTACTTACAAGTTCAAAGCAATATAAGTATGAAAATAAAATGAATTATACAGAAAATGCATTACTGAAGACTGAATTATTTTGATAATGTAGAATGAAAAGTTGCTGTACAGAATGATAGGTAAAGATACTTACAATCTACTTTCTTTGATATCTCCTAGTTTAACTCTTTAGAGGTCCGGGCGTCTGGACACAGAGCAAGCTTACACTTCTAATGTATGTTCTGGCTTATTTATACCCTCAGTCCACTCATGTCCCTCCAACCAATTCAGGTTACTGTCAGATTCTTCTGATTGTGTACTTTAAAATTACTATGATTTGGGATTCATGCATAGAGAATGTTGTTGTGTGATTGTATTGCAAGCCTTTTGTTCTTGCTGGAAGTGCCCCTGCTTTGTGCGTGAACTACATATTCAATTGTTCTCTGATAGATTCAGGCTTGAGTTAATCAGTTTACTTCAGTATATCTTTCTATTCCCATCAGGAACAAAAACAAATCTTAGCCTTTGCTCTTAGTCTTATAAGAAATAACATAATTACAGTAAAAATTGCTTTACTTCTCTCATATCTTATCACATCTGTAGCTTATCCAGCAAGCCTGCTGAGAGGGAAAGTCTAATTTTGTGCTTCCAAAGATTCAGTACATCAAAAATGCATAACTTGACTTTTGAAATCATATTCCATAACAAATATTTTCAAGACAGTCAGAAGGATTCTACTAATAAAATGCATTTAATTAAATAGGGAAGTTTATATTTTTGCCACCTTGCTCTTATTTATGGTTTACTGATGGATTTAATAATTTTAGACAACAAAAACAGTTACGTTGGCTTCAGCAGTAATGTAAGCATTTCATAAATATAAATTTCAGTAAAGAGACAGTAAAAATATCTGTGAAAACTTAAGAAAAAAAATTAGATCCTTAAATAAATTACTGTGAAGTTCATAAAATCCTGTACATTCTTCATATAAATCAACATCTGAACCTTCGGGTTCTTTCAATTTCAAGCTATTCTTATTTATTACTTTGACAAGGAGAATGGAAGATCTTGATACATTAATTGGGTGCAGCATCTCCATTTAGCCAGAGAATAATCTAATGAAACCAGATCCACCTTCTCTCCAAAATGGTACCTACACTTTTTTGTCATCACCTCCTATTGTTATCTTTAGCCTTATCAGGGCTTGATCCTGTAAACACATGTGAACGGACTGGACTCTGAGACACCGATCCTGCAAACCCTTTAGGCACATGCATAACTTTACTCACGTGTGTAGTTCTGTTGACTTCAACCAGATGTCCTGATTCTGAACTGACTTCAGTGAGACTATGCACATGAGTGAATTTACCTCTTTGGTGCTATATACAGTAACATTCATTCCATAGCAAGGAAACCTTGCCTGTCAAAAGATGAGACTGTAACATGAGGCTAATGCCCAAGCAGAAACTTTGATATGACTGAGTTAAATGCATAAAAAAAACTGTCAGTTGCTTGGCTGTGTTGTAACCCATCCCTCATTTTGTAAAAAATTATGGGAAAGGGTCAGTTGTGTAGCCCAAGTTGGACCTTTACTGTTTTGTAAAAACGTTTGGAGGACTTTTTAGGGTCTCCGGGAGCTGCTGCCCTGAAGAAGAAGGCTCCTTCTTGGACATCATCTGTAGAGGATGAGGCTCATGGTTGGGGGAGGCAGCTCAATTGCTGGGGATTAGATAAGCACAAGGAACACTCTGTACAAGTAGTGCAAAGAGGGGAATTATCAAGCATGATCTCCCCCCTTCTTCCCCATCCCCCCCCCCCCCCCCCCCCCCCCCCAAAAAAAAAGAGAAGGAAAAAATAATTGCTTAATATGGGGAGGAGAGAAACACAGGCACCGGCATGTCACACTGCCTCAGACCCATGGCATTATCCCAACCCCAGATAAGCAGTAGGTGATTTTCCAGGAGGTGGGGAAAACAACCTCTGCTCCTAAAGTGTGCCTCAGTCATAGCAGAGGCGACTGGAGAAAGGGGAGGGAGGTGGGCAGCAGCATCTTTTTCTCAGCCACTGAAACCACTTGTCAGGGCTGAGATCTATCACATTCTACTACTATGTGCTATAGGACCCCTGGCACTTCTGTCTTCCCTACTGGGGTGGCCTTACGCGGTGTGGGAGGGGGGTGGCTCTTGGGTCCAAGGCTGTGTCTATTTGTGTGTATTGGGGGGTGATCCTGGTGCTTGTCTTGTCTCCCCATTAATCTAGGATTTGGGGGGATGCTTCGTTCTCCTTCCATGCACCCTTTCTTGCTAGCTACAAGGTGGTTGTAAGGAGAAAGATGAGTAGAGCAGAACTTTAAGGGGAAAAGCCACACACATTAGTCTGGAAATTCCAAGTTAAGATTGCACTTAAGATCTTTACCACCCCCAAAGAGTAGCTGTACTGATGTGCTGCTGAGGTCACCCAAAAAATCTTAATTCTTTCTTTCTGCATCCAACCTCCTCTTTGGAGCTTCTGTGAATGGCTGAGACATCTTGATGGAGGTTTGAAGAAGTTTGCAGTCTGCAGTGAAGAACATCCTAAATCTGCTTTCTTGGCATACTTTGCCTGTAGTGTTGAACTGTGGAGAATGTGTCTTGAGTTTTGTATGGCTGTGTCAGATATATAAATCTAAACACCACTATCCTGAGCCCCTGACATCTAAGCTACCTAATTTTTGATCCATCCCTGGAGAAATTTATAGGCCCAGATATGGCAGCTATGAGTCTATGTGAAATATCACAACATGGCAGCACTTTGCATTTGAAACTGTATGTTTTGGTGGGAATTGTCCTGAATGTGGTCACTTACATAGAAGAGATGTCATTTTCTGGTTACTCTGTATGGTATTATAAAGGTAGGTGTAGTTCATTGTAGCAATGTAAAGACAACGAGGCATTCAGTTTAAATACTGCAGTAGTGTTCAGCCAGTCTCAACAAGATTAACATGGTCCAGTTAAACCATGTCTTAATTTTCAGAATTACAGATGTGGTGGTGATGTGCATTGTCTGAGGATAGAATTGTTTCTTTGCTTTCAGATGTTCTGTGGATGGTGATAGAGTGGCACAGCTAAGTTTGGTGGCCTGAAAGTGCATTTTCGTGCTTTCTGGTATTACTTAATGAAATAGATAAATGTTAACTTTGAATTTTGAAGTTTTCTATTGCATTTGGGTTTTTAAAGGACACTACTATGTACTCTTAAGCGCGCTTCCCTTAATTGCTGTTTGCAAATTTAACTCCAGTGTAACATAGTTTTTTGCCTGGTAATTTCCTTAATTTTACAATCACTTCGAGAATTTTCTCAGTTACAAGACTTCAGTGGAAGTTGCAAGTTTTATGGACTCGGACCTCCCTTTTTATCAGACTGTGCCTCCAGTGTCTCCACACATAGAAGCATAGAATTGTACAACTGGAAGGGACCTCGAGAGATCATCTAGTCCAGTCCCCTGCACTTACAGCAGGACTAAGTATTATCTAGACCATTCCTGACAGGTGTTTTTCTAACCCGCTCTTAAAAATCTCCAATGATGTATGTCCACAACCTCCCTGAACAATGTATTCCAGTGCTTAACCACCCTGACAGAAAGTTTTTCCTAATGTCCAGCCTAAACTGCCCTTGCTGCATGATTGCCTTCTTCCTGGTTTCCAGGCTAGACAGCTCCCTCACAACTGGCTCCCACCTTCCTGTGTGGCTATCTCTCATCTACTGTTCCAAATCTGGGCTCTGCCCCATGTGGGTGCCCTCATGCTGCTGCTCCCATTGTGACTCTCTTGGCTATGTAGAATTTATAAACTCCATATTGGGGCCATAATGTACATGGAAGCTGATTTTAATAATTAAATCTGTCAGCAAATCTCCCCTTCCTCCATATCATCTGCGGAAAGAAAAACTCTAGTCAGAGAGATCATTCCTTGCCAAAGTCAACCGATTAAAATAAATTTGTAGGCCAAGCCATTTTGGAGTTAGGATGAGCCAAAATAATGTTCAAGAAATGAGATCACATCATTTCTTCCATTTTTGAACCCTTCATCTCTCAAGTACTTTGTCTGATTTGTCTCAAACTTTCTAGAAATGTTCTGCTTTGGAATAAGATCACCAAGTTCAGGCAGATTGGTTTAGTTTTGGTGAGGTTGAGGGAAGTGAGTCAAAATCACGCTTCTAATGGAAGGTTAGATTTCGCCCTGAAGGGACGATGCTATCATCTTGAAATTTAGTCAGTTTGAACGAAAATGGATTAAGTTGTTTCAAGTGCTACTCCAACCACTGAGTCGTCCTGCCAATTTTTGCAGTTTTACACTCGCTCTTTCCTGTATTTTAAAAACTATAACTGAAACTGATTGTATAAGGGAGGTGATGAAACTGATAAGACTGGTGGTGCTGTCAAATGTATAAAGAAAACAAACTGGAAATAGAAGAAAAATTTCTCTGGTCTGAAATGTAACAGAAATCTCAGTTACATTTTCAGACAGAAGTGTTTTTTGTTTTTTATTTCTTAGTTGGTGTCCCTTTTAACAATGTAGAGACTGACATGTCCTCATGGTGCAATCATGGTCCCTAAATAACTTATATGATGTATAAGTGATGCCAGGACAAAATATTTAATTTCAGTAGAGCATTAGGAGTGTTAAAGTAACAGCCACACTATTGAAAATATAAGTCAGTGATGTTGCATTTTAGGGTATGAATCACCTTATGAGTTGGCCCTGAACAAACGGTTGACAGAACCCCCCTTCACCCTGTAGGGAGTAGTTTAAGTCTGTGTTTTTTGCCAAGAGTTTAAAAGGCAAGTACTGTTGGTTTAGATCTAGGAGAGGCATGGTGAAAGCCTGCCATGGGTATGCTTTAGAGAGCCTGTAGTCAAAAAGAAATGGTTGCATTCCCCTCAGAAAAGCCGAAAGGAGCTGTACTCTCTACTACAGATATTGAGGTCCTTGACTGTTGCATGGGAAACCAGAACATTTAAGTCTAAACATGTAACCAGATAATGTTCTGTGATCTTAAGTTTTGCTTTTAATAAGGTGTTTTATTACCTTGACATACACTAGCATTTGTACATATGTGCTGAAATGCCTCTTGAACCTATTTGGGGCATTTTAACACAAACTGTGCTAAATTATGTTCTGTGGTTCTTTTTGTTAAGCTGTTTTCAGATTAGATGTCTGAGGTATTTCCCTTCCTCCTTCTCCCCAATTGCATTGGTCTTGTAGTACACGTAGTTGCAGAATTTTTTCTACTGATCTCCCCTTGAGCTTTTCATACGGGTTTCCACTCTCAGAAACTGGAGGGTTGTATGAAAATACTCCATTTTTATTATTAATTTTTTTAAACTTTGGGATAGTTTTAAAAACCAAACTTTGCATAATGTGATGTCAATCTAGTTTAATAAATGGGCAGTCCTGGTTCATAAAGGCAAGGGGTTGTCAACCTGGTTGAATCCTTGTTTTTCATTGATGGCAGTACTGAATTTTCTACTATAATTTGTGGTTCTGCCATAACTCTATTGTCTTGATACTATCTGTTCCTTCATAAATTATAACTTTTCATGGCTACTTATGATTTTAGTTACAGTAAATTAAGCAATTTCTAGGCAGCAGCTTTCCAAATAGTATCACCTATAGCACCTTTCATTTAATGATCTTAAAGATTACGTTCTTAAAGATTACGTTTGTAATCTTAAAGATTACAAAACCTCTGTGAGAAGTATCCTCATTTCAGAGATGAGGAAACTGAGGTATCGAGGTGAAGTGCCTTGCATAAGGCACACTGCAAGTCAGCAGAAGACCTGGGAAGAGAACCCAGCTCTCCTGGCTCTCAAGCTGATGTTCTAACCTCTAGGGTGTGCCACCAAATTAATCATAAATTGTATTGCAAAATATTTATACCTTTTTAGGCTAAATCAGAATTAAAGTATCTCAAGTTGCTTTCTATAAGAAGCAAGAAAGACTGCCCATGCTAAGATCATGCCCATTCATAAGATCTGCAATTACAATTGTGCTCACGTTTGACTTGGACAAAAATGCTACAATCTGTCTATTTGCTCGGCAAGGTGTGGCTGTAGGAGTGGAGAGCATCCTTTCACAGAACTCTACTCACTGACCTGTAACCCAAACTTCTTTTGCTCTTTTTAGGTGATTACAGACTTGGAAGAACAGCTGAACCAGCTGAGTGAGGACAATGCAGAACTGAACAATCAGAATTTCTTCCTGTCAAAGCAGCTTGATGAGGCCTCTGGGGCCAGTGATGAGATAGTACAGCTGCGAAGTGAGGTTGACCACCTCCGTCGAGAGATCACTGAGAGGGAGATGCAGCTCACCAGTCAGAAACAAGTGAGAGTTTAGAAATTCTGTTTAAAATCTCTTCACGACACTTATCTTCTTACAAGACTCTGACTAGCTAAAAATTCTTTCTAATTTGGAGAAATAATGGAGGGTGTTTATAACTTTGATAGCAACTTGACCCTACAATGACCGCTCTGGGAGGGAGTGTAAGAATGCACTGAGATCTTTAGTATGTCCCTTTGTGGCTCACTGCAACATTGGCAAAGAATGGTGCTTCCTAGTTGTTCATTTTTGCTTGTGGCTAAAGCCATCATGAGGTATTGCTGACATTAAAGGCAACTACGGTTAAATGCATAAAGATACAGGCCTTGAAATAAATGAGATGTGACTTACCAGTTGATGCTGTGGATTTGCATGTACTGTAATTGAAATGGTGAAGCTGTATCTTAAAAAGTGCATGTTTGATGTGGGAAGTGAGAATTAATGGAAGGATTTATTTTTAGACAATGGAGGCCTTGAAGACAACATGCACAATGCTGGAAGAGCAGGTGATGGACTTGGAGGCCCTGAATGATGAACTGCTAGAGAAGGAACGTCAGTGGGAAGCATGGAGAAGCGTTCTAGGGGATGAGAAGTCCCAGTTTGAATGTCGGGTGCGAGAGTTACAAAGAATGTTGGACACAGAGAAACAGAGTCGGTATGGCTTTTCTCTTCATTAATCTTTGTGTAAAAGTGCTCTGTGGAATATAGTTCAATATATACATATAGAATGTGAGACATGAATTTGCACCCAATATTCATTTATATGAGGTAAATCTGGAAGATGGATATTTAAACTGATACATGTGACTCTCCAGTGATGTGTTCCCTTTCATTCCTGTGCAAGGGCACTGAATTCAGAAAATAGTATTTCTAACTGTAACTTGCAAGCTCTCTTTCAAACTAAACCTGGACTGTACCATGATATGGTAAACTCATCTTTGATTCTCATTCCTTGTTCTGGTGACTTTGAATTCCCAAGCAGTAGTTCCAGCAGGGGCTGAGAACAGGATTGTGTAATGTGGAAGCATCACAATAAGATGACTGGCTATATAAATCAACATTTTGAGCTTGAGGCAAGCCTCTGAAAGTGTCTATTGATGTCCTGGCATCCTAGGGAGAGGTCAGTCCCAGAGAGGAAATCATCAGGTTACATTTTTTCCATTTTTAATACAGCGTGCGAGCAGATCAGCGTATTACTGAATCCCGCCAGGTGGTAGAACTAGCTGTTAAAGAACACAAAGCGGAGATTCTTGCTCTCCAGCAAGCACTGAAGGAGCAAAAACTCAAAGCTGAGAGTCTTTCTGACAAGGTCAGTATCTTTTTACCTTAATCTTCTATATATTCACTAAAGAAAAATGTGTCAACTCAGGTGTTCGTGATAAAAATGTAGTTTTAAACTGAACAGTCTTTCAGTTGGAGGGGTACATTTTACAAAAAGACCGAGGCCTCTCTTGTTGAGGATGCAATTCTGAAGGCCAAGAGCCTAGCTTTCCCATCAGTTAAATTGAGCCCAAAGGGCTGATCCTGACATCATGGGTGTTAATGAAATCTCTAACTGACGTGACATCCACATTTGAGCAGCAACAGCCAAAACCCCCCTTTTTTTAAAAAAAAGAAGCAATAGGTAATATTTCATTCTAGCCTTTTATGTTTGACTGGTGAATTTGGATTTTAAGATCTTTGGGTCTTATAATATTTGTTCGCATCTATGACTATTTATATACATGTCTGTCCCAACTGCCTAGCTCAATGATTTGGAGAAGAAGCATGCAATGCTGGAGATGAATGCACGCAGTTTACAACAGAAGCTTGAGACAGAACGTGAGCTCAAACAGAGGCTTCTGGAAGAGGTAAGGGCTACCCTGTGAGGGAATTTCATGTTATAAAAATTTATATGGAAAGATCCACAATGTGAACCCACAAAAATAGTACTAGGTTTCAATGAAGCTAGAAAATTCAGAGTTAATGCCAAAGATCCAGGTTGCTACTCTATCCTTCCTTAATGTTGCTGTGGAGAATAGAAAGTAAATCAAAATGGTATGTTAGTTTTCACTTTGGAGAAGGGTGGTTATCCCAGAGATGATGACTCATCACCTATCGCAATTAGGTGTTTTTGGTTTTGCCTCATCATAGCCTTGGAGTTTTGGTGGCTCTGTATGCTTTGGTTGGTTGTGCGGAAAGATAGCTTCTTCGGCCACAGGTCGGGAGCAGAGACCTGAGCACTTGTAATAAATTTAATCTCACAGATCAACCAAATATGCAGATGCTTGACCTTGTTTCTAAGAAAGGTCTTTCTTAGAGAGAAATGTTGAGGTAGCTTTTGGTGTCTGTGTGAAAGGCTTGGAAAACTGTCATCCAGAAATTCTTGATGTTGCGGTTTCCTTAACTAGTTTAGCTAGCAGATATAGGATTTCCAAAAACCAAACAAAGCAAATTACCGCTTTATTTATTTGTGTGGGTGTGTGTGTAAAAATATATTAAAAAAGGCAGCGTTGCTATGAACTCATGCAAATCACTGGTATTAAAGATAATAATATGGCACTTTGGGAAGAAGGAAAGATTCTGGGATTTTATAAATAGGGTAAATTAATATTTGAGCTATAAAATAAATGGATGTTTAATTTTAAGTTCTAGGAAGATGCTTGTGCTGCAAGAAACATTAACATTTGGCCTTTGTTTTCTCACGTATAGCAGGCAAAGCTGCAGCAGCAAATGGATCTGCAAAAAAACCACATCTTCCGCCTGACTCAAGGCCTGCAAGAAGCTCTGGATCGAGCAGATCTTTTGAAGACTGAAAGGAGTGACCTAGAGTACCAACTGGAAAACATTCAGGTGAGGGTCAGTAAGAGGAAAGCAAAAGGGATACTGTGGCAAATATCAAATGTGAGGTTTTCAGTACGTGGCCTGTCATTGTTATGTGCCATTGCCTACTACTGGATGAAGTCAGCTCTGCTTGAGTGTTTGACTTCCTGCTTGGTCTTCCATACTATCTCATCTCTGATTGTTATGCTGCTGTTCCTCTATTGCTGAGGTTTAATTTTCTTTTTTCGTGTGTGGTTCACAGGTTCTCTATTCCCATGAAAAGGTGAAAATGGAGGGCACTATTTCTCAGCAAACCAAACTCATTGACTTCCTGCAAGCAAAGATGGACCAGCCAGCCAAAAAGAAAAAGGTGGGTTAAAGGTTTGGGAGGCAGAATTCAGGAAACTAGCCATGGAGTCAATGACTGAAATCTTCATGATTTAGTTATTTACGGTGTGTTCGAAATATTTTTTATTTTTATCCTTACTGCATAACACAAACACATTCCAGTTTAAGGAACATTATAAATGACTGAAAAAAGCTTTATCAGGCAACATGTACGCCTTGTGGCCTGTCAGTATTTCTGTTTCCACAATGAGTCAAGTTGCAGCCCACTAAAAATACCTCTGCAGCAGCTGGGGAAATATGAACCTTCCCCGGTTTTTGGTTTTTTTTAAATGAAAATGTACGAACAAGTTTTAAAAATGGTAAGTATATGTGAATGTATTAGAATCAGGAAGGGTTGATCTTTTAGTTAAATCATAGGGTAGGTAGTCAGGAGTCCTATTCCCAGCTTTGCCACAGACCTCAGTGTGACCCTGAATTAAGCAATTTAATCTATACCAGCTTTTGAAATGGATATAATGTTAATCTATGTCAGGGGCGTTGAAGCTCAATTCACTAGTGTTAACACTCATCAAGATCCTCTGTTAGGTGCTATAGGAAATGCAAGGTATTGGTGGTATTATACAGGCAATGTATATTGCTTATTTAAATTAAAATAAACAAAGTTCTCAACATTTTTCTCTTCAACTCCAATTAAAAGCCTATCCTTTTGTACATCATAATTACCACTAGGCCCTCTGGCCTGCAGTTAGTTAGTTTCCCTTTGCCTAGTTTAAATCATCTCTTACTAGGAGTTAGGAGTTGTCTGTGTGTTTCTGTTGCTAGGGCCTGTTTAGTCGGCGGAAAGAGGACCCTTCTTTACCCACACAGGTTCCCCTGCAATACAATGAGCTGAAAGTGGCACTGGAGAAGGAGAAGGCCCGTTCTGCTGAGCTGGAGGAGGCTCTACAGAAAACACGCATTGAACTCAGATCTGCTCGAGAAGAAGGTAGGGGGGGGTAACAGAAAAGTTGAATCTGGAGAAGAGAGACATTTTGGCCTCAAAACTTGCCTTAAATTGTGCGTCTCTGTAACAGTAAAATTACTGTCTAATTCCTACTTTGTCTGCTGCTTTGAAGATGCATTAGGGCTACATGTTTTCTGCACGTTGTAACCCTTGAATGGTTACATAGAACCATGGCTGGAAACCAGCCTCGTACTGGATGAGTTAACAAGTTGTATTTGTCTCTGTAGCTGCCCATCGGAAAATAACAGACCACCCTCATCCATCCACTCCTGCCACAGCCAGACAGCAGATCATCATGTCTGCCATAGTCCGCTCCCCAGAGCATCAGCCAACTCCCATCAGCCTGCTTGCTCCACCCTCAAGTCGCAGAAAGGAGTCCTCCACACCAGAGGGTAAGTCTCAAGGAGAATATGAAATGCCTGTTCCTATTCAGAATATCCACCCCCCCTTTTCAAAACCATCTTTTCTCTTTTCATGCAGGTGTGTATAATGACATGTGCACAAATATTGGTAGCTCTAGGTAGCAGACTTGGAAAGTAACGTGAGGGGAATTGGAGCCTAGTTTGTATGAGGGAAAGGGGTTGTGTTACCCTATGAGGGATGAATTTTTGTAAAAACTCCTGTCATAATAGAAGTCTTGGATCATCCCTTCTTGCTCTTGTTTTGCAGTCTAAATCTCTGCTTGAATGAAATTTCAACACCACTTATTTTATAAAACTTCAGTTAAAGGCTTTCTGTCCACTTGAGTTTTTTTTAATTGATTGATTAAAAGAAATCTAGTTTTTGATAGAGAATCCTTTAAATAGTGTGTCTGGAATTAAACTTTTTTCTAATGGGTTTTTCTGCTCCCTTGTTGATGTTTAGTAGGTGTTTTTCAGCAAGGAATAAATTCCCTGGGAGATAGTGAAGCTGGCTAGACTCAAAGAGCTGTGAAATGCATGAGGTAAACATACTGGGGAAAAAAAGGTTTTTTTGCTAACCTCTTTGTGTCTTAAGTCTCAGTAAAGACTGACAATGAAAAGTGCAAACAAAATCCATTCCAGTCTTACTGTTGTTCCATATTGTGCCGCTTCGAAGTCACAATGTTCTTTGTAAAATAGGGACTCGTACAGAGAATATACTGCCCTACATCAGCACAGAACAGGGCCGTTGTAGGCTTTGCTCTTCAGATTACACTTTACTTTCTCAACTACAATTCTGCATTGATCAAAAGGGTTTATGGATGTTTCCTCCCTGGTTGGCGTATCTTTACTTGTCTAAGCTGCAACTTCATTCAGCTGCGCAGAGAATTCTCTATAAAGGGAAAGGAATGGCAATAGGCAGGAGGAGACACATGAAGTGTGCATGGAAAGGGTGGGTATTGGGTGAGAGGAGAAGTTGGATCCTTAGTAAGGAATGAAGGAAGAGATGCATGCTGTCGAAAATATGGGGCGAGACTCATCAGCAAGAAGGATGCAATTGAAAATTAAGGGGCTATGCTTATGAGAGAATTGGTATTAGGTATCTGGATGGTCCCTGGGTGGGTCATAACAATGGGGATTGAACCCCAGACCTCTGAATCTAAAACCATAAGCCTCTACTGCCTGAACTGAAAGACCCAGGTCTGTTAGCCCAATGGTTGTCATACACTCAGAAACTCATATGCCAATGGAGGTGGAAAGAGAGCCATGCTTTGTGAGCATGGATTACATAGACATAAGGAGAGAGGTCCTCAATCATGGGTAAGGGATGGGTATGGGTAGCGTGGGAAAACATATGCAGCAGGGAAAAGACTTGACATGAGGGGTAAGATTTGTTCACTGCCAATCAAATGTATTGGCAGGTGCTGAGATGTGCTCGTTGGTCAGCACTGAAAGTTGGGGAAATCTGTTCTCGGTGGTATGAAGTTGGTATGGGGAAAGCATGCTCACTATCTAGCATAGGTAAAGTGAGAGAAGCTGTGGTGAAAGGCTTGTTGGTGAAAGCACAGTCCTTTGTGACCATCTAGTCTGACCTCCTCTATAACATAGGCCATAGAACTTTCCCAAAATAATTCCTATATCTCTTAGAAAAAGAGCCGATCTTGATTTAAAAACTGTCAGTGATGCAGAATCCACCATGACCTTGGTAAGTTGTTCCAATGGTTCATTACCCTCATTGTTAAAAATGTGTACACTATTTCCACCAATTTCCAAAATTGTTTAGTTTCAACCTCCAGCCATTGGATCATGTCATACCTTTTGTCTATCTCTCTGACATTTTTCCCCCTTCCAGAGTTCAGTCGGCGTCTGAAAGAGCGAATGCATCACAATATCCCTCACCGTTTCAATGTGGGGCTAAATATGAGGGCAACAAAATGTGCAGTGTGTCTGGATACTGTGCACTTTGGACGTCAAGCATCTAAATGTCTTGGTAAGAGCAGGGCGTGTGAGTGAATGGAGGGCAGTTGAATGCTAGAATGGAGGGTTAACACTTCAAGTCATTCAGAATAGAGTCTCCTGTCCTTGTTCAGTGAAGACGGTGAGCTTCTCCACCAACAGCCTTGATTACATTTTTAGGTGTCCATGGAAAGAGACTGTTCTCTTTATTTGGGAAGGCAGGTGACTGATTCCCTCTCCTAGCTACCATATGGTTATTTTGCCCATATTGCCTTGCTAAAAACAGCCGGGAATTGGGACAGTGTGAGACTACCAGGAACTCCTCACCAGGGAAAATAGGTTGTTTTCTGGACCAGCACTGCCTGTGACAACTGGAGAAATCGCTCCAATTTCTTTCTCGCTCCATGGGAGTATTTGGTAACATGTTCTGCGCCATCAGAGACTTCGCCATCCAGTTCTTTCTCTCTGCAAACAAAGATTGACAGTGTCCAATTATGAAGACCTGAAGAGTAACTGGAGGGTATACTCCATATTTGAAAACATCAGATGGCTAGATTGAACAGGAGAGGGGGGGGTCTCTGGGTGACTGGTTGGAAGCTGAATGGACTGGGCCATGTTTTCTGGTGTATGTCCTTATAAAGTTTTACTCTCCCAGAATGCCAAGTGATGTGTCACCCAAAGTGCTCAACATGCTTGCCAGCTACGTGTGGACTGCCTGCGGAATATGCCACACACTTTTCTGAAGCCTTCTGTCGGGACAAATTGAACTCTCCAGGACTGCAGCTGAAGGAGCCAAGCAGCAGTTTACGTCTGGAAGGATGGATGAAGGTGCCAAGGTATAAACATGAGTCTTCGTGCCAGAGCAGGTGGTGGCACATATGGAGCTGTGCTGTAAATTATCCCAGATCGTGAGGCAATTTCGCTGAATTCTCTCGATATTTGCCCATTGCAATCTTGTGTTACCAATGAAATTTATCCCCCAGGGATTTGCTTGCCACTCCAATTCAGAATCTTGGTGGAAATTCGGATGTTCTTTTGTGCTTGCTGTGTTTTCAGGAATAATAAGCGTGGACAGCAGGGCTGGGACAGGAAATTCATTGTCCTGGAAGGAACTAAAGTGCTAATTTATGATGCTGAAGCAAGAGAAGGTAACTTCACACCTTCAACAAACAAGATTTGCCTTTTCTGTTTTCTGACATTATTTATTGTATTGAAGGGTCTAATGAATATGTTAACATTAGCTATTGCTAATTTGAACTGACGTGTCTAATAAGGCAGAATTGTTTTTTCCCCCTTTAGGATTTTATTAACCTTACATGCTTTAAGTATTGGAAGTAACCTTGTGCTCCGGCTATGGAAAACCCAGTGTGCTACCCACTTCCTTCCTCCAGTTCTTCATTATTTTCTCACTACTTTCTTGTTTCTTTGCATCTTGTTCTCATTCATTCTTCATGTCCCTTCCCCTTCTCCCGAAAGCTGGACAGCGGCCTGTGGAGGAGTTTGAGCTGTGCCTTCCTGATGGAGATGTAACTGTTCATGGGGCTGTAGGAGCTACTGAACTTGCAAATACAGCAAAGACAGGTGAGAATCAGTGCAGCTGAGGTAGAATGGATTTCAACTGATCCATGAATATGGCTTGGCATCCACCGGCAGTTAACTATGGTAGAACAGATCTCATTTTGCAGTTAACCTTTTAAACTGCTGTTCTGTAACATCATAAATCTTTCTGAGGTTACCTCTATTTCAATTAGGTATGCCTTGTGAATAGTTCAGACACCTAGCGTTGGACCCACAAAGTTGATTGCTTCTCTCCCGATGGTTGAACTGTGAATGAGGTACTCTTTCATTCAAATAGAGGTAAACCTTAGAGTGGCTTTATAAAGTTGTTATAAAGCACTTTTAAACATAGTTCATATAAACTTCCTCCTTCAGTGCCCTCCGCCAATCTGAATTTTCAAAGTGTATGTTCTAGCAGTAACCCATTAACCTGAAATAATATGAGGCATATGGAATCAGTTATTCTCTAAGAAGTAGTAATATTTGTACTGTACTGATTGTGTATATATGGAATTGAACTGATTTAAAGATAATATATCTCTTGGGTTTAATATTGTAGGTTAGAGAGTTCAGCTATCAAAAGTAGGAACATTATTGTTTCTTAAAACAGGTTATTGAACAACAATTAAAAAAAGGAAACTGTCGTCTTGTGTTGCTTAAGCCAGTGTTACAGACATGGAAGAGATTACTTAGTGACTTGCTTTTAGAAAGCGTACACTGTGTAACAGTGCAGAGAAAACTATCAGGGATCGCTTCAGTCATAGGGCTTTTTTTAAAAAAGGAACTTCTGTGTTATAGCTGACACTTCTCTTCCTCTCTGAATAAAGGCTGATAGTTAATCTTTACTTAGCAGATAGAAAGATGGAAACCATACACACAATGCTATCAATTTTTTTTTTAGCTTTAATAGCTAATTTGCAGCCCCTGGAATGGAAAAGCCCATCTTTACTGATAGTATAAATTGTAGCAGTAAACATCTTGTTATGGTGACGTCCTCTCTGACAAAGATGAAGGATGCTAATTTAAGCCAAGTGAAATTGTTCCAAGTGCTAATCCCGATTTTGTTCTCTCTGTGCAACACCTTAGATGTGCCATATATACTAAAGGTGGAGTCTCATCCACACACCACATGCTGGCCTGGTAGGACACTCTACTTACTAGCACCTACTTTCCCTGATAAGCAGCGCTGGGTCACTGCTTTGGAGTCAATAGTGGCAGGAGGGAGAGTTTCCAGGGAAAAAGCTGAGGCTGATGCTGTAAGTACAAATAGATTCTCTAATAATAAAATATTCTTGGAGGGAACCATTTTGAAATTTTCTTTCTTAGTATCTGACATGCTGAGTTTGAAATGAAGTTAAACTAGTTAATATTATTTCTGTCTTTAATATCATGTAATAGGAATACCGTGAGCCATGGTTTACAATGAGATTGATGCCTCACAGTATCACACCTTCTTTCAGATCCGAAAAATAGCAAATCTCAAAAGAAGGCTTATTTTTTCCCCCTCCTTTGTGATTTGTTAGCTGTTTATTCCTGACAAAAATGACAAGTTAAGTGGTCTCACTGCTGTTTCATTTAGAACAGCCCTTTTCATCGCTATAACTTTCCTGATACAGGGAGATTGTGCTTTTTGGCATCGCATATTCAAATTTTGGCTACTGAGTCAATGGAAATCTGACTAGCAGGAGTAGTCCATGATGTTAATTAAAACTCTCTTGATTTTCTTCCCAACTATTACACTGTTTGGTAGTCTCTCTTTTGAAAGTTTCTGTTTAGTTTTTCTAACCACTTTGTGGGTGTTGAGACACATCAGGATTTCTTAAGTTGTATCACTTCTCAAATGTTCCCTGTTCAAGTGTTGGGATGTGTATGTGTCTTGAAGGGACCTCAGTGCCACTCTGTAATAAACTAGCATATGAACTTTCTGCTAACTTCTGTGTTATTAATAGACTGATGTGACTGTCTTAGAGCCTCCTTTCTGCTTGGGCTCAAATAGAGAGACATGCATGCTTGTTTCCTCACTTTCCTAATAATTGTGCCTTGTTAAGTGGCAGCTTGAACCCTTTGCAGATAGAGTCCTTACAGCTTTGTCACACATTTTGTGTTGCAGAAGAACTCTACTTTTCCACTGCTGAATGCTGTGCATTAGCAGACGGTTGCAGTTCAGATAATGATACATAAGTGTTTGCTACAACCAATGTAGCATGAGTCTGGAGGCAATAATGTGCTTTAAAGTTTTGAGACACGATTGTACATGCTAGCTCTTCAGATTGCTGTGAGTCAGTGCTAAGTGTTGTCTAAGTGTTTGATTTGTGTTTCCTAGTTAATCATACTGTGTTTTCTTTTTGTCACTTACAGAAGCTGCTTGGAAACTCCCTGTTGAAGCTTGAGGGGGAAGATCGTCTGGATATAAATTGCACAATGCCCTTCAGTGACCAGGTGATGACATCAGTTTACAACACTCAACCTGGTCACTGTATACCTTGCATGAATGGAATATGTGTATCCAGACTTGTAAATAGGAATATGTTTCCTTTTGTACCTTGGGATTGGATTCCATTTTCCATTGTCTGGTGTTATGCATGAGTGAAATTTAGTCTTGGAGCATTTCTGTGATCATCTTATACAGTGCTGACTGTTCAATTTTTGTCTTTATAGGTAGTACTCGTTGGTACAGAGGAAGGTCTCTATGCCCTGAATGTGTTGAAAAATTCCTTAACACACATTCCAGGACTTGGTGCTGTTTTCCAAATTCACCTCATAAAGGATCTGGATAAACTGCTCATGATAGCAGGTATGATGGTAGGAAGATGGCAGATTTTTGCTTTTGTGGAAGTGTTCTGATAAATGTTCTAGATTGTGAAGGTTAAGGGGAAACTCCCTACAGCACAATGTCAGTGGAACTTGCTTTCCCTGGGTTCCTCTCTACTTTTTATGTATAGCTTTTCTGTGGTGCTCATCACAGAATCACCTCAGATTCTCATGTACACTAACGAATGAAATAATGCTCACAATATCTCTGCACAAAGGGAGTGAGCTTTCTGTTTTTTACAGATGGGGGACTGAATAACAGAGGCCAACATTTTCAAACCTGAGTTTCTAAAGTTAGGCTTCTTACTCTGTTTAGCACCTAAATAAGTGTTCTGGTTATCAGAGGTGCTGAACACCCAGTGCTGTGATTGAAGTCAGCCATAAACGTTTGTTGATTCCCAAACCTCTCCTGGACTACTCTGGCTGTCTGTATAGGGGAGAGGAGCCATTCTTTGCTAAGAGCTCTCTCAGGCAGAGCCAGTCAAGATCCCGTCCTGCTGTTTCTGTATCATTCCCACAGGTTAGAAGGGAAGCAGGCAATGGAACAGTGAGAGCAGCTCTTTTCCTTCCCCTCCCATGCAGCAGCAAAAATCTGCTGACACCACCACCCCCCACCCCCACCCACCCACAATGGAGTTGCTCTGGAGGCTTCCAGGGAAGTGGTGGGTGACAATTATGGGTGGTGGTGTCCCTTATTGCCTCCTTGAAGTAGTGGGGCTGTTGCAAACACAGTTTAAAAGTTGCAAGGCCTAACTCGGAATACATTTTCAATTTTTAATCAACTACACTCCTTTTTCTTTGTTTTTAACAGTCGCCCTGAAGGGCCACAGATTGGGCACCACTGTCCTAGGATCTGCAGCACCATGACCCTCTAATGCTCTAACAGAGGGTCCCACAATGCTTGCCCATGTAATATAACTAGGGCTGCTTTCATCTTCTGCTTTTTATGTCCCTCAGTCTGAATGCGAATTGGAGCAATATACTTTCCCAATGGTGCTTAGCTCTCCGACCTGCTCTTTGATTAGAAGGACTAGATAGATAGCACAATTTAATATCGAAACCTCCTGTATAATGTTTGTAGGGAATCAACAAAAAAGCTTCACAAATTTGCTGTATAATATTAAGATGCCCTAGCTTTTTAAACAGTATTTCAAGTTTGTAGGAAAGAAAGTAATCGTCAACAAAAGTTACACCCAGTGTGATATTTGAAAAGGTGATATTACTGAAAGCTCAGGGTTCCAACATGGGTCAAAGTGATTCTTAACTGTAGCACCATGAGGCTCTACTACAAACTTGTGTGGGCAGAAATGATAAAGCACCTTTCACTTGAAAAGGAGGGGTCTTCCTGGCTAATCTAGGCAGTGCCTTCATGGGGCCATGTACTAATGTCTTTCAGCTAGAACCAGCAACTATAACAATCCAAGGAGACAGTGCTTGTTTTCCCGGGTGTATTTATTACTCCTTTTTTAAAGTCCTCTTTCACATGGAATTATTTTTTACATGTACAGTGTTCTGTAGCTGTTACCACAGTAACAACCCATAATGAGAAGCTGCTGCTTATGTAACAGAATAGGCTCTTGCAGTGAAGAGTGAAATTCTCCCCTTGCTTGACTATCTTACATTGAAAAAATGTAACTGTTTCTGTCCTCAGGAGAAGAGAGGGCTCTGTGTCTTGTTGATGTAAAGAAAGTGAAGCAGTCTCTAGCCCAATCTCACCTCCCAGCCCAGCCTGATATCTCACCAAACATCTTTGAGGCTGTCAAGGGATGTCACCTTTTTGCTGCTGGCAAGGTAGGATATAGATCCTTTGTGCCCTGGGCTGTACTTTAGTTTGTTTATTGATCCCAGGCCCAGTGAGACAGTAGAAGGGATTGCCAGGTTTAATCTTCATCAAATCAGCAACTTTATTTCTTGTCATAATCAGCACATCCAGGAGCTACATACTTGGTTTTTTGTATTTTTCTCCAAATAAAATGAGTAAGGGAGGGGGGGGGGAAGTGGGGAGGGGAAGGAGCTTGAAGGGTCTATCGCAAATATAAACAAGCACAGACAACCAATAAATGGAATATGCTAACCTGTTATATGATACAGACTGTGAGATAAACCTAACATAACTGAAGAAGAGCTTTGTATGAGTTGAAAGCTATTCTCTTTCACCAACAAAAGTTGGTCTAATAAAAAATATTACTTCCTCCACCTTGTCTCTCTGACGGTAGACATTCACTCTCCATTTTTAGACTCTTATGATTAATAAATTTCTTATTCCTCTGTCTTTGCTCTTGAACACAGGGTGATGCTTACCCAGGTAGTAAATTTGCTCATGCAGTTGTATCATTCAACAATGTTCAGTGTGTTTGCCAATTTCAATGTGAAACACTTGGCCACTGCAGAAGTTTTCAGCAGGAACTGCTTATGCAGATTACTCAGATCCTTGACAAGTTGAACATAATTCATTTCAAAGCATTGTTTAAGATACAAGTTCAAGAGGTTAAAGATCTAACCTGCCTGGGTTAATTTGGGTTCATTATCCCTCTTAATAGAAACATCATTCTATTAAAAGCTTCCTGTTCTTTTCATTAACTTGCTTCAACTACCAAAGAAATGGCAGAAGCAGTCTGGATGTGTGCTGTCCTTTAGGAGTGTGAAAAGGCTTTTCATTCTTTCACTAATCTGCAGTTACGCAAAACTGTCCTATTACAAATATTACTCACTCATCTCGGTACCTTTCACCAAAGAGAACTGTTTCATGTGTTCAAAATATTTTCCACAGCTTTAGTGTGAACTTCTCTCTTGCTGTCTCTAACCATATTTTTAACCTTCTCTGTAGGTTGAGAACGGACTCTGCATCTGTGCCGCCATGCCCAGCAAAGTGGTGGTTTTGCGCTATAATGAGAGCCTCAGCAAGTTCTGCATCAGGAAGGCAAGTTTATTGATTTCTCTCAGGTTTCAGAGTAGCAGCCGTGTTAGTCTGTATCCGCAAAAAGGAACAGGAGTACTTGTGGCACCTTAGAGACTAACAAATTTATTGTAGCATAAGCTTTCGTGCATCCAATGAAGTGAGCTGTAGCCCACGAAAGCTTATGCTACAATAAATTTGTTAGTCTCTAAGGTGCCACAAGTACTCCTGATTTCTTTCAGTAGTTCACATATTCATAACAATCCAGTGTGGGACTCCACTCTGCTGAGGAGCAAGTGCCTAAAACCTATGTTGCTCATACCGATTTTGCTAGCTAGCTAAATGACAGTAAATTGTAACCTGCTCCAGTTAAAATCAGAGCTGCTAGCCATTTTGGGTATGTCTGCATTGCAATTAAAAACCCGTGGCTAGCCTATGTCAGCTGAAGCGGGCTTGGGCTAAGGGGCTGTTTAATTGCAAGTGTTCAATCCACTTGAGTCTTGAGAGAACCTAACCTGTTCTTTTGTAACCAACTTTGTTAAAAATAAAAATAATTCTTCATTCTCTCATTTAAAGTATGTTCAAAAAATAAATTTGATTGGCAGCATTCCCGCCCCTCCCCCCCATGCAACTCTTGCCTTTAAGGCCTGGAGGTGCCCAATTTTATAGTGCCTCAACCTAGTTGACTGTTACTATGTAACACTGTGTATAACTAAGGATCACTGCTTTACTCTGACTCTGCTTCTCAAATCTCTCCTACATCCTCTCCACCCCCATATGGGGCTGTACAGGGAACACCACAGCATGCTGTTTAGAGTATTAGTCTGATTTGTAGCTGACAAAAGTGTAGATGACAGTTGCATGGTCTGTCTGAAAGGAACAAATGCAATCTTTTGGCTTTTCACAGATGCAAAAGCTGATCTGGCTGTAACTGTTGCTGCCTGCACTTCTAATGGTAGCTGGAGTTCAACCAGATACATAGTGTGCACACCTGCCTTCTAAATAGCCAGTAAAACCCCCGTAGAGAAGGAAACTCATGGATGTAGCAGGCAAATTAATGCTTGTTCTGCCAGCAAGAGAACTGTTCCACCTGCTGGAGATTGCAGGCTCGCAGTCTGCAGTTGTTAAACACCTTTTATAGAGGGAAATATTGCCACTCAGAATCCTATGTAATAAGAGAAGTACTCCTGTTCCTTTTTTTAGGGGAACTAATGGAACAGAAAAGTTGAATAAGGATCATATAGGCTCATGCCAATGTGCCTTGTCCTTCTCTTCCAGGAGATTGAAACTTCAGAGCCATGTAGCTGTATCCATTTGACCAATTACAGCATCATCATCGGAACCAACAAGTTCTATGAAATTGAGATGAAGCAGTATACCCTGGAGGGTAGGAGTCATTTCCTGTCATAAATAAACAGCTCTGTGAATGTTCCTTTGGGGTAGATACTTGTCTACCTACATGGGAGCAAGGGGTATGAACTTACAGAAAGGCTGGTGCTGACATTGCTGTTCCTTTCTACCCCTTTACAGAGTTTCTCGATAAGAATGACCACTCCTTAGCCTCTGCTGTGTTTGCTTCTTCCACCAATAGCTTCCCAATCAGTATCATACAGGTGAACCCTACAGGACAGAGGGAGGAGTACCTGCTTTGTTTCCATGGTAAGTGTATCATGTGGCTGCTGGACTAGCTTGATCATCTGCACAGCATTTGTCACAAGATACCTGGGAACTGTAGTGATGGGAGGCTAGCCATTGGGTGTGCATGATCATATGGCATGTTAGACTGTAGGTCATATTGTGCAATATAAAATATAAAGGCTGTAGACCCTAAAAGGGCAAGACACTGATCCCATCTGTTAAAATATGTTGGTCAGATTCCTTCTGGGTTATGTTGAGATCTCTGTGCCTGTCAGTCAGCTCTTCTTTGAGTGTCCTCTGCATATTCCCACTCGTGTGATGCTCCAACCGGTGCAGCTTGAACTGGTAGAACTCTAGCTAGCAGTAGTCACTGGAGCACTCCTGCGCCTCCCTGGCCCATCCCCTCAGTGAACGTTGAACATTCCAGGGCAAAAGTATAAAAGAGGGTGTGGCACTCCAGCTGCCTAAATTACTTCCAGCTGCAAGCAGCTGAATGCATGAGGAACTGCTTTGGGGTGCTCCTGGATCCATAGCTTATTAGCTAGTTAACAATTTTATAATTAGATTTAGTTAGCAGTTTGTTAGATCGTTAACTAGTTTAGTATTAGGTGAAGTTAGTTGTAAGTCTGCAGTTCAGAAATGGCAGAACTGAAGAATAAAAAGCCCTATTTTAAAAGACGTGTGTCGCATCCGGCAGTATTTGTGGCATCTGACATGCATGCTAGATACTTGGCATCTCTGGGTGAGGGACACTCACCTTCAAAATGCTGGTTTGCTTGACTTACACAACGTGAGCAAAAAAGAATAGACAGAGCAAGCTTCAGACAATTTTATTACAAGAAGCACTGTCAGCAGAACCATCATTGGGCAAGTTCAAGGCTCGAACAAGTCTGAGGCCAGTGTTGGTTCTGAGTGAATCTGGAGGGAAGAAGGACAAACCATCCACCTCTGTACCCAGTACTAAAGGATCTGGAAGTGGAAGCATCTGAAGAGGAAAACTACTGTGGTGCCAGTCCCTGTTTCCAGAGTCAATTCACAACAAAAGGCTATAGCTGTTATGGCGAGCATGAGCATCCCAGCCATGTCTGTCAGCCTCTTTGCAAAGAGCAAATCCCCAGAGAGACCCATCTGACCAGAGGGTATTCAGTGAACATACCCTGGGGAAAAACATCATATTGGATCTAAATGAGTGCCACGCCCCTTTTATACCCTCGCCTTGGAACCAGGGACGGTAGCGTGTGAGGGCTCCAACTTATTGCTTGCTAGAATTCTACCTGTTCAAGCCACATCTGTCAGAGCATCCCAGGAGTGCGAACTTAGAATCCATTTTGAAGAACTCCAGTTACAGGTAAGTAACTTTCATTTCTATGCCAGTGATGAAGAGAATACAATGTGATCTTTTAAATGAATGTTCAGTGCAAATAGATGTTTAACCACTCTGATTAAACAGTCCTGGCTTTCTAACTTAAACTAGAGGATTCCTTATGTGATGCAATGACTTCCATCGAAAGATTTTTCCTTTCATCTCAGTGGAGAAACAAAGGGTTACAAGCTACTTTTTAATGTAATTGTTTTTGTTGATCTTTAGTCCAATGTCCTAGAAGTCCACAAAGCACCTTTAACTCCAACAATAATAATCCTTCAGGTATTTACAATAACTGCCTGCTTGGACAGCAGGCACACTTTTATGACTAATATTTCTCCTATTTGGAGATGCTGGATTCCTAGAAGTGTAAGGAATAATAACTGTACCTTACTCAGTATAAAGAGGACTTGGACTGCAACAACTGAACTATTGAAATCATTCCTAAACCAGCAGTGTTTGCAAGCATTATGTCAATGAGCGTAATTTAATTCTGGCTACTGTAGAATTCACCAGCTGCAAAAGATGGCCCTCATATTTCTGTTGTAAAAACCCACCTTTACTTGCCTTCCTCTCTTTAAAAAAAATCCAGCCACAAGCAAATGACACTGGTGATTGTTCTCTGCAGAGTTTGGCGTCTTTGTGGATTCCTATGGAAGGCGCAGTCGGACAGAAGACCTGAAATGGAGTCGCTTGCCTTTGGCTTTTGGTAGGTGTTGAATGATGTTTACCAGTTTTGTGCTAGTTCCACCCAGTTCCAGTGTTCCAAAATATTCAGCATTCTGGGGGTTATCACATCCAGGAAATAGCCCTAGTGGGAAGGATCCCCTTCAGACTCAGTGTTTTCTAGTGGTTACAAATAATTATAAACCTAAATGGATGTAGCAGCCTTTCTGAAGCATGAAGAATAAGAGGAAAACTAAATCAAAGTGATATATTTGATTAATATTCCCAGCCTGACAGTGACTAAATTGGCCACTGGTATTTTTAATGATGGATGCTTGGATGTGTCTGAAATATTCAAGAATCTGGCATATCAAAATGAAACCATAGGAAACTTTTGCGGTTCCTAATAGATTTTGTCCAGTTAATAGTCCATTTTTAAATCCCTTTTGTGTGATATGATTGATATAATGGTATGGGAGCAGGTAGGTACAAGGCAATGCTGCTTTAAGCTTGTTTCTCCCCATTTAGCAATATAATATATAGCACTGCTACAGAAAACCCACATCCTTAGTCTTCCCTATGGACTGCAGGAGGGCAGGAAAATGTTATCTTCATCCTGCAAGTTTCCTGACTAATTTTTACTAATGTCGAGTCTGTGCATGGTGTTCTTTCTCTGCTGCAGCCTACAGAGAACCCTACCTGTTTGTGACTCATTTCAATTCCCTTGAAGTGGTTGAGATTCAGGCGCGTGCTTCTCTAGGGTAAGTCATGCTCTGCTCAGCACTTTGAAGAGAAGAACTATACTTTGCTGCAGCGGCGATAGCTTTCCAAGAATAATGTACAACAACCAGATTATAAAGAGTTTTTCTCTCCCCCCCCTTCACTCAGCACTCCTGCACGAGCCCACTTGGATATCCCAAATCCTCGGTATCTAGGGCCAGCAATTTCATCTGGAGCAATTTACCTGGCCTCCTCCTATCAGGACAAATTAAGAGTGATCTGCTGTAAGGGAAATCTAGTGAAGGAGTCCAACAATGAACACCACAGAGGATCCTCCGCTACACGCAGGTATGAGTTACTTTGCTACATTCAGTGCCATTCTTCATGCTATGTATGAGCATTAGTTCTAGACCCCTTTCTCCAGTATTATTGCATGACAACCTCATTTTGTTCTAGTGGGAGAAGCTCAGCTTCTCTCAGAAGTATCAGGAAATCCTGCTGGTTTAACAGATCTTTTAAAATCAGGAGTGCCGGTGTCTCCCTTCTGGAACCTGAACTCTGTGGCCATACCTGGATAACTTCCTCCACAAATACTTTCAAAACAAAACAGGAGTGTTTTGTGATGTTAACAATACTGTTGTGAAAGAAGAGATGGCCCCAGGTGATGAAGAATCTCTGCATGCGTCTGTATTGAGATTCTTTCTGAAATTATTTTAACTTGTGTGCCCAAAACAAATCTTGCCAAGGAAGTACATTTCCTAATTGTTCTAGACAGAGAGATATCCCAGCTGAGTCCACTTTCAGATACTCAAAGTCCCATAGAACAGGAATATCTTGAACGTTTTGGAATTAAAATAATTTACTCTAGAACAAATAGATAATTAGGCTGTGATGATTTCCATCAAGACCATGGGAAGGCCTTCTGTGTTGAAGTCTAGGGTGATTGCCTTCCTCACTGAAGAATACTTTGCATAGAAATGGATTATAATCAGTTGCTCAGAGATCCCTAGTTGATCCCTAGTTTAGTACTGGATGAATCAGAGATGAGTTTTTGCCACAAGTAATCTGGATACTTTCGTGGGTGAATACCCACTTCTTCGGATGCAAGAAGTGGGTATTCACCCACGAAAGCTCATGCTGCAAAACGTCTGTTAGTCTATAAGGTGCCACAGGATTCTTTGCTGCTTTTACAGATCCAGACTAACACGGCTACCCCTCTGATACTGGATACTTTGTTCTCTTAACATGACTAAGAAAACCTGTACCAATCTTCTGTTTTAGAACAGTAATAAAATTAGATGTTTAAACATCAATACACTAAATCAAATTTTTTTGAATAAAATATTTCTTGAAATAAATTGCTTGGCCCTAGTCATGGAATTATTCCTTAGCTACAACAGCTGGGACTGACAGAACAGGATTTGGACCAGAAATGATATTTTAATGTCATGCTGATGTGGCCATAGCTTGAAAGTCTAGTGCTAACATTCATTATTGCCATGAAAATGAAATACAAGTGGCTTAAAATGGTCTTTAAAAGCCACAGTCCCAACCCTTTAAATACTGTATGTCTGAACGTGACAGTGTAGGAGACTCAGATAAGTGACATGATCTTGTTCTGTTAAGCAGAGCGGGGACGAATTGGGCGGGTAAGTGAATATTGTGACTGATAGTGCCCTGTTGTATAGTGAAAAGTGTTACCTATAAAACGAGAGAGAAATCTAAAGCTTGGCAAATTTGTAACTTCTCCTCCTATCCTCTTATTTATCAGAATGTTTACTTAGACGTCTTGTAACTTGTGCTTCTTGAACAAATCCAATGAGGTGTAAATTAATTTTTAATGTACTTTCAAATAGGAAAACCCTACTGCTATATCCCTAGGAAAATAAGTAGTTCTTGTAGCTGTTATTTGGGGCTTGTCTACATTACCTGCTGGATCAACGGGCAGCAATCGATCCAGCGGAGGGTAGACGCGATAAATCGAGCGCTCTCCCATCGACTCTGGTACTCCACCAGGGCGAGAGGTGCAGGCGGAGTCGACGGGAGAGCGTCAGCTGTCGACTTACCGCAGTGAGTAGATCTAAGTACGTCAACTTCAGCTACGTTATTCACCTAGCTGAAGTTGCGTAACCTAGATTGATTTCCTCCCCCTCCTTGTAGACCAGGCCATAGACTTGATTTGTGTTGAATATTCCTTAAGGAGCTGAAATGTCTAATTTAGTAGAGACACCCCCTAGAGCTCCTGATGCAGAGATTTCTGCAGCAGTACTTCTATTTATCTTCAGAAGGAAGGGAAACCTCTCTTCTGTAATACTCAATTTCTGGCTAGAGCCTATTTAAAGCCACACTTATCTACCTCCTTTCATGAATTGTCATTTAGGCCTCTTTAGGACACCCATGTTAAAGAAAAACTGCTGGTAAAGAGACTCCATCTCTGTAATAATAACATTCCAGCCAGCCAGGACTTGTCTGGTGGGTGGTAACAAACCTTTGCAGTTGGTGCTATTATAGCACAGAGCACACAGCTGGGAGCCTTTCTGAACACTTACAGGGAAGTGGTTGGCATTTTTCAGTTAGGCTGAATTAGCTCTGGATGCTTTTTCATTTGAACACTGTGGAGTGATTGGGGGGGAAGATATGTCCTCTTTAATAAAAATGTAATTCTAAGGTTTTTGTCACTCAGCTGTCCGCGCCCATTGTTTTTGAATGACAGCAGCCCTAATAAGAGAGGTCCCCCCACATATAATGAGCACATAACCAAGCGGGTAGCATCAAGCCCAGGACCACCAGAAGGTCCAAGCCACCCTCGAGAACCAAGCACACCACATCGGTATCGAGAGGGAAGGACAGAGCTGCGCAGGGACAAGTCTCCTGGGCGACCACTGGAGAGAGAGAAATCTCCAGGCAGGCTTCTGAGCACCCGCAGAGAAAGGTCCCCTGGAAGGTTGTTTGAAGAGCCCAGCAGGGGGAGAACGCCTGTGGGAGGTGCAAGAACTCCACTCTCACAAGTCAATAAGGTAAGCCGGAGCTCTGTCAAATGTCTCGTCATCTCAGGAAAGTATCTGAGTCTCCCAGTGCGGAGTGACTGTTTGTACTGTGTGGGTGAGGGGCTTCAACCTAAACCCACTTTAAAATAGATGTGCAATCACAGTCCATCGAAACGTATGATATGCATTGGCTGTGTGAAAATCTCTTCCAAAGAGAATATTTCCCCCCAGCACTACTTTCATGCCATTGCCAAGGCAGCTGGTCCAACGCTGGGTGTTTATGACTACAGAACAGGTGTTGAAGGCATTGTACATCTGTGAATGAGGAGGGTATCTGCACTGAGAGGAATCAGGCCCACCCGAAATGGAAGGGGGATTTGTCTGGAAGAAGATGCTTGTCAGGAGCTCACTATATGCCATGTGAAGATGGTGGCCTTCATCACTGCTAGGGGGGAAGCATTTTCACCTAGACAAGGAGACACATGGTACTCAGTAAAACTCTGCTTCTGCCTCCTGCTGAAAGCCGTGCTGCTTATGTGTCCTCAGACTACATATAGGAGAACAGGAATGTTTTACTGCATCTTGTATAACTTGTCATTTTATTTCCCTGCTAGGTCTGGGACCAATCTTCAGTATAAGTCTCAGCTAGACAAACTTACTCCTCATCGTGATCTGCAGGGAAAACAAAGGAAATGTACTGAGTATATGCACTCCATGCTTCTGCTGCCCAGTTACCAAAACCTTCTTGGGCCAGAACTGGCTCCGTGTCAGGAGACACGTGACTCTAACAAGGATTGTCTGCCTCTCAGTTTATTTCCCTGCACCTTCCTGCAGTCATACTTTTTGCACTTTGTACTACTGTTACTCTTTCAAGCAGTTCATAAACTTTTTGTACTCTAGCTTTAGTCCTTAACAGTTCATCAAGGAAATCAAATGGGATGAGGATCCCAACCCAAATCTTAATGTGGTTAGCACCATTTACCAGATAATAAATCATAGTTTTGAAAAAGATGCTGGAATTTGTCATAGCCTTGTAAACTGAAAGGCCATGGTGACTTGGTTGCAATAGACAGCATCACTGGATATTCTCTACAGAGCTCTAGAGAATTAACCTGGATCCGTTTGTTCCCCTGCCACTTTCAAAGCTCATTCTCCGTAAAATTGCCCCAGTGCAGCTTTGTTCAGCTGGATGAGGAGGAGGGCAGATCCCCTGATTAGATGGTCACAATCCCCCAAGCCCTAAAACAAAGTGCATTGTCTCTGACGTACTGGGGTACAAGACTCTTCACCCAGGTTTTCTGCATGGCAATTCACTGCATGCTGCTGCACCATCACTCTGGCTGCTCTCACCTCTTAGGTTGCTGTGCTAAGTATTGTATTGTACCTCACTTGTAAATTAATTGAAGCCTTTAGATTACGCTGCAAAATAACCGCCATGATTTACTGGAGAATTTGGCACAGAAGAGAGTTACAATCCTTATTATATGACAAGAGAACAACAATCGCTGTCCCTCACCTTCACACACCCCAGTGTTAAACACAATCCCATTCAGAAATTGTATCAAAATCCTTATAGTCCTCATTTGCCATAGAGGCCACTCCTCTCAGTGGTTGACAGGTTGCCCCCTGCCCCCCAAGAACGTCACAGGAAAGCATGAGAAAGCAAGTGCACAGAACTGTCATGTCTCAATACAAAGTTCTTCTTTCCTGTTCTGATTGTATCTTGTTGTACAGTAAGAGCTAATAGTCATGGCATTAGAGGATACTTGCAATAAACAGCTTTGGCGGTTACCAAACACCTCACCTTTGCTTTTGCCTCTAACCTCAAGCCATTTATTGCTTCATATTCTCCAATGCCATGAACATTATCCCTTGTAACTGAGCCAGAGAGCAAATGATTTTCAAGGCAGGTTTTGACCATTCAGTCTGCTTCAGTGACATGCTGAGTAAAAACCATGTTCTCTATAAATGGAAAAGAGTAAAACTGCATCCAGTTTTCTCGTTGGCCAAGCCTTTTATCTTCTGCTTGTCCCTTGCCAGCCAGTGCTAACCTGTCCTAGACACCCAGAAACCTCCAAATGCCTTGTCAGTGCCCTTTGGCGAGTTTCATGGATATTGTGTTCTGTTCTCTTGTCTGTTGGGTTATTTTAGACCAGATGATTTGGCAGGAAACGTGCTGAAATTTGTCTCTTGGTCTCAGTATTTTGAAAGGTCACAGAGATCAGTCTTTAAATCTTTGCATCTCATGGAAGATCTTCATGACCTGAGAAATGGGCTTGTCGAGTCCTGAAAGTGTATATCTTGTGTCTTGTTTGTGAAATGCTTCCTGCTATAGAAATAGCTCAAAGGACTGTACATATTTACAAGAAACTTTATATTCGTAACAAAAGGGAATTGAATCGGTTTCTACTTTTTTATTGTAAACTGTGCATTTTTCAACACTAGCTTTTTGTTTTAATGGTGGTTGTGGACAGCCATCTTCAGACATTGGAGGGGCCTCAGCTTAATCCTCCCAGATCCCATGAAGAAATATTGTAACATTAAATTGCAATCGAAAACTTGTTAGCATTAATGAGGTTTTAGGTATCTAAAAGTACAGGATTTTTCTTCATTACCTTTTTATTACTGACAAGGGAGGGAATCAGAGGTACAGATCAAGCTCCACCTGGAAAATATTGAACTTTGTTGTGGAACAATAACCAAATAAAACAATTAACTATATTAACTAGCATGGTGAAATGACCTTTTCCTTCCATGTAGGGTACCTCTAAGCCATTCTAACAGATCAGCCAATAGCAGGAGCTACGTAATTGATAAGAGTGTAAGCTTACCAAAGAGCTCACCTTCAGAATATTCTGCCTTTTAGCAGACATCTTCTCCTGAAAAAGTAGCATGTGTGCTATCAGAAAATTAAAGCATATTGACTTGGATTGAAACAGAGGTGGATTTGTCCAGATTTTTAACTAGTAGTGGTGAGCCCTTAGCTACACACCCATTGATGGTGGTAGAGATACACATGAATATCTGGAAGAAGAATCTGGCCCCTGGCAAATAATCCAGACACACAATTTCAGCTAGGAATAAACCCCTTTAATTGCCAACAGCATAGTCTGCTGCTGCTCTACTGCAGCAGTGTTTTAATAGGAAGGGAAACAGTTATTCATCCCACCATCTTAATATTCTGGTGCTGTAATGCCTGAGAGCTGCAATTTTTTAAAAGCCTACACAAATATAATTCAGATTGTACTCAATCTGCCAAGTTACTGTACATCTTAATAACTTACACCTGGTGGGAAAACTCTCTCTCGATCAGACTTAAATGTAAATACAACTATTTTTAACTAAACAATTTTTACAGGGTCTGAAGAATTCTTTCACAGGAAGAGTTTTTAATATTCACTCTGCTGCCTGCGGTGACTTATTTTATTTCTGTCCTCATACTGTTCATTGTTTTTGTGCACATAAATCCCCCCGCCCTCCCTAGGAAGATTTTTCTTGGTGGGCGTGTGGGAGAATTACTAATAGCTACTATTACACTTTGGTCTACACAACATTTTTCATGGCAATGTTCTGCATAAAGCCAAACTGCTTGATTTATCTATTGTGCCTACTACCTGATGTATCTGATGAAATGCTAACTTGTTAAATGTTCCTTTATTTCTATTTTAATGTGCACAAATAATACATATTTAAAACTCATTGTTTCAGTCCTATGCATGATCAGAATTGTAACAAAACTAAAATAGTTCAGAAACTGGTGAAGTAAAATATTTATTAAGCCTTTTGACTACCATGAACACTGCACAAATTCTCACGGTCACCGTGCCCATATTTTCTGTGCTGAAATTTACTGGAGAAAAAACTTTGGGTCTATTGCAAAATTAAGGTAAGGAGAAATACTGCCCCTACCTACAACTCTAGCCTCCTCGAAATAGCCAAGAAACAACAACCAGAAGTGGGCATATAAAGTAGCAGCTACGCTATCCCACTTTGGACCCAGCTTTTCCTTTTGGAGGGATTTAATTCATTGGGTTATAGAAAGTGAGCAGAATACGATGAATCGGACTGCTGTTCCCTTACAGGAATCCAACCCAGTGCCAATAGGGCTGGCTACNAAACAATTTTTACAGGGTCTGAAGAATTCTTTCACAGGAAGAGTTTTTAATATTCACTCTGCTGCCTGCGGTGACTTATTTTATTTCTGTCCTCATACTGTTCATTGTTTTTGTGCACATAAATCCCCCCGCCCTCCCTAGGAAGATTTTTCTTGGTGGGCGTGTGGGAGAATTACTAATAGCTACTATTACACTTTGGTCTACACAACATTTTTCATGGCAATGTTCTGCATAAAGCCAAACTGCTTGATTTATCTATTGTGCCTACTACCTGATGTATCTGATGAAATGCTAACTTGTTAAATGTTCCTTTATTTCTATTTTAATGTGCACAAATAATACATATTTAAAACTCATTGTTTCAGTCCTATGCATGATCAGAATTGTAACAAAACTAAAATAGTTCAGAAACTGGTGAAGTAAAATATTTATTAAGCCTTTTGACTACCATGAACACTGCACAAATTCTCACGGTCACCGTGCCCATATTTTCTGTGCTGAAATTTACTGGAGAAAAAACTTTGGGTCTATTGCAAAATTAAGGTAAGGAGAAATACTGCCCCTACATACAACTCTAGCCTCCTAGAAATAGCCAAGAAACAACAACCAGAAGTGGGCATATAAAGTAGCAGCTACGCTATCCCACTTTGGACCCAGCTTTTCCTTTTGGAGGGATTTAATTCATTGGGTTATAGAAAGTGAGCAGAATACGATGAATCGGACTGCTGTTCCCTTACAGGAATCCAACCCAGTGCCAATAGGGCTGGCTACATTTCAACAAACTGTCGCCCTGTGGCACATGGCCCAAAGCTGTTTCAGATAGTGCTGCTGTTTCACGAAAGGTCAAAACTGACAATATAGCATGTCACCAAAAAAAAGTGCATGACTTCAGGACCGAGATGTGTGTTACATAGAAACATCCACTGCCCCAAGAGTGGTATTGGAATATGGCCCTGGGTATTACTATTGACACCTGTTATCAGCTCTGGCTGAGGAAATTTGATGGTGGAGTGGCTGAGGTGGAGGTGTACTATGGCGCTATTACAGTTGTGTAGTGTGGGGAGACATCTACTGGGGATTAGCCTTGAGCACCAGAGGGAGACCCCACCTTACTTCTAGAGCAGCTGGAGCAGAGATTAATTCTGCTTCAGCCCAAGAAAGTGGAGCCATGATGTGTAACAAAGTGATGACCATTAACTTTTCTCCCAGTTACTTCAGATCATTTGTTGGAGAAAGGTGAGAAGGAATTAAACAATTTTTCTGCATGTGTAAAGCTGGGGCTATACTAGGCCCACAGGTAAAGAAGGGGGCTGATTGTCTAGTTAAGTATTAGGCATTGAAGGAAGGCGAGGCTGCTGTTCTAGTAAATACAGATGGCCAGCTCGGTTTGCTGCATACAATTCAGTGCAGGTGCAAGAAGCCACTTTGTGACACTAGTTCAACAGCTATTACACAGGACGTGTGCCTGTAAGAAAGAACTCATTTGAGCTGTAGTGCGACCGAAATTTTGAACTAAAACACCAGATTTACCACACACTGAGCTGTCTGTCCCCTAGTGAAAGTTTCTTTTGCCACACATTTTTCTCAACATCCCAAAGTTAGCTATGTAACCCCTCCCCAACCATGCCCAGCTAAAAAGTGTGTGTGAGACCACTAACAGATGACAAACCACTGTCAAAAAACTACACGAAACAGAGGTATGGGTTCTGAGATGAGGCCATTTCATAAAATGGGTGTGCTGCAAAAATTTCAGCCAGCTCTTGAGCATGGCTGGCTTTGTTTTTGACATGGATATTTTACTAAGAACGGATGTATGACCAAGCACCTAAAAAAATGGTCATCCAGGTACTGCATGTTTTAGTGCCCACTGTGGCTTTAGCAGTGGTCCAGTTTCCCTCCTGTCCGAGCTCCCTCAAAACTAGCCACTATAACTAGGGCTGCGATGCTGAGAGGTGGGTTATGTGACCTCCATAATGCCCACAGCTGCTTGGGTGCCCTGTGGCTATCTGCACCGGCTGCTGCTGGAGCAGCCCTGGATCCCGGGCAGCGCCCAAGCAGCCAACGTGGCTGGGCCTGGGGTGGCGGGAGCAGCAACCCTGGGGACTGCCCAAGCATCAGTCCCAGGGGCAACCCCGGGGACCTTGCAGCAGCCAGCCCCTACCACTGGAGCCGTGGGGCCTCAGGAACAGATTTAGTCATCATGGGTATTTACGTCATGGCCAGGTCAAGGGCCATGAATTTTTGTTTAGTGCCTGTGAACTTTTATTAAATCTTGGCCATGGGCCAGAAATTGGCAGGAAGCATTCAAAGGCAGATTGTATCCTGTATATGGCGTGTTTGGATGTGCAGCATGTCATGCAGGGCTGCTAGTGGATGCCATGGGACATAAGGCAGAGGCTTTGTGCGCTGAAGCATTGCGGGTGCAGGACTGACTCTTGCAGCCACTGTCACAGTCTTCCACTCTACCCTTGCTGCCCAGGGCATTTTCATGTCCTCCCCCCAACCCCAGATGCAAAGGTCAGCCATTGGCCCAATGGGCTCAAACATTTCCCTGTCTTCCACAGCAGTGTGAGCGCTGCCCTGTAGGGCCTCAAACAAAGAGCTTTAACTCTGAACAGAGAGTTCACAACACAGCAGGAGGCTTTTTCTATTTGGCAACCCCTGTGGGGAGAAGTTTTCTGAGGCAGCACCTCTCCAGGGGGAACTGATGTTCTGGAGCCCAGCAAGAAAAGCTTTGCCGCCCAATGGTGAGCCAGCCTGCAACCCAATAGAAAGCAGGCTGCTGCAGCATCGTTACTTATAAATGGTTGACTGACAGCCTCCATCTTAAAAAAAAATTGTGCTCATCTTCCTCTGCATGCCTAACTGCAATGCTGCTGGAAAGGTCTGAAATAAGTTATCCAGGTGTGGACATAATTGGAAAATACATGAAGCTTAGCTCAAGCTAATGACTTATGCCATCGCTCACAGCTCTTCCTTCATGTCCCATTTCCTCACTCATGAACAATTTGTTTTGTGACAGAAGTCTGTTGGGTCACCTCCCAGATTCCTTTTTATTCTAGTATGAATTAACCCTCATTTATTCAAAACATGCATCTAGGTATCAATTTCATTGCTTGCACAAACAACTATTTGAGACTAATCACTTCTAGAAATCGGCTAATACAGGTTTGCTTTTTCTTTGATTTAAAACCAACTCTGATTGGCTCGCCCACTAACTCGTCCATCCCCTTCAACATCCTAGTGTCAATTAGTATGCTAGGTGGCTAGTTCATTTGGTACATCTGTCCTAATCTAGATGATTACTCTTACCACATTTATCTATTGCCAAACTTTAAATAGTGCATGTATCTGACCTTCTGCACTTCAATATCAGTATGCTCTATTAGCTAATATTTATTAGTTTCATCACAGTACTTGCTACAGTATAGTTTTTTTACAGTACAGTAAACATTGGCAAACTGTTGTATTGCCAAGCTATGGCAATGTCTCTGGTTATCATTTAAATAAATAACTAGAGGGTTCTGTGTAAGAGTGAGGCTCAGTGGCTTATAGCTAACAGTAAAATGGGAAATGGCTCTCAAGCAATTAAAATTAACTATGAGTAGTTGTGTTAATAGAAAACCATTTATATAAATATTTTTGGATATTTTCCACATTTTCAAATATATTGATTTAAATTACAACAGAATACAAAGTGTAGTGCTCACTTTATTTTTGATTACAAATATTTGCCCTGTAAAAAACAAAAATAGTATTTTTCAATTCCCCCATTGCAAGAACTGTAGTGCAATCTCTGTCATGAAAGTTGAATTTACAACTGTAGAATTAAACAAGAACAAAACAAAAAAACAAAAAAACAACCACCTGCACTCAAAAACAAACCAATGTAAAGCCTCCAAGTCCACTCAGTCCTACTTCTTTTTCAGCCAATCACTCAAACAAGTTTGTTTACATTTGCAGGAGATAATACTGCCCACTTCTTGTTTACAATGTCACCTGAAAGAGAACAGACGTTCACATGGCACTGTTGTAGCCAGTGTCGCAAGATATTTATGTGCCAGACACGCTAAAGATTCATATGCGCCTTCATCCTTCAACCACCATTCCAGCCGACATGCATTCATGGCCATGACAGGTTCTGCTCGATAACAATCCAAAGCAGAGCATGTTTATTTTCATCATCTGAGTCAGATGGCACCAGCAGAAGGCTGATTTTCTTTTTTGGTGGTTCAGGTTCTATAGTTTCCACATCAGAGTGTTGCTCTTTTAAGACTACTGCAAGCATGTTCCCTACCTTGTCCCTCTCAGATTTTGGAAGGCACTTCAGATTTTTAAATCTTCGGTCAAGTGCTGTAGCTATCTTTAGAAATCTCACATTAGTACCTTCGTTGCATTTTGTCAAATCTGCAGTGAAAGTGTTCTTAAAATGAACAACAAGTTGGGTTATCATCCAAGACTGCTATAACATGAAATATATGGCAGAATGCGGGTAAAACAGAGCATGGGACATAACATTCTCCCCCAAGTTCAGTCACAAATGTAATAAACATTTTTTTAACAAGTGTCATCAGCATGGAAGCATGTCCTCTGGGATGGTGGCCGAAGCATGAAGGGGCATACGAATGTTTAGCATATCTGGCATGTAAATACCTTGCAATGCTGGCTACAAAAGTGCTATGCGAACGCCTGTTCTCACTTTCAGGTGATATTGTAAATAAGAAGCAGGCATCATTGTCTCCCATAAATGTGAACAAACTTGTTTCTCTTAGCAATTGGCTGCACAAGAAGTAGGACCGAGTGGGCTTGTATATTGTTTTGGTTTTGAGTGTAGGTATGTAACAAAAAAAACCACAAAAACAAAAAATCTAGATTTGTAAGTTGTGCTTTCACCATTATGAGATTGCACTACGGTACTTGTATAAGGTGAATGGAAAAATATTTCTTTTATCATTTTTACAGTGCAAATATTTGTAATAAAAATAATATAAAGTGAGCACTCTAAACTTTGTAATCTGTGTTGGAACTAAAATCAGTGTATTTGAAAATGTAGAAAAATATCCAAAATATTTAATAAATTTCAATTGTTTAACAGCACGATTAATTTTTTTAAATGTTAAGTAAGTTAACTGCAATTAATCGACAGCCCTAATAATTTAGTATTTCCACACTAAGAGATTTAGGTGTTTCAAATGACAAAGTACTACTTTTTTTTTTTTTTTAAGAAAGCGTGACTGCGTTGTAATGTAAGTAAGTTAATGCTGTCTTTACAACATGAGCATCAAGTTTTTGGTGTGGGAATTTCCTTATTTTGAGACAGCCTTTCATTGCCCTGACGTGGGCAGACGATGTGAGGCACCACTGTGGCCGGGATTCCAGCTGAGCTAATCTGCACTGCTGGAGCTGGTAATACTGAGTTCTGGTGCACTTAATGCTTTCTTCTTGCTGTTCAGAGCCCTCCCCATGCCTAGACTTCCTGTTGGCCCATGTTCACAAATATCTGTGCCAGGTACAGACATTCTCTCTTATCATGCCTCACAGTTGTCATGAACCGTAACAAACTTAAAACCGACCTTTCCGAGCAGTCAAGTTTACCCAGCATCACAGAGGCCAACAAATGGAGATTGCTCAAGCTGCTTGAACTGTGACAGCCTTAAACAAAACAATACAAAACCAAACCCGGGGGTGGAGAGCCGTCAGTTTTCCAGAAGTGAAATCCTTGGGTTTTCCAATTGCCAAAGCTCATTAACAGCTTGGTTTACTCCGCCTCCACCACTCTTATTCTCTACCAGTGTGTGATGAGAGGATGTGTGTCGAAACTGGGTTTTATAAAAGTAAAGTAGCCAAGCATTATGCCGCCAGCCAACCCAGTATGGTCGTGGTCAGTGGGACTGACAGGAAACAAAAACACATTATCCATTTTTCCTTAAAATGCTTTATATTTAAACTTGTTTCTGAAGAGGTCAGACAGTGACAGGAATTCCATGTTTTCAAAGAAAACCCAATAGCAATGTACCCTGAACTACTCAAAATATTGTAACAATACAACTGAACAGTTCAGAAGACAGAAGACTTATCATTGACTGGATCACATCTAATCGTGGTCACCAATGATCTAAGTCACCATCTGATTAGCTACCTGGTGGTTTTTGTAATATGCACCCGTGTAGTAGGTCATGGACTGAGGTCACTCTCGGCACTCTTATTGGCACTCAGAGGTGCCCAGGAATGGACAGGCACTACGCATTCCCCAAGTTGGTCCCTCCAGGTCAGGCCCGAGGCACATTGGCAGGGAATTTTGCGTTGCCCCTACTGCATTCGTTTTGGGATCAAATAGATCATCAGTCTCTAAGAAAGACAACCTGGCACCTTTTGTGAGAACGACATTCGTTTACATAAATATAACTAAAGCAGGAAGTGATAGAAATTGTTGGGAGTCCTTGCTGCAGAGACCACATGAACCTAAGTTGGCAGAGTCAAATGCAAATATAGATTCAGGGCCAACCCAGCCTTTGACATAAGGGGTGCAGTGCCACTTCACAGGGGCCGCAGCTGCTTATATCAGCAGATGAGTTTTCCCCTCAATATCTCATTTACTATACAGTTTTTAAAGTAACTTGGGAGTCACCTTACCATCTATTTGATAAAAGCTGATACTGAAGAATTAAAGTCCTTATGCTAAATTGGTCAATTTCCTTATAGGAACCCAGCCCAGTTTAAATCAGCAAGAGAATTACAAATCTGTTACAAGAACAGCTTATCGCAGGGTGCACTATATGGTCTACACAAAACCCAGCAATTAAGAACAATTATCTTTATCAGCAATTCCACTGGGGAAAAGTTATTTCGGAGTTCTCATAAGAGAAACAATGCTAGAGCATCACTCACATTGGAAAACGTACTCAACCCGTCTACTGATTAAAACAAACAAAAAAAAGAAACAGTGAGTGTGGTAGTGGCAGCATCTCTGGCTTCGCCCAAAAAAACTGCAACAGAAAGAATGCCATTTTTCACATGTAGTCGAGCAGGGAATGGGCTCTTTGTGGAGCTCAGTGGTAATATAACTGAATGTTTGAGCTTTATGATAAAAACCACCACTCAATCAGCAAGGATCCTGCACTTCTTAGAATATTATTTTCTACAGCCTGTATCACTCATGAATGACATCTGAGCTGGCACTATCCCCATATTTCCCAGCCTGATTTCACTGGTAGATCCCAGGCGATTGTTATTGAGCTGAAAAAATGACAGCACCACCAGTCATCTATTTGGTCCTGGCTGAGTCTGAAAACTTCCAGATGGGACTGGGAGAACAAGGCAAATATGAAACAAATGTGAAGTCTTTAAAACTGTATGAAATCAGAGTCTGTTTACAATAGCATACACCATGCATATGTTTTGGTTTAACGAAGAATTTGTTCCCTCTGGCACTTCATCACCCCAGGATACCTAGTCTAATCATATTGGCTTGTACAGCAATGTAGTCACATATTTTTTCTTGTAACGATGAGTGGCGCTGAGCACCATCACTCCATCCTAGGGAAGATGGAAAACAAGTTAGCACAATGTAATGGTTAACTAAATGCAACTGCTGTGATAAGGTAAGACTCCCTTACCTTGATAGAAAGTGCATAGAGGTGGTTCAGCATGACGTGATTGGGCTCAGGAAGTAGAGCTGGATCGCACTGAAAAGCATATAAAAGGAGGAGACAGAAAGCGGAAAAACTAAATTATGGCATATTGTCTTTCACAGGCACCACTCAACAAATCTTTGTATTGGCTCCCCGTCAAAATTCCAATATAATCAAAGATCACTTAAGGTGGGACCAAGGGTATATATGGGGTTACCTTTCCTCCACCTAGGAGTGGGCCTTTTCTCATTTCTTACAGGTTTGCTATGTTCTCAGAAGTTCTAATAATTTTGCAGTGTATAGATTAGGATTTATGGGTGGGGAAATGGTGTTACTGTTCTTCTTCCAGTTTTGAAAAAGGATCAGTTAAGAAGATAATTACAAATGGATCAGTTTGGACTTGAGTAATAAAGATCTCACCCACTAGGGGACACTTCCAAGGTTTGGGATTGTTACAAGCAGCTCCAGTGCATGTCCAACCTCTCAAATACCTGACCCAAAGAAAAAGGCTGTCTACTCACAGAAATGCCAGTGTCCTTATTCAGGATCACCTGCAGCAGGTGTGGTGGAAGAATAGGTGGAGTCTTGAAGCGCTCCTCTGGCTTAGAAACATAGGGATCCTGGTGGTAGGGTCCTGGGGGTGAACTCGATAGCTCTGTTAGAGAGATGTTAAAATATTTAACCTTAAAGAAGATAAACTCTTCACAGATACATTAAGCTGCAGTAGTAATTTCACATTCAGAAACAAGTGTATGACAGAAGCTAATTGCGCTATAAAGTAAATCCTCCAGGAATGATAGAGATGCCACACTTCCTGTACACTCTAGATTAAGTCATTGGTTTCCTGGGACACAATTTCCTGCTGGGCCAGAAACAAACTAAAAAATACAACCATCACCCAGGACAGGGCACTTGCAAGCTGCAGCTACACAGCACAGTAGGAAGTTTTGTCACATCATTTCAGAAATTAGTTCCTGTTCATAACACAGGGTTAATCTTGACACTGGTCTGCTCATCAGCAAGATACTACTCCAACAGCACACAAATATGGGAACACTATTAGCTGACAGAACACAAAGGGAACCCACATTTGGGAAGTTTTGTGACGTTCAAGCACAAAGATCTTTAGCAAGAAGCCCAAGAGATTATTTTAAAGACTCCAGAGTCTGCCTACTGGAGACCAACTGGGTAGGGTCAGCAGTCAGAACTTCAAGGGTTGGTCCTGAACCTTCTTTTTTTTTGGGGGGGGGGGGGGGGGGGGGGGGGGGGGGGAGGAGGAGGAGAGGGAAAGAGGAATTTCCTTGCCCAGTATTTCTGTAGCACACATTCAGTACTAAGTGCTACTGCAGATTATTTGCTTTTATGCTAGTTTTTGGCAATCCTGGCAAACAGTGGAATAAAATCCTCTTCTTGGTGACAAAATATTACTGAAATTATTTAGCGTATACGAAAGGGGCCAAGCTCGCAAATAGAATCCTCCAGGTACCCAGAACGCTGCCATGGCATTCCCCACAAGTACACAACAATCCTGAAAAAAGGGGTCAGAGGCAGGTCTCTCCATGACCTTCAAACTGCTGTCAAGGCGGGCAACCTCAGTATCAGTTTTGAGGTGGCTACTGATTCACCAGGGAGTGATCTGAAATCACCATTTCATGTCACACATTCAAATGGCAACCACTTACTCCTGATCTAGATGGGGTTTGATCAGTGACCTGTACTCTGCTACAATCTCATCATTCATTCCAGCTTCTCCCCTTTTACATTTCATGATCCCTGCACATATCCCCAACAGAGCGGGTATAAAAAGTGAGATTCTTCTACTTTGGGGATTTAACTCAAGACCAGGAATTAAATGTAGAGGGTATTTACGTAACTTCAAGCACGTGGTATAAGATTACAAATGGATTCATACCAGACATATCTGAGCATTTTTGGGAGTCCACCATTAAAGCATCAAATACTTCAAAGTCAGTTTTCTTCACCTGAATGATGTTGTTAACCGTACCAAGCTGGCTGGTTACTACTGGCTGGGAAGAAACGGAGGCAAAAAGTCACAATTCAGAAGGTATGCAGGGTTATTAATATTCTACAGACTTGAAAAACCGATGCCCCACAGTCCTCATCACCTACTTCTTGTTTAGCCTCTGGTTATTTAACAGCCAGCCAGCATTACTAGCCTCAGATTGGTACAGTTACCTAGGCCAGCTGGGGCCGGGAACATTTCACCAGATCAAACAACCAATTGCTATTGTTAGCAAAGGCCCTTTCTTTTAGGTTAGCGTAGAAGCCAACTAATTTCTCCCATTCATGTGCATGAATCATCTTGTAAACCTGCAGGATCACATAAAAATGTTACCTCCGAAGGATCATGCGTCCACTGACCATCCACATAGAACTTGTACTGGTGCTCTCCTTCTGGAAGATCCAGGATTGCTACAAAGTTATTGTGGCTGTGATTTCAGAAAAATACACCAACAATTAACCTTTTATTCTGAAAAATCTGTCCATCTACAGACTCGCTACAATTATTGTAAGATAAAGAATGCAAAGATCTCAAACAGAATCTTTCAGAAAATTCCTGAAGGTAATGACCCTTCTAAGACAGCATGTGAGGCAATCCAATGCAATAATCTAAATGTACAGAAACAAGCTAAAGCTAATGAGTACCTCCTCAGTGACAGCTGAATCCCATCTCTTCATATGTACAACTGCGCATGTTTTACATTAACACTGATCACCAGAAAATCCAGGCTCCTGGTGTCAAAGGGTAAATGTTGTGTTTTTGAAAAGCCATTCTTCTTGCATCTTTGTTACTCAATACAACGTGAGAGCACACTAGTTTTGGCCCATCAGCCAGAGCTTCAAATACAAGATAAGGATATATTGGAGTGAACTTGCTTTTCAGTATCTTCCATCACAAATTCTCGCCCGTCAAATGAACAAGAACTGCGAAAATGAAAGCAGTAACTGCCAGAAAAACTGCTCTGAGTAGACGCAGTTTGATCAGATTGTCATTCCTGTGATACGAGCTTCCTGCCTGTTTTGAGGTCTTCACAGTAGCTCAGATAGAAGTCATGCCATGCGAACACATGCCAACGAGTCATGCAACACTAACAGTCCTCCATTCCTCACTTCTTCCCAGGGAAGGGGGCAAAGTCTGCAGATGAAAGTGTCCAGAGAGGCAGTTTTTGCTGTTTGAGTTTGGAATGTGTGTCTATTCGAAAGGGGCTTTGTAAGAGTTTACTTGATTCACTATAGTGACTGCCAATTGCAAATTAAAGGGGGACAGATGTCTCTTTTTTCTAAACATTACATCTGAAGGAGACAAACCTACTTTTCTCCCCCACCCCCCATTATTATTTCTTTGTACTTTTGCTAGGAGAGGTCTAAGTTCTCAGATTTCTCGTCTGACACTAGACAAACTCTACAGACCACCATGCCAAAACTACCTCCCTCGCCTATTGATCCAGTTCTTTGAATCCTTCCACTGCTTCCCCTTGAAGCACTGCACCATGTTTAAGCTTCTTGTTTGCCCCTCCAAAGCCCCTTATAATTCCATCCTGGCATGTGTCTTGGGCCTTGCTTCCCACTACATTCCCCGCTCAAAATTATCCTAGTATTGATGCTCCATTGGTCCCCTTTTCCCTACTCCTATCTCCATAATTTCTCCCATGCCGCTTATGCATGGAATGCCCTTCTCAAGCCCACCAAGCCATCACCCTCTTTATTAAAGTCCCTAAAAAACACTTTGGGGCAATGTAGCTAAAAACACACTAAGTTATCTCCACTTGTGGATTTCCCAGTGTGTCCCATCTTCTACATCTACCTTTAGGCAGTAACCCTGCATGGCAGGGACTGTGTGTGTGTCTTTTCCAAAGTGCCAAGCAAATAACTATTTCCATGGCACAATTTTCACCTCCGGCAGTCAGAGTATCCCAACATTCAAATACTGACAGTTAGCATGATACACTAAGATTTCTCCTCTCAAGAGCTCTCAAAGCTAACAGAGGCATGCAATAATCTAAGCGTAACAATAACATGACTCTAATTGCTTCCAACTTTAGATAGAATGCCAGTGATGCAATGTAACAAGTTTGTTACCTTCTTGTAAGAGGAAGTTTACTCCAGTTGTTGAAAGAACCTGACAGATAAACCTCTTTCCCTCCCGCAGTCCATCGAAAGACTGTTGGCCGATTTTGAACAGGGACTTTTTCACTCACTTCCAGATCTTGCTGCCAAGCTAGAAATTCCTCTCTCTCTCGTGGAGCCTAGAAGCACAAAACTTTACTCAACAGAAGTTCTACGTTGGCTCCTTTGCCCTGTGAAAGGAGAGGTAAGCTTAGAGAAAGGTAACATTTGACTAAAGGTATCCTCAACCCTAGGTGTGTTCTTCAACATTCCCATAAATTGGAAACAAATGCAGGTAGCCACTATTATATCAGAGACAGAAGTTGGTATCTCAACGGTTTGCAAGCCAGTTTGTAAACATTTTTAAATAACCCATAAGTTGAAAGATTAGTAGCCTTCCAAATTGGCAGAAGATATTAAAACAGAATGCAAAACAATTAAACCAGAGAAGTAACTATCATTGAGGGGGAGAAGCACACAAAGTAGCTGCATATATTTACACTGAGGGGTAACAAATAATTAAAAAGGAATTTCTTGTATAAGGCATTTGTTAGACCCTGCAAAATGCCTTCCATAGAGAACTTGCAACTGGACCACAGGAAGGTTATTGCTGTCCGCAGGTACAGCTTAACGCAACATATGATGAATTAAATTGGAAGACAGTGAGCTAAACATTCTTATTACACCCAACAAGGGGGACAGACCAAAATTAGGACTATTAGAAACTAATACTAAATAGGGAACTCTGACAGAACTTTTAAAATAGAAAGAATCATCATCTGGAATGTTACTGAGTATGGTGATTAAAAAAGCATAAAAGGAGCTTAAAAGATATAGCAAAGGAAAGTGGTGTATTAATATACAACATTGGGCAAGGGCTTAGAGCCAATTATCTTGTTAGTTTTCCTACAATTTTTGTTAAAAATGTAGTATTTCATTCACAGAAATCTGCTAAAAGGTTAGAAGAAGAACAAAGAAATAAGGTTTTCTTCCCTTAAAAAGAGAAAGTCAGCAATGCTTCAAGTTTCTAAAACTGAGTTTATACAGAAAATTGGCTAAAATATCACTAATATCACTTCCAAAAATTCAGCTTGATAGAAGGTCTAAGCTACAAGGTGCCAGTGTCAGGGGTTATGATGGAAGGAGCCGCCATAACTTATGATACCTTTATTTCCTCAGAATGGAACAAATCTGCATCTTCAGGACTATCCATCAAGATTTTTGGTCTATCACCTTCTTTTGTACTAATGGCTCCACCAGAATTGTCTCTTCGGGGCGTCTTATGGCCCCCATGACGCTCCATACCAGCTCGCTCACTGCTTGTGTTCCCCATTTTAAGGCCCTGAAAAGAAAAGAAATAGCCTTATCCAGTGTGACACACACATATTAGTGAAATTTGAGCTCTGACATTTTGCTTTTAGAAGAGACTACAGAAATAAACCCATGGCAAAACAGACAGTGATAAATCAGACACGCACAGTAATACAAAGGCAGCCATAAAAAACAGTAGAAAGATATTCCTACTCCTTTCATGCATACACAGTACTGACAGAAAGCATAGTAATTAGTAGACCGTAACAGCTTGACTTGTATTATAAGCAACACTGGAGGAATGGAACATACAGATACCCCCCGACCCGACTCCACACCCTTAGCATGGACCAGTGGATAGGACACTAATCAAGGAAATAGGAATAAGAGCCTAGTCTTCTGACTTATGGAGTTGGAGAAAATCATTCAATTACTCTATCCTACAAACATCTTTAAAATATACTATACCTAAAACAACAAGCTTGCTCCTAAGGCAAAAGGGATAACTATAAGGAAAGCTAGCATATAGCCCTGTTTATTTTGTGTTGCAAAGTAAATCCTGGCAACTTTGAAGCCTCAGCATGCAGGTAGTTGTCACAAAAGCACAATCTCTCCTGCGGTCCTTCAGAGATACTCATAAGATAAGGTCCTCTATTGTACCACTCAAAAGATGAGGAGGAGCTAATATCAGGGTGCTTAGTCCTGGAGCCCCAAAACCAACATCTCTACAACTTGAGCTAAAGGAAGATTTCTTTTCTTTATCTGTTAACGAAGCCTTATGTTCTTTCTATGCAGAAGGCAGCCAATATAGGCACACACATTCATACACATATATAATGACACCAACTACAGTCAATGGCAAAAAAAAGAAAACCCACACAAATATTGATGTCAATAAGAACTTGTCTGGGCTCAAAACTACCCACAAAAATATCAATAATTTTACTTAATTAAAATGTTCTTCAAATATAGCCAGTGCAGTAGTTTCCAGAAAGATCTACCTACTACAAGAAAGTTTATAGGGGCAATAAGCTCTTTTTAAGATTGAGGGAGACAGATGTTTGAAGTTGGTGCGTTTGTCTAATCAAGGGTTATTTTAAAACTAACAAAAGCAGTCTGATGAATAATTTCATCCTCAGTTTACTCATCAGTTTCATTAATTACTTGGATTGTTTTTTTAAACGTCTCATTCCAAGTGTAACAGGTGTCAAGTCTATTAAACCTCAGGTCAGGGTTTCATGGATCCCACCAACATACCAAGCCAGCCCCAGATCTGGGGTAAAATTTTCATAAGGGCTTCTGGGACTTCTGTTTCTCAGTTCTATTGGCTTTCAGTGAGACTAAGGCCCCTAAGTGCTTAGGGCCCAGACAAACAAGGGGTCTTAAGCATTGCAATGCCTACCTTTGAGGCATGAAGAAAATAAATCCACAAATCCTGGATTAGGCGCCTTTGCTCCCTTTACAATGAATGGGGAGAGAAAGGCTGGGGAGAGCCGCCTATGCTAGTAAATGGGAGATACTGATGAGAGGGGTGTGTCCAAAGCCCCACCTAAGTCTGGGTGGGTTACAGGGAGCCTCCTATTTCTACTTGCCATTCAAATTTTGATTTACATTCAGATATATATTGGAATGATAAAGTTAAATGTCTAATAGCATACTGCACAAGTGCAGCCTTTTCTACTGCTGGTAACAAGTATGAGAGTCTAGATCAGGGGTCGGCAACCTTTCAGAAGTGGGGTGCCGAGTCTTCATTTATTCACTCTAATTTAAGGTTTCGCGTGCCAGTAATGCATTTTAACGTTTTTAGAAGGTCTCTTTCTATAAGTCTATAATATATAACTAAACTATTGTTGTATGTAAAGTAAATAAGGATTTTTAAAATGTTTAAGAAGCTTCATTTAAAATTAAATTAAAATGCAGAGCTCCCCGGACTGGTGGCCAGGACCCGGGCAATGTGAGTGCCACTGAAAATGAGCTCGTGTGCCGCCTTCGGCACACGTGCCATAGGTTGCCTACCCCGGTCTAGATTTAACACTCAATTTAAGAGTCACTAAGAGTTATTTACTGAGTCAGTTTTCTCTTATGAAAGTTTATAATGGAAAGTCCTTATAATACTCATCAACAATTCATTGATACACTGTTTTAAGAACTTCTTTCAATCTCCCTTTTTAGCAATCCTGTGAAGTTACAATATCCAGACTCAAGTATCTCAGATAAAAATTCCAAAATCTGCCAATTCACCAAGCCAATTACTAATTGTAATATTGGTAGGAACCCTTCCCATCCCATCTATCCCATATACAATCAATATACAGAAACACTGAAGTTGTATAAGAAAATTAATCTGTTTAAAACATGAGTGTTGTCACATTAGGACAAACTTTCTAAGTAATTAACTAATTTCAAGTTTCAATTACTTTTTCTTTTATTTCACAATAGCCAATCATTTCTGTATGTTAAGTGTTCATAGTGTTATTTTTTCTAAAGCTCAAGGAACAAACTCTGATGAGACCTCAGCAGAACACACCTGGAAGATGTCCATTAATTATCCCATAATCTCAGCAGTTCTCAAACTTTAGCAACCTGAGGACTCCCCAAGCCCCCTGCTCAGCCCCCACTCCACCCCTTCCCCCAAGGCCCCACACCACCTCTTCCCACCCCTGCTCCACCTCTTCCCCCACCCCTCCCCTGAGCCAGTGGTGTAGCCAGCATGGGATATTTGAGTGGGCCCCACTTCAGGTGGGTGGGCAATTATGGGGGGGCTGGGAGGGCCCGCCTCCCTCCACCCCCTGCAGCTGGCCTTGCGGTGGGTGATGGATGGACCCTCTGGCCAGGGGCTCCCCAGGCACTCACCCAGCTCCGGGAGAAGACACTGCTCTCAAGCGTGCATGGCTCCTGGCTCCCTTCCGGGTCCCATCGCCCCATACAGGGGCCGGCTCCCCTGGGGCGGTGGGCCTACCTTTTTTTAAGTTTTCCACGGCCGCTGGGCATCTGCTTGCTCTCCTCCCCGTGGCAGATTAGCCACTGGGCCAACCTGGGGCCCCAGAAAAATGGGCGCTCCCAAGACCTACCCACTCTGCCCGGCGCTCCAGCCTGGGACTGGGGTTGGGATGCAGGGGCTTGCCCCACTCTGCCTGCCTGGTGCTCCAACCAGGGCGCGGGGGCTTGTCCCACTCCATCCGCCCCACCGGCGCTCCAGCTGGGGCGCGGGGGCTTGTCCCACTCCATCTGCCCCACCGGCGCTCCAGCTGGGGTGCGGGGGCTTGCCCCGGCAGAAGCGCCAGGTGGGCGGAGTGGAGCAAGCCCCAGCGCCCCAACACCACTCTCTGGCTGGAGTACCAGGCAGGCGGAGTGGGACAAGCCCTCGTGCCCCGACCCCTGGCAGCAAAGAACAAGATTCCAGCCTCAAAAGTGACTGGTGGGAGGTTGTTTCTGCAGAGTAAAAAGTCACGAGTCAGTTTCATGCTGCCCCTTTAGTCTTCGGGGAGAGAACCATAGAAACGGAGGCTTGGGCGGGACCCCTAGAGGTCATCTGGTCAAGCCCCCTATATAGAAGCTGAGCCATGTATACCCAGATCATCACTGACGGGTGGTTTTCTACAGCCCCAAACCATCACCTCCCTCAAGAACCGATGCACCATTGGCAGCGGCCGCAAAAGGCTCCCTCGCCGTGTGCCTCCACCGGGCCCCCACGGGCGGCTCCCAGGGGTGGGAGAAGAGCTCGCGCTCCATGGCCCCCTTGATTTCGTGTCAGCGCGGGTGGGTGTGGTCACGTGTCCATCAGAAATGAGACGCACGAACTCACTAGGTGGGGCAAGGATCCCCCCCCCCGGACTTAGCGCGGATAAAGGGGCAGAGCGGCCCCGAGCCCGGGTTCGCCAGGAACTCAGCCCCCGAGCCCGGGTTCCTCTCGGGCAGCGCTGGGGGGCGGGACAGCGGCTGTAAGAGGAGGCCCAGGACAGGCCGCTCCTCCTTCCCCTCAGCCCCACCCCGAGCCTTCTCCCCGCCGCTTTCCACGGGCCTCCGGGGCAGGGCGGGGCCTCGCCGCCCATCGCCTCAAGGTCACTGGGCCGGGCCGGCCGCTTGGCACCGCCTCCCAAGGCCGCCGCCCCCGGGCACAGACACCCCGCTTCACGACGATACCCAGCGGGCTGGAGCGACGGGACCCGCCCCCCGCCTCTCACCGGCTGCCGCCCCCGAGTCTTCCTCAGAAACCCCTTCGGAATCCTGCCCCGTCTGTCTGTCCGTCTGTCGTCCCGCCCGGGCTGCTTCCGCTTCCGGCGACTCCTGTGCCCCCCTCTCCGTGCCCCCTGCGGCGCGCACTCGGGACTACCGTTCCCCCCGCCCGCGGAGTAACACTCGAACCTGCCCCCCCCCCCGAGCTGCACTTCCGGTCACTAGCGCCGCTTCCCCTGAAGTTCCGGTCAGTCCGCGCCTCTCGTCCCTGCACTTCCGGCTGTCGCCGCCGCGCTCGGGCAGGACTCGGGGCGGGGCTCAGGCGTGGGGGAGAGACCATCATCAGCCCCTTGGGCGGCGCACTGCCCAGCCCCCCCCCCCTCAGGCTCTGCAGTTCAAGGGATGCCCCTTATTGGGAGCCTCAGGGCCCGCTCCTCGGTAGCATGTGACCGTGCAACGGATCCCACGTCGCGTTACAAACGTGCCGTGACACAGCAAATGGCTGCGTGGAGGGGGGGGGGGGGTCTCCAAGACTCTGTCCCCCCCCCATGGCACCACGGCTTGCAGCCTCGTGCACCGCTTTTCATAATCAGGTTCCTCCTTCTTGTGCCTCTGCTCTGCTCAGCAGTGCAGCAGCTAACAAGGTTGCCATTTAAATGGTCAGCAGTAGGCTTCAGGGTGAATGCATCCCTAGGGCTGAGTAGGAGCACTTTACAGTGTGCTCAGAGCTATTGGTAATGCGTTCCCCGGGAGTGACCAGGCCTGGCTGACATTACCCCAGTGACTGGTATGTTTTATGCAGGGCCATAACAGTGCTGTCCATGTATTATAAATCATCATCCCATTTCCTGACCAGCATGTCCACATCCAGGATTCTCCCATGTGCTAAAGTATAATTTTGTCCCATAAATCCCGTGTTTGGAGCCCAGTTCTCTTACAGCTGTTAAGGCTGGAGACGTGGGAAGCAGGAGATTATCTGAAATAGTGCTGAAAGAGTCTGGCAGAGCTTTTCCACCCACTAGCTTATTACAGCAATAGAATTACTCCCTTTCCTTTTAAATACAGTCGTGGGGCCCCCCTCTGTGATTTTTCCTATTTTTCCAACTCTGCAGCAGTGATGGAAAGAATTTGCCTGGCACAGGGCACAGCATATAACTCCCCCCCCCGGGCCAGCCTCCTGTGCTGGTGCAAAAGGGAACCTTCCCTCACCTCAGCACTCTCGCCTTAACATTCATTTTCTCATTGCTAGACCTGATTTAAAGCAGAATGGAAATTACTTCAGATTCTTGCATAACAGGTTCCTGTATTTGTAGGGTCACACATATGTTCCTTTTAAAAATTTAATTAGCAAGAAGATCCAAAATGCCAATTGTAATTAAAAATGTTCCTGGTGAGAAGAGTCTCTCACTTTCCAAATTGGCAGATGTCTGGGCTCAGTCAAATAGCAGCAGGTAATTTTGCAAAGGCTTTAGGGCTTAATCCTGCCCTCATTGAGGGAAACAGCATAACTTGCACTCGCTTAATTGGGAGCAAGATCAGGTGTAGTTTCTGTAGGGCCAGAAAAGCTATGAAGCCAGTTCTCCAGGGCACAAAGGCAGCTTTCATAGAATCTCAGGGTTGGAAGGGACCTCAGGAGGTCATCTAGTCCAACCCCCTGCTCAAAGCAGGACCAAACCCAACTAAATCAGCCCAGCCAGGGCTTTGTCAAGCCTGACTCTGCTAGTGCAGAGCTGCTCTGAAACCAGTTTACATGGCTATGGAAGGCTTAACCCCAGCATTAGGGGAACCCTGAGTGGCACAGAGCTACTGTAGCCGTTCTTATACCCTTTTCTTGGCTGTTGGTGTCAGGGATGTGGCCAGGGAAACAGGGACATGGCTGAGGCATCCTCAGAGACTTCCGAAGTGGTTCACATGGAAAGAAGTGTCACCATAGCAAAGAGAAAGTCAGCTGAGAAGCGCTGCCCACACATCTCACAAACATGAGTCACTCGAAACCCAAATCAGCGGATATACTGACATTAACATGTGATATGAAATAGACCTTTATTTGATTTTACTTTCTTGGGGTTCATGATCCATCAGGTTCCTCCAGGTCAGGGCTGTGGCACACTGACACAGGAGCTGTGTGGAAGCTTGCCAGGGCCAACGCTCAGTTAGTTTTTTGTTTGTAGGGATATACTTGAGTCAAAACCCCAAACTCAAACACGCCCAGAGCTTGGATCCAGATCTGAATTTTCTAGCTCAGGCCCAGCCACCACAGCTGGCATTAATTGCTCCCCTTCATTGACAGTCTCAGCAGAGAGACCAAGGGCTGAACAGGCCCTGGATACTAAATTCCCCCTCTTACCCAATCCCTCCAAGTCAGGATTATGGCTCATTGGTGGGGACAGGTGGAGAAACCTGCATTGTTGCTCTGTTCTGAGCATAAACAGAAGACAGGTGTCTCCAGCGTTTCTTACAGCAGCACTAACATCCCATAAAAACATTACAAAAAAATTGTAGGCTACTTAGTTCATCACACTTTCTTCTTTGCTTTTCTTAACCCTACCTAGTGCTCCCCTGTGACTTTTTACGTTCCTTAACTATTCCGGTTCCCCCATTCTAGCTGCTGCTTCTCCTTCATAGTCCAACTTAACTCCTCTGTTCTCGGTCAAGTTAAAAAAATAAAACCACCTCTTTCTGGAATCCATAGCAAATTAAACATCTCATCCTGTGCTTGTCCAAGCCTCAGATAGCTAGAGCATCATTTGGGTGATATCATTATGTTGTATGTCTGGCTGGGTCTGAGTGAGACTTCCTAGCTATTCCACATGCCTGCTTTCAAGGTAGTCAAAGCCTCCAAGCCTTGGACTGTGTGACCCTAAAGCAGCCCAGTGTCAGAGAGAAAGGGGCTCGCTGGTACCAGGCATAGCTGCTGACTCTGTGGGTGCTCCGGGGCTCAAGCACCCACCGAAGGAAAAGGGGTGCTCAGCACCCACGAGCCACTAGTAAATGGCAGGAGCATGTCCGTGGCGCACAGTGAAACTGGAAGGTGGAAAGAACCCACCCGCAAAAACAAAAATCTGTGCCTGTGGTACCAGGTAATGAGTTTCAGCTGGCCTGACCAATGGAGTGTACCCAATGCAGTATGGTTATAATCTGTATCCAAAAGGTGTCATGCAATAAGTCATTGAAAAACTAATAACTCCCTGATCATTAATATTCTTGTGTGATTAAGAGTTATGGATATATGATGCAAATATGAGTAAAATGTATTTAAACCAGGCATGTCACAGGGAGTTGGTAAACAGGTCTGCCCTAGACAAAGGAATGTGCGTTTGCCTCTCTGACCAGCCTGGTCATCAGCCAGAGACAATGAAGGTCCATTTACATGTAAAGGTAAAGAAAGCTATCGAGCAGGGGAGAAGACAGCATGCATGGTGTCTACTCTCCAGCAGAAAGAGAAACTTTATCTGGGCTATAAAGACAGGGGGATGGACCCTCAAGTGATAAGCAATTGAATCAACTGATTGCATACAATGTTACTGTATTATAAAAGTATAATGAGTGAGGTGTTTGATGAAAGTCTACGACACACTGGTGATTAACATCATCGTGATATGTATGTTTTAACACTATACAGAGAACTAGGGATACACATTGATATTATACTTTACAGTCTGTTATCAAACAAAGGGAGAAACAGGTTTTACCCAGACAAGAGGGAAGGTAAGAAATTAAGCCAGGTGTGACCAAAAACACTTGAAGCCCCAGTACATAGAAATCAGCAGGGGGCTGGGAAGACCACAAGAAGGGAAGAACAGCATGAGGTCATCATGACTCTTGAAGCAAGGTCAATGAACTTTAAGAGAGATGCTTTCCAAAGGTTTACTGGTCCATAAAGGGAGGGGCAGAGAACACCTAAGTTATCCATCGCTAGATAGACACTAGGGGCCAGAGCTCTTGCAAGCTGAGAAAGGAGGGGTTGAAGTCTCTGGGAACTGAATATAGGCGAGAAACCTGCTTAGGCAAAAATCTTTCACATAGGAAAATAAGGTAAGTCAGCATCTTGTACTTCTGTGGAAAGTCCTAACTGAGGGAAAGTCAGCCATTGCTGGAAAGAAGGCAGATTGGTGAGAGAAGCCATCTTGAACAAAGCCTGTACCTTGTTAGATTAAGTTTTAGACTTTTAGATGCATGATTTAACTTTGATTTGCTTGTAACCCTTTCTCACTTTATTTCTTTTACCTGGCATCACTTATGTCCTATTGGTAATAAATTTGTTTGATTTTTTTACTATAAACTAACTTAGTGCTGTGTTTGAAGGGAAGGGTGTATTTACTCCAGTTAAGTTAATAAACTGTAATGTGTGTTTGTCTCTTTATAGGAGTAAACAAACTATGTCATTTCACCGAGTGGTCTGCACACTTCCGAATACATGTTTTTTGGGAAATTTGAGACTGGGAGCATGTTGGGGTCACTCTGCAAGTAATAACCACGGCTGGTGGAAGCCAGGGTGGGGCTGTTGTTCTGTCGTCAGGCTGCTAGAGTCAGAGTTGCTGATCCAGAGATATACAGCCCACAGATACTCAGGGTGTGACCTGCAGGCTTGTGTGCTGGTGTCCGGGCTGTGAGCCACAGCAGCAGGGTATTTCAGGCCCCGAGGGTTGCAGGGCAGGCAGTGCCAACCCCTCACTGGTCTGGATTGCATCCCAAACCACGACAAACTGCCCTCTTTGTTACGTTTTCAGGCTTTATGTAACTTCACTGTCAGCTGAGTTCATTCCTTGCATTTACCTATTTTGAATTTCTATTATGGGGGTGGTGTATGTTGAGTTTTATTTCCAAATGAAAAAAATTATAGGCCAGAAGCATGGTTTGGTGGTTTAATCCTGGGATTAGGAACCAGGGGGAAAAAGTCACCACTCTGTCTTCAGAATGAGGTACAGAAGAATAAGAGCGATGCCACAGAGAACCCACCTGCCCTTAGAATGAGAGAAAAGAGAAGTCTAGTTATGGACCACTCATATGCTCTCTATAATTTGATAGGACAACCTGGTGCAATGGCCATGGCAGTGAGAGCTGCACAAATACTTAGCAGAGAGAAAGTGAGATAAAAAATGTCCTGAGTTCTAATCCTGGCTCTGACACCAACTCCCTATATTGCCTTGAGGAAGAGTTTTAATCTCTCTCTCCCTTAGTTTTCCTATCTGTAAAATAGGGATAGTTGTAAATCATAGAAATGTAGGCCAGGAAGGGACCTCGCGAGGTCATGTAGTCCATCCCCTGCACTGAGGCAGTATTAAGTATACCTAGGTTGTCCTTTTCAGATAATGATACTTAGTAAAAATAGGTGAATATTGCACAAACATTTCTTTAAATATAAATTCAGATTTTTAAATGAATTTGCTCCAGGTGTGTTAAAACCCTTTGTATTCACTGTCCATTAACATGTATGAGCTAGAGTTTCCAAAATGCTTATGGAAAGCAAATGTTATGCTTGGACATTCAAATGCTTACAGAGAACTAATTTTAAACAACTTTCCATGAGTGATCACACCAGAAACTCTATTATAACGGTTATACTTGTCCAATAAGGGAACAGAAACAATACCATGTGACCTAGATGACCAATCCTAATTAAGCAACATACCTTGGATTTCAAATGGCAAACCACAAGGTGAAAGAAATGGCTGAAAAAATTAATTGAATAACAAATCCATTTGAGAAAAACCACAATCTGCATACAGACATTCCACAAGTTGCAAAAAGCAAAATTAATTGAATATTACTTAAGTATTATTCACTCAGCTCGTTATCATCTCATAAGTGGTGTGTGAGGTTCAGTTAAGTAATGTTTGTAAAACATTTTCGAGATAAAGTGTTATACGCGGTACATGTTTTTTATTATGTCATTAACAAAAAGAAAGGGGCAAATCTGTCTCCCTTCACTACCGTCTGTAGCCTGTTTGAAGTCAAGGGGAATACTCAGGTGAGTAAAGCAAGCAGGACATGGCCCTACTGTTAAAACTGATAAGCAGCGTCACATTCAGAAATTAATTTTTAAAAGGATGTTGTTTATTGTCCAGAATAATGATGTCATAATTAGAGCTGGCTGGGAATTTTCTGAGAGTTTTGTCAGAAAATGCCAATTTATCACCCTGAGATGTTTTTCAGAAAGCTCTCTGGTTTGACAAACTTCTGGTGAGCCTCAGGAAGGGATCCAATGCAAACCTAGGGCCTCCAGCTCTGAGCAGCCCATCCTGCGAACAGCCACTGCCACAGAGCCTGGGCTTCATGAGTCTGCAGCTTTGGGGTAGCCCCTCCATGTCAGGGCTTCTAGAGCTGCCAGGTTCCCTGCCATGGAACAGGAGCCTAGAAACCCAAGGGGCTCTCAAGCTCGATGTGACAGAGCCAGAAGCCCGGCAGCCCTGGAATCCATGGCTCTAGGCTCCCAGCTAGAACAGCAGTAGTGAAACTGACAAGAATATCAGTTTCAGTCAGCAGCTGCTGGGGTTTCTGGGAGCATATTTTGTTTTGGAAACATCCTCTGTTGGTTCCCATGAACTGGGCTTGAGAGCCCAAGCAGCTGCCCGAGCTGCCATGTCCACACTGCTATTGTTAGCGTGCTAGCTCGAGCCAAGCTAGCATGAGTCTGTGTACCTGGGCTGGGAGGCTCGCTCCCAGCTGCAGTGTCGATGTACCCTCATGGGGTCCCAGAGCTCAGGCTGCTGAATGTCTACACTGCAATTTTATAGCCCCGCAGCCGGAGTCCTGCCAGCCCAAGTCAGCTGACCTGGGCCAGCCGTGGGTGTTTAATTGCTGTGTAGATGCACCCTAAGTGGCCTGTCATTAGTGGAATCCTCAGCCCTGAGCTATGCACCCAGGCTCCCCAGACAGTGCATGGGAAGAGTTAGGCACCTAACGAAGGGATTTTCAGAAGCGGGTCAGCTGAATGGGAAGCCACCTGAGCTGGCCAGGAATGACATGCTGAGGGCGGGACAGGGAGAAGAAGGGATTTAGGCATCTAAGCTTCTGACCTGGCGCATCTGTCTGGTGGGCCAGAGACACGGGCCTCCCTTCACTCAGGATCCTCAGCTGCAGACCTTCTCTTGGAACCAGGCACTTAAGCCACATCAGCCACTTAAATAGCCCATACCCTAGCAGCCCAAACCATCTCCTGTTCACACTCCATACCTCTCTCACACTCGCCCGACATTGCCTGGTGCCCCTAGCTATCTTTTGTGCTGGTGCTCTGCTGCCCCTCAGCCATCAGTGGCCTGTCTCTGGCCCTCCTGCTTGGGGGGGCAGGTAACAGGTGTTAGGTGTGCTCTGAGCATGCCAATAGGCCCAGGATCCGCTGGTGAGACAGGCATGTTCCTGCCCAGTCTGAGAATCCTGCTTTGGGGCGCCCGGGGCTTTGGCTTGAGCAAGGGCTCTCAGCAAGTCATTAGCTGTATGTCGGCACCAGCGCTTAGGGGACTTTGCAAATGCTGACGGGTGGAAATGCACCACCCGTGGGGTTAGGTGGCAGCTGAGCAGCAGTTTTGAAAATGGCAGTGGAGCCTCAAGGGTGGACTCAGGTGTCTAAAGAGGTGGAAGGGTGCCTAAGCACCGTAAAAGGATCCTGGCCAACAGGCCTGATTCTCCTCTTGCTAGTGCAAATCTGGAGTAAGTCCATTCAAGTCACTGGCTATAAAGAAAAGCAGAATCAGGCCCCAGATCAACAGATGAGTCCAGGCTGCATACAGCCAGATAGATACACACACTATAACAGCACATAGACACAGGCTGTTGCCAGACAGACACTGCGACAGCATACAAGTACAGGCTGTTTCCAGGGATAGAGACGGACATCCTCCCTCTCATCCAGAACAGAACATGAGTGCACATGGCCTCCAGAACACATAGGCATGACGAAGTTGCAGAGCCTGGCACACGCAGACCTAGTGAGAGAGCACGTGGGGGAGACAGGCTGCCTTCAGGGGTCACACACAGACACGGTGTGAGCACATGGGAACAGGCGAACTCCAGAGGCACACACAGACTCAGTGTCATCACATGGGGACCGGCTGAATTTATGCTGCTGCAGCTTTTAATTCCCCATTAACACGGATGTGTGTGTTTGGCTGATCATCCTTAAAGTGATTCTTTGAAATCGTCTGGGTGCTCCAGTGCTAATCTTCAGTGCATGAATTGTGAAGCTTGCTGATATCCCAGCAGATCGGCATTGCAGGACTTCATCTTTGTATGGTCCTACTGGTATTAATTTGCCACTCAATCTAATGAAATATATACAGCATGTTGTTTAAACATTCGTCTGACACACTTTGTACGGCAGAGCAGAAATGCCTCTTATATTTAGAAGCCTTGCTCTAGAGTTACGTATCAGGATACATGCACACTGCTGTTTTGCAGAATGCAGCTGTCCTATAAGAAGTGAAAGATCTTAATCTGATCCAGGAGCTGAGGCCAGCGATTTAAAGTTTCCATCTGTCTCTGCCTGTAACACATGCAGGGAGGAAAAGAGGGCTTGCTTTCAAGAAGCAGCAAGTACCTGAAGGATGCAAGAAGGGTGCAGAGAAAAATCTCAGGTCTGGGGCAGTTTTGCCAGCAGGAGGAAGATTCTGTTGTCCTGCTTGGAGTTTCTGTACTGGCATCTCATGTTCCTTGGATTTCCTACAGCTCTGGTGTTTCACTGACTCCAACATCATTTTACAATGCAAACCTGACAGCCCGTTTTTCTCCTTGAACTGTGCAGGGTGTAATGCATCTTCATAATGGGCTCAATCCAGCAGGTGCTGACTCAGACAAAAGCCCCATTGTAAAACAAGAGGGGTGGCTTAATGATCTGAGAACAGTACTGGGAGCCAGGAGTCACTGATTCCAAATCCCAGCTGTGCCACTGACTCCCTTTGTAGCCTTGAGCAAATCACTTCACCTCCATTTGCCTCACTTTACTGTCTGTAAAATGGGGATAGTACTTTTCTGCATCACGGGGAGATTGTGAAGATTACTTAGTTAATGGATGTAAAACACCACATAAGAGTTAAGCATTATTTTTATTGGTCCAAACCTGGTTTTCTTATTCAGCCTTTGCGTGGGTAAATCTTCCATTGATTTCAGTGGGAGTTTTATGAAGAACTGAGTAGGCAGGGCAAGATCCCACCCAGACATGATAGGAATGCTGAACTCTAATATTGCACCCGTCATCTGCAAAGCACTGAGATTCTGTTCTGAGAAAGACAGATATTAAAAATTACACAGGGCGATATTGTGACATACACTTTCAAGCAAAATTCTCAGTTGAATCAATGGTTAAAAAAATCAATAGCATGATAATAATATCTAACTCTTATATAGTACTTTTCATCAGTTGATCTCAAGGCACGTAAGCGGTAAGGCGGTAAGCACCATTATCCCTGCAACTGAGGCTCAGAGAGGTCAAGTCACATGGCTATGTCACCTAGCATGCTGGTGTCAGATCTGGGATTAGAACTCAGACCTGCTGAATCCTAGCCCAGTGCACTAGTCACTAGGCAACACTACCTCCCCAATGAAGATGGGCTATGAAGTAGTCCAGAGAAAAGTACATTGTTGTTACAGGATTCTTTTTAATTTTTTTTATAAATAAGACTGACTTTCTGTGAAAAATTAAACAAGAATTTCTGATAAATGTAACTTATTAAAAATACAATCAGTTTTGACCTGAGCGTAACTAGCTTCCATCCAACACTCCAAGAAGAGCTAGAGATCGTTCTGCTAAAATGATCAGCCATGAACTAGTTAACAATCTTGACATCTAAACTGTCATCATTAGACTTCAGCATTACCATTGCACTGTGAAACATGGGGGCCGCTGTTCACATGTCCCTTAGAGCCACTGGGCTCAATTCTGCTCTGAGTTACAACAGGATCAGCCTGGAGCAGCTCCACTGGTACCATCTCCATTGAAGTCCCTGATATCTCTGTAGCTCAGTCTAACCTCAAGTTGTGTTGGGTGGCTGTAGATCCAGCTCCTTTCTTTCCGTTACCGAGGTGCTTTGTGTCGGTGTCAATGTACGTAGTTAATAGATGGCACTGGGTAAAGCTCATTGATGTACACTGCAAATGGCAGCTTTTTCCATCTGCTTTTTCCATTTCATGGTCAATTTTTATTCTCAAAAACACCCTCCAAACAATCAAGAAACCCTTGTAAATTACTGAAAACAAATACGTTTCTGTGCAAATATTTGTCACTTATTCAGGGAAAACTGCAAGCACTGGCTTGTATCTTTCATCAAGAAGAAGATCACTTGGAAACTCCTGCAATTGATCTTATCTGTTAGGGGCAGAAAAAGCACACCGCATGTCTTTTGTTTCTGTAACTGCAGGTTAAGAGCATGTTGCTTAAACTTCATCCACATGCTGCTAGCGTAGTGTGGCCACATTTGAGATTAACAGTCATTCATTAAAAACACAGCAAAAAACCCAACACACTTTGCCCAACTGAACTGAAAACAAATGCAAAAAAAAAGAAAAAAAGACCTAGATGTGTCTGTCCTCATGGCCAGTACACGTTGTTGGGGGTTGAAGCGGGTGGTTATAACCGCTGCCCCGCATTTAAGACAGATGTAAGAAACAATTAAGCTCCTTTATAGCAGCCTCCACCTCAAAAAGGCATATGCAAGTTCAGCCAGGAGTCAGAACTATGTGGGTGGAGGGCTACGCTGGATATTGTTTTGGGTAAATGTGTGCATGTTGGGGGAAGAAGCACACCGCAATAGGTGCAGACAGAAGCGCACAGAAACGCAGAAGGAAGCTACAGACACAGCCAGAACAAGCAGAGATGTGTGGTTCTGGAAAAGCCTTTAGAGAGAGAAAGCTTTTGGGTCCAGGACTCGCTAAAAGTGGTTTGGGCTGTGGGCAAGGAAAAACTCTTCTGTTGTTTGGGTCTGCTTGTGTTCAGGGAAACAGGACTTTGTGAATTTGTTGTAAATAAACAGGATTGCATCAAAGGTACCTGACTCCACCCTCAATTTCTCCTCCTAAGTGGAACAACTTGCAAGACCCCACATTTTTGGTTAGCTGCTCAGGTCACAAGGGGTAAGTCTATGGGGCGAGGATGAAGGACCCACCTATTGGGCAGTGCTTCAGCCCCTGGTGGCCAATGGGGGCTGTCCCTTGTAAGGGAGGCCTTCATTGGACAGTCTCCAGTCCTTGTAACAGATGCTAGAACTGGTCCACTGGGGGTGGAGGGGCATGCCCGTAGGAGGTTTTGCAGGGGAGAAGCAGGCACTAGCCTCATATTTTCAGCCTCTTCTGCCAAACGTGACTCCACCCACTCCCCTCACCCATTGCTGAAAGCTGCTGTCTCATTGGTGTGAATAGGTTCAAACTTTGTCCAGCACCCACATGCTTGACCACTTGTTCTATCAGGGTCTGTCCCACTTTCTTACAAGAGGCACTGAACTTGAGTGACCCAGCCCAGCAGCAGCACAGCCCTTGTTGACAGCGGCTGAGTGGGGCTGCTGCGGGAGCTGTGTTTGACACCAGTTGTCAACCATGGCTGAAAATCCTAGGACAGGCACAGCTTTATTGAACACATGTGAATAAATGAAGAGCAGCGATATCAGTACATCAGGAAAGAAAAACTTAGAAACACTAAATTGCAGGGGTTCTTCCTTTCTCTCTTTCACACGATTCAAGTGGTTTAATATAAAAGTCTGTGTGTTTATACAAATCAATAGTACTGTAGGTCAGTAACCTTTGTTATCTTCACAGAAATGGGGGCCCAACTCCCAGTTACACTGAGGGACAGATTTTCAAAGATATTTAGGTGCCAAAAATTGCAGATGGGCACCTACTGGGTTTTTCAAAAGCACATATGCAGCTTAGGTGCCTACATCCCACTGATTGCAATCCTGCTTAGGCACCTTTGAGAATCACACTTGGCACCTAGCTGTGCCTTGAGGTGACTTTGAAAATCTGTCCTCAAGGCCCCTGAGCAGAGAAGCAAAGGCCCAGATCGTTCACCACACTGCACTTTAATATTTTGTAACGTTAGGGCCAGATTCTGATTTCCATTGCATGGGTGTAAATCAGGGCTAACTCCACTAAAGTCAATGGAATTTACTCTGGATTTACTGGAATCTAACCTTTATTGTTTATTGAGGGACTTTCTGCCGCGCTCTCATTAGCCGCTCTCCCTGAACACATTCACCATTGCTGCTCGCTGAACACTAATGACCTCTGAACATGTTCACTTTAATTGGCCAAAATGTATCAGGAGAAAGCAGGAACAACTCCATTGTCATTCCAGGTTTACTCCCTGGAAAATGAGAGCAGAATCTGACCCCCAGTTTTTAAACTAGGTATTTTCTATTCCGTCAGGCTTGCGAGGTGCCACCATTCGAGACTGTTGCTGCACGTGGAAAACCAGGCACTTGGCTCCAAATTTTGCTCTTGCTTACCCCAGTGTAAACTGGGAATAACTCCCCTCAATTCAGTGCACTCACTCTGAATTTACACTAGAATGACAGAGCAGAGTTCAACCCTTACTGGCCAGTCGTGGTGTTGATCTTTTACTGGACTATTTTATACTGCAATCATTAAAACTTACATCTGCCGTGAAAACAGAACAGAAGAGCCTCTTCACCCTGGACTGCATGAGCAGCACCAACTAAGCCAGGCCACCCTTTGTTCTTGGCCTGGTTCCTTTTATTCTGAAACCTAATTTCTCCGAAGTGGTTTGAAAAAAACAAACTAATCATTAAAATAACAATAATAAAAAATGAGTGACAAGGAACCTTAGGAAAGACACTTCCCACACACCAGCGTGAACATGATTAGTTAAAACCAATTTTATTCTGCCTCTCAATGACAATTTTGTTACACCTGATAATAATGCAAGCTACAAAACATTAGTAATCAGTGAAACAGTATCCAAAAATCATTAAGACGTGCTCAGAATGGGGCAGTTCCTGGGGTTATTGAAATCAGTGGCAAACAAACTCCTAACTGGGCAAATTCTACCAGTGTAAATCCTGAGTGAATCAATCAACTTCGTGGAATGACTCAAGATTTATACTAGTGTCATTAAGAACAGAATTTACATCACTGACTTCAATGAAAAATCAGAAATTGGCCACCATGAAGGCAGAAACAAACAAAACCCCCCACAGTACAATTCTGTTAAAAACCTAACCTCAGTGCACAGAAAATACACTCTGTTGCAGGATATCTGCTTTGACAGGCACAGGTTTCTGAAGATTATTCCTTTGCAATCGCGTAGTTGTACTCGTTCCAGGCATGATTCTCTTCTCATTTACGCCTGTTTTACACCAGTAAAATCCTACTGATTTCAGTGGAGTCACTCCTGAGTTACGCCATTGTGAATGAGAGGAGAATGAGTGTAAATTGAAGCTGTAATAATAACTTAGCCAACGGAGCTACAACGACTTACCCCAGTGGAGGATGTGGCCCATCATGTTAATCTTTACTGCACTTCGTCCTTCTTGAGCACCGATTATTTTGCTTACAAAAACAAGTTTGTTCTCTCAAGTTTTCAGCTAAGAAAGTGCAGTTGTATTGTCCTGCATTCTGGTGTTTGCTTAGGGGCAGAATCTGCCCTCCTTAGAGTGCATCTACACAACCCCTGGCAGCAAGCCCACCCCGTCCCTAGGCTTCTGACTCCAAGCTCCAGCCCAAGCTGCCACTTCAAAGCGTTGTCTACACAGCTATTTTTACAATGTTAGTGCAAGCCATGCTAGCCTGAGTGTGTTGACCCGGGCTGAGAAGTTCTCTACCCTGGGCTGTGTAGACGTACCCCCCACTCTTACTGATCAGTACCTCACTCGCCGAGCAGGTCATTGTATTATTAGTCCGATGCTACTCAGCGTCACTCAGGGTGGCAGGATCTGTCTCTTACCAAGTGCGCTGACATACAAACGATCGCGGCAGGATGAGTTGGTGAATCAAACACAAACACTAATGAAGTGGGGCACAAGCCGATGAACTGATTTGCTAGAGACACGGTAAAAAATGGATTGACAAGCACATCGACTAAAATGCACCTACTTTTTCAGAAAAAAATATGAGAAAATGTTCTTATAGACACAGCACGGAAGAGGAAAATATGCTTAGTGAACGTTCAAAGTAGGGTGGGGACAATGCAAGGTGGCTCAACAGTACAAGACAACAGATGTGAGAGATCGTTTGGAGGAAATGCATATAGATTCACAATATGGGACAAGAGATTCCCTTCATAATCAACTGATTGAAATCAGCCTTCAGATAGTGAAAAAAAACAAGGTGATAGACAGAAAAGCTCGGGATGACTCAGAAGGAAAGAACGGCAGGTTCAGGGTGACTCTATAGCAGAGAAAAACTGACCATAAATTTGTTATTTAGTATGTTTACATGCTAAGGCAATTTTAAAATATTATACAAATCTTTCAGGGCCCAATCCAAAGCCCCATGATGTCAATGGGAGTCATACTACTAGCTTCACCGAGCTTAGGATGAGGCCATGAATCATGTGCTGTAAACAGGATAGACAAGTTGGTTTTGTGTCACTAAGTTCAACCAGTGAACACCCATGGATTCAGGGCACCCTCTGCATAAGAGAGAAAGTAAAGCCGGTCACAAAGGGCCAAGAACCCATGGTACATTAGGATAGGAGGGTGTGCATTGCTCTATACCAAGATTCTTTTTCAAATAAATAACTTTACACATCTGGTCACGCCGCTTTGATGCGCTAACTTTGGACTATTAGTTCATCCACCAGCAACTTGCCTCTGGAGAGGGACTTGGAGGGTCAAATCTAACAGTCTGGAATGAAGGATTTTATTCCCCCTTCTTCACGCATTTCCTTCCCAGAGTTTAGAAAATGATAATCCTTCATGCTCAGTCCTGGTCTTCAGATAGCATGCTGCAATGGCACAAAAATATGTATTTTTGAGAGAGAGAGAGAGAGAGAGAGAGAGAGAGAGATCTGCGTTTAAATTATTCATTCTACAGGCCTAATGGATGCATTATTTAATGGCGCTTGTTCCTATTAAACAAACATCCCAGTGGATTAGTGGTTCAATATACTTTTGAAGCAAAGCATTATGTTTCCATTGGCATCAGTCTACTCTCAGTCAGACCTGAATTTTTAATCAGGGTTCCCTAAATCAGTGTAGGCTAGGATCGTCTGATTGCCAGGAAACAGGCTAATGTTTGCTAAGGGGTCAGTCAACATTTTCAAAAGGGCAATAGGAGCTCTTTCTCCTTAAACTGTAAAAATCAGCCAGGCAAGAACATGGTTTTGCAGGTGACACCAATGTCTGATATTGTGGCAATGCATTATGGGTTGTCAAGGTCCTTATTCAAGGCCTGATCGCCCCTCCTGTGGGCCGTGGGTAGGGGAGGAAAACTCTGAGAGGTTCCCTTTATGGAGTTTCCTGCTGATTCTTGTGTTGGGGGCAGGGCATGCCTGGCCCCCAGAGAAGCAGCAGGTGTGGCCCTCAGAACTCATGGCTCCCTCAAGGGTTCTGCTGATTTCACAGGATACTCAAGGGTGCTGGGCTCTCTGTTGTTCCCCCTCCCTCTTTTCTGGACAATTTCCATAACGTCTCCCGCAATCAGCTGCCCCAGGAATGCCTTCAAGGAGATGCCAAGCATGGAAGAGGGGGCTCCACTAAACAGTAAATGCAGCCTCAGACCTGCGTTTACTCTTTAGCAAATGTACAGCTGGGAACTGAGCAGGACTAAGTCCGGTCCTTAATGGAAAGGGCAAAATCTGGTGCAGAGGGTCCCCTCCATGCACAGGTCTGAGGGAAACAATTGGGCCATCATTTTTTATTCAGCTCTTACTCAGGGAAATCTCCTGTTAAGGCTGGAGAGAAGGCTACCTGAGTCAGGACTTAGAGGATTCTCTGCCATTCTCAGGACCAGGCCAAAGATAAATAAGGACTTCCAGGCTTGCCCTAAGTTTTGCTGGGGCGCCCAAATTGTGCCCAATCAAAGGGGCTTCACTACCAATCTGCCAAGAGCTGGAGCTGCCCTTAGCTTATGGAAAACAGAGCAGGTTGCAGCCAGCTTCGTCTTCTATATAGAGGTGCAGGCTACAGAGTTCACAGGTCTGAGCATTCAGGCTCCATAGGCCACTCCATTATTGTAGGATGTGTGTCTGTCTGTCTACATCCTTTGTGTCTTGTCTAAGATTGGAAGTTCTTTGGGGAAAGGACTCCCTTTTTGTTCTGTGTTTGTCCAGCACCTAGTGTAATGGGGGTCCTGGTCACTGACTAGGGCTTATGGGTGCTACAGGAATGCAAATAATAATAATTAGCCAAACTTTGGAGACCCTGCCCTAGGTGTGTTCTTTATCCTCCTGTCAGAATGCCGATAACACTGAACAGCCCCGGACTCTGCTTGCCACTGGGCTATTTGGTTTATAAGTACCTTTAACATGATGCCTGTGGGCTGGGAGAAGGCATTTGTGGAGGGATGGCTGTGCGGTTAACATCACAGTGACATTAGTGTTGGGGGAGGAAGCATGGCCATGCAGTCTGAGACCAGAACAGTGAGTGAAAAGATCTGGGGCCTGTGCCCACCTCTGCCAGAGACTCGCTGTGTAACCGCGGGCAAGTCAAGTCATCTTGCGACTCCTTAATTTATCCTATCTGGAACATGGAGAATATAATAATTTCAAGACTCACAGGGTCATTAAGGGGATGTTTACGTAGCCTCCCAGCCTCATCGTCAAGAGACTTGTACTAACAGGACTCACGCTAGCGCTCTAAAATGCTGAGCTCAAGTTCTAGCCTCAGCAGCAACTTCGAAGCGCTGTCTACACAGCTATTTTGGGACCGCTAGCATGAGCCCTGCAAGCCCAAAGTCTGTCAACCTGGGTTGGGAGCTCACAGCCACGGGCTGCGTGGTCATGTCCCGTGAGGCTTAATACACTCCTGATTGTCAAGTACCCGGAGGTCCTCAGGTGGAAAATGCTACAGAAGTGAAGAGTATTATCGTTATGTATCTTTTCCTTCCAAAGAGGAATTGAGAAATTAGTAAGGAAAGATCTCAGTGTACACTGTGCCTGGCAGATTCCATAATTGCTTAATCCTGTTCCTTCCAGCAAGGATCGCCCAACACGAAATCAGAATGTCTGTGGGTTAGCTGAGGCCCTATGATCGTTAAAAAGAAAAGGACTAGTACTTTCAATGGTTTTAGATGGCCTGACTGTTCCCATATTTCCCCTATGAGCCACGGGAAGGGGTTATTTCCTGAAAGCTCTCTGGGACTTGCATGGGGTGAAGCGCCGTCTAAACAGAGATTAAAGGGGGAGTCAAAAGGTCTCGCTTCTCTGCGTCCATGTTAAAATATCCTAACAGTTGGGATGCAATTCTAAAGGAGCTGAATACAGACTGCCCTCCTCATGTGTGCATCCACCAGCTGGTAACTCGACCCGCCCTTTGGCAGCTCGGTTCCTGACAAATTGGGAGGCTGAGCTGTTGATGTGAATGAAAACAGCTCCAAGTGCCTGTCCATTGGCAGGCAACCCTTGTATCCCTTCCCTTTAGTATTTTGGCCACCCCTCCTCATCCTCAGGCTGTCTGTATTTCACAGTCAGGTCCATACAGCCGGGTGAGTGTTTTCACTTTGCTGTATCAGTGCTTAGTGGTTCCCTACATTTCTATTCAGCTCTCTCCAACTTACTTTGACTAGTAAATCCCTTCGGAGACCCATACCAAAGAACTGGTCGTTAGCTGACGTGTTTCAGTGCTTAATGGGAAAACAAAACAAATGTGATCTCTAACTCTGCTCCCAACAGCGCCCTCATCACCACTTGCAGACATGTTAGAATCAAACTGACGTGGTTTTAAAAATAAGGACTGTAAAAGGCTGTATAAAATCACAGATTACTCTCAGAATCGGGAGCAAATCCAGTCCTGCTGCAGAGGGCGAGGGGGCTCCCCTTGGAGCATAGCACAAATATGACAAATAAATATGCGTTTAAAAACAAAACATTGAAAAACTGGGGCCTCCCTCATTTCACTGCTGCGACCTGAGCTCAGGAGTCTGTGTCCTCGCTGCAGCTAGTGAGACTGGAATGAAATCTGTAGCTCCCTGGACGCCACAGCTGTCAGCAGGAACAGAACTGTAAGACCCTCTGCTGCACAGACCCAGGTCTCTGTCACCTGCACCAAAGAAGAATCCCCATTCGCTATAGCTGGGGCAGAGGTGAGAGCTTTGCTAGGCTGCACTCCCCAGCAGGCAACATGGGGCCTCACCCAAAGCCCACCGAGGTTGGTGGAAAGACTCATCGACTTCAGTGGACTTTAGCTCAGGCCCATGATGAGCAGGTCCGGCATTGGCACACATAACGTTCACTCTGACTAGCCACATTACGGCGTAGTTATGGCCTAATGCAGTGTGAAGGGAACTGCTCCCTGCCCTGTTTAGGTCTTAGGGGGTATTGGCTCCTGCAGGGCAAACACAGCTTTTTTCACCTAGATAAAATGCCTTTAGCTTCACATTTGGGGCTAAACTTGGTGGTGAGGTAAGCAGTGGCTTAAGTTACGTTTTAGCAAGTCAGTGGGAGTGTCAGTTACATACCGAAGGAGTGGAAGGGGCTGTGCACATAGGGAAGGAAACTAACAGGAGAGGGTACAAGGTATAGCAGGGAAGGGGCCTTCTTTATCTTACACCTTCTGTTAGGCCTTGTCTGCATTGGGAATAGCCCCGATTCAGTAGTCAAAGTAGTTCAACTAGCACTGGCTCCAAAGCATAGACAAGGACAGGCCAAAGTTTGCACCGACTGAGATAATCAAGTCTTACCCTTGCACAATTAGTGAAAATGTCAATCGTGCAAATATAGGAACAAAACTCAAAATCTCATTTGGCCTGATCCTCAGCTGGTATAACTTGGAGTAAGCTCCACTGATTTCAATGGGGCTGTACTGATTTATACCAGATGAGGATTGGATTTATACCGAATGAGATTTTCAATCTTCTCTACAGTTGCCCCAGTGAACTGAGAAAGTAAATCCATCTAGTTTTAAAAGTATCCAATTTAAACCAAACATGAATCTGTTTCCTCTGAGGCTGGTGCTGCTAAGTCTGTATTCTGCTAACGATTTGGCCTCTAAACACTTTGTGCATTTGTTTTATTTTGAAACAACATTTCCGTGCAAAATTTAAAGGTGAATCTAAACATGTCTCATTCGACATGTACTAGCTGTGAAATCTATTAATGCAGCTAAAGTGACCCCAGGGCCAGGCTAATGACTGGGCAGATGGAGCACTGGTTTAGAAACTCCAAACTGTGGGGTGCTTTAGCCTCTCAGTGTCCTGCCGAACATTATGTCTAGGAACTCCATACTCCCTTAACCAGGCTGTGCCTCATCCTATCTGTCAGATGTCATTTCCCAGCTTAAAATGGATGTTTCCCACATGTCCTTGTGATGGGGTGTCCACCCTGCACGTGGCCTGAACAGCTAAAATAGGCCCATTAATCGACAGGCTGCACCTGGAGGGGAGCCAGGGACTGGTAAAGCCGAATGGCTGATGAAGCCCAGCTGGGGGAGGAGCTGGGACAGGCTTATCAAGAAAGGAAGCTGATGGTAGGAGGAGGTCTGCAGGGAGGAGCTGTGCTGTTACTCCCTAGAGGGGAGGGGAGTTGGCTCAGTACAAGGAGGAGAACTCGGTGAGAGTGAGCCCTGGGAACCAGTCTTGGACTACAGACTCTGACAAGTAGCCGAGAGGGGGAAGTATCCAGGGGGAGCAGAGGAGGCCCCAGTGGTAACCCAGAGGTGGGCCAGATGATAGGGCAGAAAGGTAGGAAAGAGCCCCGGGAAACAGCAACAAGACTGGACCGTGAGCAGATAGTGGTAGCTGGGCGTAGGGTCCCTGGCTGCAGTCCAGAGTGGTGGGTGGGCCCAGGTTCCCCTATTGCCTGGGCCAGTTGGGCCAGGGGCCTTTGACACCTCAGAATGGGAGGACTATGTGATCTGGCCGGAGGACTGAATGATGAAGAGGGCGTAACCTGAGTCCAGAGAGAGAGACTGCGGGGCAAGCAACCAAAGGAGGGGGCCTCAGACCAGTTGAGAGCTAGTCCCCAGACAAGCCACAAAAGAAGGCACCCCAGCAGTGAGTAGTGAGCCCCATTATAGCCCCCTAGAGAGAAAGTGCTATCCTTACAGACAGGAGAACAACTCCGAGGGTCACCCGTACAAGCCCAGAACTTGGCTCAGTATCTGCCTCCTGGTAAATCTTTACCATGAAAACAGACTCTAGACATTTCCCAACATATTGGGCCAGCCTCCCAGCTGCTCTAACCCTCCGACTGGTTCCTCAGGACTCACCAGAGGGATTGAATAAAACTATTCAGGCTATGCAGAGAAGGGCAGGATTCCTCCGAGGGTAGGAACTCACTGAAATATAAAGAGCTCTTCTCCCTTCTGAATCCACCAGTCCCCTGCCCTGATCTATTTTCAGTCTGCCACAGAACAATCTTTGGCAGTTCCTGTGATACGCAAGCTGCTAGTGGACCTCGCCACATGCTCTAGTTCTTCCCAGCTGTGTCTGATCTTTGAGCTCATCAGCAGGAGCGACAAGGCCCTTGTCACAGAGAGCAGAATTCTAGGGCCCAGTGTCAGCCCGATTCTGCAGGCACATTGCCTCAATCTGTCACAGAGAATGACAAACCCTAGCAGTGGTCACTCCGAATTCATTCCTGTTCACGCCACAGTTCAGAAATGCCAGACTTGGCTAGAAAATTCAAGGGGAATCCCAAGAACACCTACCGAATCCTGTTTCCCTGTTGAAGTTAAGGCGGGCCCTGCAGTTAATAGAAAGTACAAATCTTTCCATTGTTTTGTGTCGGGGTGGAATATCCCTCACTTCCCCCCAGGGCCGGCGCAACCCATTAGGTGACCTAGGCGGTCGCCTAGGGCGCGAACATTTGGGGGGCGCCAGCGCCCCGGTCGTCGGTGTAATTTTGGGGGCGGGACCTTCCGCCACCCCTGTCGGGGGCTGCATTTTGGGGGCGGGACCTTCCGCTGGCGCCACTCCTGCTTCCCCCTCTGCCACTGCTACCATCACTACCCCCAACAGCCCAGCCCTGCATTACTAGGAGTTTCCAGCCAGCTGAGGATGGCTTGGTGTGGGTACCGTTGGAGCCTTCCTACAACTCTGATCCAACCACTAGCCAGAGGGTTTGCTCCCTCTCCTGAGGGACTGAGCACATGTTTATCTTTAGGGACGGAGGGGCCAAAAGAGGAGATGCTGGAACAAACTGATAACAGTGGCTGGGATTATGAAAGGGACCTAACGGAATCAGGGTGTAATTCAAAAGGAGTTAGGGTCCTTTGAAAATCTCTGTCGTAAAGTGCAAATCACCAGATGGTCTTAATCCAACGCATTCTGAAAGAATTTAAGCATGACGGGGCTGAGCTGCTACCCAAAACAGGGACTCATTAAATCAGCGACTGGACCAGAGAGTAGCAAATACTGTATGTGTCCTAAAAAAAATGCTAGGCGTGATCCTGGGCATAATGGGTCAGTTAAGCCATTACGTCAATAACAAGTAAATTGGATGAAGCAATAATGAAAGAATTATAAAACACGGAGCCGAACATACAAATCAGCCTGGCTTCGGTAAAGAAAAATCATGCCTCTTTAATCTGTTCAAATTCTTTGAAGGAATCAGCACACTAGTAGAGAAGGAGAAGAGGCAGATATAATTTAATCAAAGCTTTATGAACGCCCAAGTGAAGTCGTCTGCAAGCTCTTCAAGAAACCAAGTAGTCTTGAGAGGAGAGGTAAAATTCTGCCATGGGTTGGAAACTGGCTGCAAACAATAAACAAAGAGGAGGAATTTTCCAGGAGGTTAATCGTGGGGCGGCCCAAAGGATCCATAATGAGACTTATTATTAAATATCTTTATTAGTTATCTGGAAAGGAGATGAACCGTAAGGGGGCAAAATTTACCAGTGACCAAAATCATTTAGGCTAGTCAAGTCTTGACAAGACTGAGGAACTTAGGAGGGAGCTAGCAATGACCGATGATGGGATAACATGACAGCAGGTGGAATTCAGTGTTGATAAACACAAGTTAATGCTACTTCTTCATGCTACTGGCCCAGCTTTTTATATTAACTCTATCCTGTCAGAAAAAACAGTACACGTCATAGTACACAGCTCCGTGAATACATCTACTCCACACACAGCAGCAGTCGTCAAATAAAGCAAACACCGGGCTACATTGCACCAATGTAAAGGGGCCTTAAAGTCAGTATAAAAGCAGTTTTCCCACACAGGTCCTTTTCCACTACCAGTGTAAAGTGGCCCTGGTGTAAATGATAATCAGGCCCCAGGTGTTTGGATGGATTCAGAGTGAGACAGATAATATGGAGAATATTATAATGTCATTATTTATATCAATGTTACACTCTCCACTGAAACACCGTGGGCACCCTCATCTCGAAAAGCATTTAGTGTTAAATAGAAATGGTCCAAGGAAAGGCAACAACAATGAGTAGACGCATGGGAAGACTTCTACTGAAGAGAGATTAGAGGTTTTCACACTAGAAAATGAAGACTGGGAAGTGAAGAACATAAGAACATAAGAACGGCCATACTGGGTGAGACCAAAGGTCCATCTAGCCCAGTATCCTGCCTTCCGACAGTGGCCAATGCCAGGTGCCCCAGAGGGAATGAACAGAACAGGTAATCACCAAGTGATCCATTCCTTGTCACCCATTCCCAGCTGCTGACAAACAGAAGCTAGGGATACCATCCCTGCCCATCCTGGCTAATAGCCATTGATGGACCTATCCTCTATGAACTTATCTAGTTCTTTTTTGAACCCTGTTATAGTCTTGGCCTTCACAACATCCTCTGGCAAGGAGTTCCACAAGTTGACTGTGCGTTGTGTGAAAAAATACTTCCTTTTGTGTGTTTTAAACCTGCTGCCTATTAATTTCATTTGGTGGCTCCAAGTGCTTGTGTTATGAGAAGGAGTAAATAACACTTCCTTATTTACTTTCCCCACACCAGTCATGATTTTATAGACCTCTATCATATCTCCCCTTCGTCATCTCTTTTCCAAGCTGAAAAGTCCCAGTCTTATTAATCTCTCCTCATACGGCAGCTGTTCCATACCCCTAATATTTTTTTTTTCCCTTTTCTGAACCTCTCCCAAGTCCAATATATCTTTTTTGAGATGGGACGACCACATCTGCACACGGTTTTGAGAGATCCTTTTGTAGCTCTTCGCAGTCTGCCTGGGACTTAACTATCTTGAGTAGTTTTGTATCATCTGCAAATTTTGCCACCTCACAGTTTACCCCTTTTTCCAGATCTGTTATGAACATGTTGAATAGGACTGGGCCCAGGACAGACCCCTGGGGGACACCACTATTTACCTCTCTCCATTCTGAAAACTGACCATTTATTCCTACCCTTTGTTTCCTATCTTTTAACCAGTTCCCAATCCACGAGAGCACCTTCCCTCTTATCCCGTGACTGCTTATGAAGAAAAAGTGGCATATCAGGCAGATATCAGAAAAGGTCGGTTGGCTGCACCTGTTTGCACATTCTCATTATACAAGAAGAAGGAGGGCTGCTGCTCCAGTCAAAAGATTCCTCAATGACGAGAGAGAGGAGGAGGAAAAGAAATGGAGGCTGTGCAGTTAGAGAGACGGGGGAACCCAGTGAACCCTACCGCCTTAGTCTGTGATCCTATCAGGTTTCAAGCAAAGCAAGGCAAGACTGGGCGACTATTTGGACAGGAGACCTCTAAGGAAACTCTTGGCTTTGAGTCAGTACAGGAATCAATATCTCGGTATGCTGCTAAAGGGCACTGAGCTACTGGAGGTTTTCTCCTTCCAGTGAGCTAGACAGCTAAGTCCCTGACCTCACGTCACTTTTCATAAACATAGGTGTGCTGTCTCCAGCCCCCTATGTAATTACAGTCTATTTCCTTAACTTCTCCCTGCAGTCATTGTTCTGTCTGAAGCGGTTGTGCACTGTTAAACGGCCACTGCATTCCACTCCCCAGAGATGGCTGCATTTCAGTGGTGGCTGAGGTGCTCTCTCTTTACAAGTTGTACATTAGCTTGTAAAGCATTTTGGATGCTTTAGGGAAGGAAGGGGTTCTGTAGAGGTTAGATGATAATAAATGGATTTAACTGTGTGGAATGCACATTGCTAAAGAGAAAAGAACATCATATTGCTCAGCCTGAAGAGAATATATTGTTGTCCTAATTATTTCTGTCCTGTTTTCATTATAAACATGTCCTCTGCCTGGAGAAATCACTTTAGAGAGACAAAAAAGGACTTGTTTCTCCTCCAGGGCTACAAAAAGATAAAAGCTGATCATCTGTACATAGCAGTGTGTGTGGACAACTTTCACGAATAGCAAGGCAATGAGAAACAGGTGGTTGCTTTTTGGCATGATTATTGCTAGTTAATACCAAAAAATGAATCAGTAATCACATCTCTTCTCCTGTTTGGCAATGTTACAATAGACCCAGTGTCTCTTTTCTGATCCTGAGATTTGGTATTTATACACACTAGAATTTTGCATCTGAGGAGCTCCGTGCACTTCATTTTACAGGTAGGGAAACTGAGGCATGGAGCAATAAGTGACTTTCCCAAGGTACACAGTGAGTGAGTTGCAAAGGTTGGAGGAGATCCCAGTATGCCTATCACTCAGTCCTCTGCTCTAACCACCAGACAACACTACCTCCTTTACTTCCAAATAAGAAATAATGCAAAAATTGCTCTTTTAGTTAATGAGAGTGAACCCTTGAATTATAACATGAACATTGTGAATAGTGTCAGTCTGTCATAGTCGTCAATCTCTTATGATGAAGCTCCTGTTCAAGGAAGAACTACTTGTATTGGAAATGACCAAACTTTTCTTACCGTTGTGAAGTGAACTACACAATAGATCCCAATAATCAGAAGGCCAATCATGATTGATGCCACAGCAACCCAGAGTGCATTGCGACCAAGTCTTCTTGATCCTTCTATGTCTCCTTGACTATAACTATTTAAAGCCTGCAGAACAGAAACAGAATTTGTGACTACTGTTAAACAACTCAATCCACCCCTCAGTCAATTGACGTCACTACGTTTAGTGCCCTGCATTTTGGGACCATATACAAGACTTCAGAATACTGAGCATTATTTTTAGAACACATATTTGTACTAAGTGAGGTTCATTGTAACAAGGGATTCTGGTTTCCAGTTTCTATGTTCACAAAATTTCAGGGCTTATTCTTGGCTACTTTAGGTCTCAATTGTGCAACTCTAAAGTCTTGTCTACACATAAAAAATAAGCTGGAATAAAGTAGCATGTGAATTCAAAGTGGATTAATTATTCCTGATTTAATCCATTTTGGCATCCACACATGGAGTTAATTAATTTGGAATAAGGCACTCTTATTCTAGAATAACACATGGAGTTAATCAGGAATAGTTAATCAGGAACATCTAGTCCAGAATAACTTCCCAGGCAGACAAGCCTTTACTTCAGTGAGTAGCCCCACTGAAGTCATCAACATAAGGATTGCTGAATCAACGCTCACCATGCTCATTCCCACGCATTACTGACTTGCACTATCCTAGAAAAACCTTTTTTTTCAGCTTTATTTGAATTGTGATTTGCATTTGAGCAGAAATTGGCTGTTTCGTTAGCAATGAAATAACCCCAAAAGCTAAAAGAAAACCAACCGATCTCATGTATTGTTTATGCCTGTTGTATTACGTTAGATGGAATAAATGGGCCCAAAAAGTCAAAGGTGTTAACATGACCCTGTCACTGTCCAGACTTATGCAGTTTTAAACAAGGTTTGGTTACACAGAGACCCCAGCCTGCTTAGTACCATGGCAAACACACCAGTAAAAATCTTTGTCACCCTTTTTTAAAGATACAGAAAGAAGAAGGGAACACAATTCAAGCATTTGAAATGTAAAGTATTAGGAAGGCTTTCATTTTAGCAACGTCCCTTGTTCCCGTTTCCTTTAGCTGGAAAAAGGTTTTAGAATGACACCCCCCCGGCCATTTCACAGACTCTTAGATGGTATTAAAGCTGGCAATAACAGTCCTCTTGGGGAAAAGAAAAGAAGTGAACTGAAATGGACTGGAGCTGTTGTTGTTAGAATCTAATCCTGTTTCCTAATCGACAAGGCAATCGCACACAACAGGGGAAAGAAATGAACAGCACAGGTAGAAAATGCAGCTTCGCTCTCTGGTGTTGATTCTCACTTGCAGCCTCGCTGCTGGAAAAACACAGGCCCAGCACATTGTCTCATTAGCCACTCTGAACTTGTGCAAACTTGGGCCAGTATCGGGCTGCTCAGGGCACTGCTTTCAAAGTTTCCTCCTTGGTCACAGGCTTGCAGCAGTGCTGCGAAATACACAGACTTGGCTGGCTAAGCCAGACTCTTATTAGACTGAAGGAAAAAGGAGAGAGAGAAATAAGGTGGGGGAAGGAAAAGGACACATGGGGTGAGTGGAGGGGTATATGACAAAGTCTTACAGGCGGTAGTCAGGATTTAGTCGGGGCTGGTGGAGGTGGCAATGCCATCTGGGTGTCTTTCTCTTGGCTCTGTCTGGTCAGGCCAACTTTCAGGCTCAGGATGACAAAGGTCCTCCAGGGTCCCCGGTAGATGGTGGGAGTGGCAGCCATGATGATGAAGCTTGCTCCTTCCCCTTCTCTCTTCTTTCGGTCAGCCAGCGTTTCCATCCGTCCGTCCGTTCATATTTTTCCCTCAAAGTCTCTTCTTTTATTTTTACATACCCCAAAAGGGAGTGATTGGTGAAATAGCCCGTCCCCTCATTACCGTGTCCACCAAAGGCCTAATTTCCGACACACCAATTTTGGTTCACCGATTTCCAGTCCCACATGGCTTGTTTATCAGTCACGATTTTAGCAGTGCTTGAGTTATATCACTGTCTTTGTGTCTCCTATTTGCACCTTTTCTCATCAACATTGACTGTTACAGGTTATTGTGACACTTACCTTGTTTGTGAACAAGAACTGAAATGCAGAGAGCATAAATAGGAAGAGAAATGGATTGTTATTTATAGCCAGCAGTATGAACAAGAGGTGAACCTGTCTGAAATGCCTTCAATGAACCTTGCCAACTTCTGACTTTTTTCCAGTGTTGATTTTTCAAAGCCAAATTTTGAAGTATTAATTGTGGTGTTAACGGGATAGGCAAAGCAAAGAGAGCTACTGTAGCACAATAATAGGAATTCAAGAGGATGCTTATTGCATAGGGACTTTGCGCGTTTAGGTTTTTGTAAAGCACGGCATATTGTTAATAATTAACATAATACAAATCCAGAGTACTCTGAAAAATATGGCATAATAATAGTCTGTTTATACACACACACACACGTATATATATATTATTAATTATATATAATACACATATACGGTGCTATGATTTGGTAGCCACTTATTTAACTATAGCAGCTGCTCGGTGGATAAGGCAGAAAGCCTAATTATGCCCATTTTCCCACTGAAAGCTCAATGTTCCCCCCCGGACACCCCCCCACACACACTGTAAAATTCCAAGTAAAAATGCTTTTACTCGTGTGTGTTTTGTGGCCAGCAGTCAGTAGTTTTTAACCTAATTTGAGATTATTCCGACAAGTGGTTTTAAAGCAGTAGGACTGAGGGAAAAAATAGGCATCCTTCATAGTTTGAAAATTCTTCTAATGCTTTCTGCCATGGCCTAGTTCAAAATGGTTCACCTGGGAGACTTCAGATGGAGGTTTACTTGAAAGAGCTCGGCGAGATGTTGTGCACAGGATCAAATTTGAGACACTGGATAGCGTATAAAAGAAGTCATTCACTGGCGAATTAGGACCTCCAGAATCCAGGCATTTTCCTAAAGATTGTCACATCCAGGAAGCTCATTGTGGAGCTGAGGCATTTACAAAGCTTGCCTGACTCAACTACAGTGCCTTAAAGCACCCAGCAACGCACCTTCCCACCACAGTCAAGTTTCATGAACACGTCTCTGATACGAAATCTGACAATTAAGCCCCACACTGACATTTGTTGTTTTATGTAAAACAAATGTAATGTCATGATCTGGGCCTAAGAAGCACTATTCTGTGCCTAATGACACTTGGGTCACACTTATGGCCCATGGCATCTGAGGACCTTTTCCAGAGCCCTATGCAGGCAATGGAAAGAGTCTTCAATGGCCTTTGGATGAGGCCCTCAGTGACGAGTGGGGAATGATGGTCTGACAGGGAATTTATAAAGCAAATCTTTTGCTATAGACTGCACATAACTGTAAAGAAGGCTGGAGCTGGGGTAACCACAGGACACATCAGTCTTCGTGGTCAGTGATGAGATGAGTCTGACTGTTAGAGGATCAGGTATCTCGGCGTTTGTTTTCTTTTTTTTGAAGATGGTGCTGGTGGCAACAGTTAAGGTTGGGTGACTTATTGGGCATTTACCAGTTTCAAAAGTCTGCATTTCTTTTACTTTTCCGTTCCTCCCATTCTTTTTCTTTTTAAATAATTTTTACCTTCAATGTACTGATATACACTCTCAGACTTAATTCATATTGAACTTGGCTGTCAATGTGACGGTGTCAGAAAACATTTCCGTGACTAAACCATAACACCTTTACTAGGTAGCTTGTCTACTGTTCCATACAAAGGCTCTCAGGCCACTGAAGTGCAATTAGAATTGGGGGGATACCAAATGTTACTGCATTGCCTTTGTTCCCCAAGGACCTGATGTTTAATCTTGGATCGATTTAGCAGCAGTCAGCATTAGAAACAGAGCAACATAATTAGGGGCTATCATCTGTCAGACATGTATATGCTCTGTTTATTAGTGAACAGGCCAAGCTTTATGGGCCAAATTCATTGGTGACGTAACGTCTCTGAACTCAGAGGAATTCAACTAGGGAGGAGTGGGAGGAGGAGGAATTTGACCTTATGGACCAGATTATGGTTGGCCTTGTGTAGGTGTGCCAGGATTAGTGAGAGTGTAAAGAAAACTGCTGGGTGGGCACGGGATTTTCCAAGTGGGAAATTCTGCAAGATCATTTTCTCTTTTTCATTCCACGGTCTGCAAAACAAAATTATAGCATTTTTCTCATGTTGGGTCAATCAAAACATTTTGTCCTGACTGGACATTTAAAAAAAAAAAAATACAATAAATTTTGAAACAAAAAGTCATTTCTAAACAAAAAGTCAAAGCATTCCTCTCCAGAAACATCAAACTAGATCCTGGCAACATTAGTTGAATGTTGTGTTGGGTTTTTTTAAAACGAAAATTCATCTAAATCACCATGCTCCCAGGAAACGTTTCACTTCGATGAATTGACATTTTCCAGCAGAAAAATGTGCAATCGTAACATTTCCAAACAGCTCTTCTAAGGAGCCTCCCTCGTATCTAGGTGCAAGGGGCAGACACCATTCAGGCGCTTATGCTCCCTTAGTGCTGGATCCTGTCACCCTTAGGCTACGTCCACACTACCCGCCCGGATCGGCGGGTAGCCATCGATATATCGGGGATCGATATATCGCGTCTCGTCTGGACGCGATATATCGATCCCCGAACGCGCTCCCTTCGACTCCGGAACTCCAGTAGGGCGAGCAGAGGTAGCGGAGTCGACGTGGGAGCCGCGGCCGTCGATCCCGCGCCGCGAGGACGCGAGGTAAGTCGCGGTACTTCGAAGTAAGATACTTCGACTTCAGCTATGCTATTCTTGTAGCTGAAGTCGCGTATCTTACTTCGACATCCCCCCCTAGTGTGGACCAGGCCTTACTCACATCAAATAGTACATTCATTACTCACTGAGTAGTCCCTCTGATTTCTATGGGTGGCAGAACTGAGCCCATAAAGACCAAATGGGGTGCTGACCCTAAGCCCTTTGCACTACCCAGCAGTGGGAAAAGTTGCACCTAGTCCTCTCAAGGGGTGTAGTAGTGACTCTGCTCCTCCCCGCAACCTGGGCGCTAGTCATTTCTCTCTCCCTCAGGCACAAAATATCGGAGAGTTCCCACTAGACATGTGGCGTCTGCAGTGCCTTCCAGTGCAGACGGCAGCTTAAAGCCACAATTTAGCCCTGTGAGTTCACATCTTCCCTGTGTACGGGGCCCTGAATGGCAGCCTCAAAAGCCCACGTAGAAAAAGTTCACAGTTTGCTCAGCAAGAGTGGATTGATTTTTCCAACCGCTTCAGAAGTTCTCATCTGTTCTAACAATAGTTGGACACCCACGCTTCATTCCACAGGAGCAAGAGTCAAATCGGATGTCTGGAAGTCACTTTGGAAATAGCTGGTGAGAGATGAGCTATGGCACTCCGGTGACTTGCCTTCAACTAATAGAAACCAGCCCAACGGATCATTCTGGCAGAAATGTCCTGAGATATGTCCTGAGACTCGGCTATTGTGCCCAAGTGGGGAAATGGTCAGTCTGTCTAGAGGGATATCCTGTTTGATGCTTCGTTGAGAGGTCTCTCTATTATTATGTCATGTTGGTCAAAATCTTGCTTGTCTACTCAAGCAGTTATTCCAATGACTTTACCAGGACTATCTGCATGAGCAGAGCAAGCAGAGTTTGGCTTGCTATGCTATTTAGAAGGATGGCAGGGGAGACAAGGGGATGGTAAAGTGAAACAAGGAACTAACTTTGTCACTCTTTTATGTTATCAAAAGAAATCTCAGGTTCTCTCAAATTACACTCTTGAGGCTAAATTAAAAGTGGTTTATATGGAAGGGAAGATCCTGGGGTTGGAACAAAGGACTGGGAGTCGGGGTTGCTGGGCTCTATTTTGGTCTCTGCCAATGACTTTGAGAATGCCCTAGGGTAAGTCACTTAATGTCTTGTATCCATCTGCAACATGAGTCTAATAATGTTTACTTACTTACCTCACAAGGGTGAGGCTTAATGTCTTAGTGTTTTTAAAGTGCTTGGAGATCCTCATATAGAAGATGCTACAGAAGTACAAATCACTATTAAAACATAATGGTTATTATTATTATAGTTGCCAGGTTGGATTTTCTTAGCTGCTTGCAAGAAAGGCCCCGATTCCTAAGGGGAAAATAAAAACTTCATCCTACTCTTAGAGTGGTTTGTTACTTCTAGCATAATTATTCCCTGTTGAACACATGATGCAGGCTGAAGTGAAGCTTTTGGCAAGGCAGGGAGCTACAAGTCACGGCTCTATAGAGCTATTCTAATGTATTTCGGAAGCATGAAGGAGAGCTTCAAGGTGACCTGCGTGGGCACCGGATGGATAAATAATTCACACTGCATACAGTACTTAAATAAGCCATGCTATTTGAATAATGTTATTTTAATAAAAATCCATGGGTGAGGAGGAGGCAATTAGCACGAAGGGGCAAGCACCAGATTTAAGAGACTGGCAGGAGAGAGGCTCCTTTGTCAGGAGGCTTATATTAAACAGCATTAAGTAGATATTATTCAAGGATAAAATGGATATATGGGAGGGACAAATCTAAAGCCCACAGAAATCAATGCGAGTCTTTCCACTGACTTCAAAGGGCTTTGGATCAGGCCCTTGGTTCTCCACCTCTAGGACACCTTCAGCTGTTATAGATCTAAACCAACCCAACCCCAATCTTATTTCTAGGGCTAAACACTATGTCTAGGGTAATAAGTCTATCTGTGCTTAACCTCTTAGTCTTTATCTAGTTTCAATAGCAAATCACAGCCACTTTCAGTCTAATTCCTTATGAAATCTCTCAAATTCCTCCTCTCTTGTTCATTTTGAAGTCATAAACCAATTAGAGGTCTGGTCCTGCAAACCCTTGTTTATTTCAGCAGCCCCACTGCCGTCAGCAGCTCTATTCATGTGAGTCAGGACTACTCACTCATTTATACATACAAGAGTTCCTCTGTTCCCTAATTGGCCGTCCTGCACTCATGGGCATAGAAGTTAGCAGGATTGGGCCCTACGGTTTTAATTCATTGTAAGTTGCTTACTCTGTTCAGCACTTCCACAGTACAGTGCTTGCTCATAATTCCTTAGTCTGAAATCTGACTGTTCATTGCAAAGCAAAACGAACTGGAGAACCCTCGGCGTTTTATAGATGGCAAATACCTTCGAAATCAGCCTCCCTGCTACACTTATGAATCTTAACAGCCTCAGCTGACTTAGCTGAAGACAGTCTGTACGCCCTGGCAGAGCCCTTCCCTGTGCTCTCCTGCTCAGACTGACTCTGGCTGAGAGGAGGTGAGCAAGACATACTTGCCCAGTGCTACCAAACCATCAACAAATGGGCAGGGAGGGAGCAGAGAGGGCCAGGGAGTGAGAGGCTTCATCTCCCTTCCATCCTGTCCCATATTAGCAAGCTGGGCACACAGGGATGAGTAAGCCACTCTACACCCCAGGGCACTGGTACAGCTCCCCCCCACCCTTTCACGTCGGTGTTTACAGGGATGGACTGACTATATTGTTTAAGTACATGGTGGGTATAGCTAACAGCAGCGGCAGATGTGCTTCAGTACAGCTGCCAAGCATTGTTAGTTAGTTATTTAAATTCAAGTGGACCTCGTGCAATGCCTCTGCTCAAGAAAAGTAACGTACAAGCAGACAGGAGCCAGCCAGCTGCAGCAATGCTGGACTTGGAGTCCAATAAGTTGCCATTATGAGCCTCATGCCTTGAGTTCTGGAGTCTGTGGGTCAGCTGCCCACCCTGTTTGAAGGATTCATCCTGTCCAACCAGTAATAGCCACCCCGCACAGAGAGCCACGGCAACGTGAAGTCTTTAAATCATGACTGGAGGACTCCAATAACTCATATTGCTTTGTGTGCTGTCTCCTTGGCTCCCCACTGAATCTAGAGTGCAGTTCAAGGTCTCTGTCCTGACATTCAAAGTCCTCCATGGGATTGGCCCTAGCCACCAGAGATTGCTTCTTCCTCTCCCACCCAGGCCCTCCACAACAGGTACTGTTCCTCCAGAACAACAGAACCGTCAACCAACAGGGGGAAGCTCCTCAGACAAGAGAAAGAAAGCGAGCTAGAGAGGAGTATGGGGCGAGGCGGGGAAAGAAACCTTTGCTGTATTTTATCATGCTCCTCATAGCGATGCCAGTCAAGATCACAGACTGGGTATTTAAGAATACTTTAANACAGCTCTTCTAAGGAGCCTCCCTCGTATCTAGGTGCAAGGGGCAGACACCATTCAGGCTCTTATGCTCCCTTAGTGCTGGATCCTGTCACCCTTACTCACATCAAATAGTACATTCATTACTCACTGAGTAGTCCCTCTGATTTCTATGGGTGGCAGAACTGAGCCCATAAAGACCAAATGGGGTGCTGACCCTAAGCCCTTTGCACTACCCAGCAGTGGGAAAAGTTGCACCTAGTCCTCTCAAGGGGTGTAGTAGTGACTCTGCTCCTCCCCCCAACCTGGGCGCTAGTCATTTCTCTCCCCCTCAGGCACAAAATATCGGAGAGTTCCCACTAGACATGTGGCGTCTGCAGTGCCTTCCAGTGCAGACGGCAGCTTAAAGCCACAATTTAGCCCTGTGAGTTCACATCTTCCCTGTGTACGGGGCCCTGAATGGCAGCCTCAAAAGCCCACGTAGAAAAAGTTCACAGTTTGCTCAGCAAGAGTGGATTGATTTTTCCAACCGCTTCAGAAGTTCTCATCTGTTCTAACAATAGTTGGACACCCACGCTTCATTCCACAGGAGCAAGAGTCAAATCGGATGTCTGGAAGTCACTTTGGAAATAGCTGGTGAGAGATGAGCTATGGCACTCCGGTGACTTGCCTTCAACTAATAGAAACCAGCCCAACGGATCATTCTGGCAGAAATGTCCTGAGATATGTCCTGAGACTCGGCTATTGTGCCCAAGTGGGGAAATGGTCAGTCTGTCTAGAGGGATATCCTGTTTGATGCTTCGTTGAGAGGTCTCTCTATTATTATGTCATGTTGGTCAAAATCTTGCTTGTCTACTCAAGCAGTTATTCCAATGACTTTACCAGGACTATCTGCATGAGCAGAGCAAGCAGAGTTTGGCTTGCTATGCTATTTAGAAGGATGGCAGGGGAGACAAGGGGATGGTAAAGTGAAACAAGGAACTAACTTTGTCACTCTTTTATGTTATCAAAAGAAATCTCAGGTTCTCTCAAATTACACTCTTGAGGCTAAATTAAAAGTGGTTTATATGGAAGGGAAGATCCTGGGGTTGGAACAAAGGACTGGGAGTCGGGGTTGCTGGGCTCTATTTTGGTCTCTGCCAATGACTTTGAGAATGCCCTTGGGTAAGTCACTTAATGTCTTGTATCCATCTGCAACATGAGTCTAATAATGTTTACTTACTTACCTCACAAGGGTGAGGCTTAATGTCTTAGTGTTTTTAAAGTGCTTTGAGATCCTCATATGGAAGATGCTACAGAAGTACAAATCACTATTAAAACATAATGGTTATTATTATTATAGTTGCCAGGTTGGATTTTCTTAGCTGCTTGCAAGAAAGGCCCCGATTCCTAAGGGGAAAATAAAAACTTCATCCTACTCTTAGAGTGGTTTGTTACTTCTAGCATAATTATTCCCTGTTGAACACATGATGCAGGCTGAAGTGAAGCTTTTGGCAAGGCAGGGAGCTACAAGTCACGGCTCTATAGAGCTATTCTAATGTATTTCGGAAGCATGAAGGAGAGCTTCAAGGTGACCTGCGTGGGCACCGGATGGATAAATAATTCACACTGCATACAGTACTTAAATAAGCCATGCTATTTGAATAATGTTATTTTAATAAAAATCCATGGGTGAGGAGGAGGCAATTAGCACGAAGGGGCAAGCACCAGATTTAAGAGACTGGCAGGAGAGAGGCTCCTTTGTCAGGAGGCTTATATTAAACAGCATTAAGTAGATATTATTCAAGGATAAAATGGATATATGGGAGGGACAAATCTAAAGCCCACAGAAATCAATGCGAGTCTTTCCACTGACTTCAAAGGGCTTTGGATCAGGCCCTTGGTTCTCCACCTCTAGGACACCTTCAGCTGTTATAGATCTAAACCAACCCAACCCCAATCTTATTTCTAGGGCTAAACACTATGTCTAGGGTAATAAGTCTATCTGTGCTTAACCTCTTAGTCTTTATCTAGTTTCAATAGCAAATCACAGCCACTTTCAGTCTAATTCCTTATGAAATCTCTCAAATTCCTCCTCTCTTGTTCATTTTGAAGTCATAAACCAATTAGAGGTCTGGTCCTGCAAACCCTTGTTTATTTCAGCAGCCCCACTGCCGTCAGCAGCTCTATTCATGTGAGTCAGGACTACTCACTCATTTATACATACAAGAGTTCCTCTGTTCCCTAATTGGCCGTCCTGCACTCATGGGCATAGAAGTTAGCAGGATTGGGCCCTACGGTTTTAATTCATTGTAAGTTGCTTACTCTGTTCAGCACTTCCACAGTACAGTGCTTGCTCATAATTCCTTAGTCTGAAATCTGACTGTTCATTGCAAAGCAAAACGAACTGGAGAACCCTCGGCGTTTTATAGATGGCAAATACCTTCGAAATCAGCCTCCCTGCTACACTTATGAATCTTAACAGCCTCAGCTGACTTAGCTGAAGACAGTCTGTACGCCCTGGCAGAGCCCTTCCCCGGCTTTGCAGGGAAGCGAGGCTCCTGTGCTCTCCTGCTCAGACTGACTCTGGCTGAGAGGAGGTGAGCAAGACATACTTGCCCAGTGCTACCAAACCATCAACAAATGGGCAGGGAGGGAGCAGAGAGGGCCAGGGAGTGAGAGGCTTCATCTCCCTTCCATCCTGTCCCATATTAGCAAGCTGGGCACACAGGGATGAGTAAGCCACTCTACACCCCAGGGCACTGGTACAGCTCCCCCCCACCCTTTCACGTCGGTGTTTACAGGGATGGACTGACTATATTGTTTAAGTACATGGTGGGTATAGCTAACAGCAGCGGCAGATGTGCTTCAGTACAGCTGCCAAGCATTGTTAGTTAGTTATTTAAATTCAAGTGGACCTCGTGCAATGCCTCTGCTCAAGAAAAGTAACGTACAAGCAGACAGGAGCCAGCCAGCTGCAGCAATGCTGGACTTGGAGTCCAATAAGTTGCCATTATGAGCCTCATGCCTTGAGTTCTGGAGTCTGTGGGTCAGCTGCCCACCCTGTTTGAAGGATTCATCCTGTCCAACCAGTAATAGCCACCCCGCACAGAGAGCCACGGCAACGTGAAGTCTTTAAATCATGACTGGAGGACTCCAATAACTCATATTGCTTTGTGTGCTGTCTCCTTGGCTCCCCACTGAATCTAGAGTGCAGTTCAAGGTCTCTGTCCTGACATTCAAAGTCCTCCATGGGATTGGCCCTAGCCACCAGAGAGATTGCTTCTTCCTCTCCCACCCAGGCCCTCCACAACAGGTACCGTTCCTCCAGAACAACAGAACCGTCAACCAACAGGGGGAAGCTCCTCAGACAAGAGAAAGAAAGCGAGCTAGAGAGGAGCATGGGGCGAGGCGGGGAAAGAAACCTTTGCTGTATTTTATCACACATGCTCCTCATAGCGATGCCAGTCAAGATCACAGACTGGGTATTTAAGAATACTTTAATGGAAAGGAAAGATCGGCTCTGACCCTTTGGTTCTACAGATCAGGAGCATACAGACTGTGCTTTATACTGCAAGAAGGTCGCTTATCCCCTAGGCCAAAGAGAGGCATGCAGGTGTGTGCTCTCCTGCTTTACCCCTCTTCAGTNGGGGGGGGGGGGGGGGGGGGGGGGGGGGGGGGGGGGGGGGGGGGGGGGGGGGGGCAGAATACATTAAAAAGAAACAAAAACCCACCAACCCAAATCCTTTGCCAAGTGTACAGGTGAATTGACAGGAGGCGGCGTGCGGCTGCGTTTGGAATTCCCTCTGTACCAGAGAGGGGTTTGAGCAACAACGTTTAGAGCCAAACGTGAGCTCCCCAGAGTTGGAGCCGGCCTGTGACAGCTATGGAGCCAGCTGCAGAGTTTGCTGGGGGGAGTCCAGCCCCCTTCCCGTGCTGTGCATACTGGAGAGGGGTGAATAGGATGGGACGGGGGTGGTTGCAATGGACACGGAACTAGTCCCCACTCCAGGCACAGCAGCGGGAAAGGCCAGAGCCCGGGGAAAGGGAAGTCTCTCTCTCAGCCCAGCAATGCTCCGCCTGATGCCCAGCTTAGGACAAGGGAGGGCTCCGCAGGGAGGAGAGTCCGGCTGCTGCTGGTCTCACCCAGGAGCCCGTGGCAGGCAGTGGCTGCGGGACAGCCCAGCGCTGGCTCTCTCCGGCCTGGGTTACACGGGGGGGCGCTGCCTCTGCGAGGGGATCAGCCCCCCCCGGACAATGACATTTGCCAGCTGCCTCCAGGAGGCGGCCAGCCCGGGCAGGGCAGGGCAGGGCCGGGCCGGGCCGGGCAGGGCAGGGCCGGGCAGCCCGGGCAGGGCAGGGCCGGGCAGCCCGGGCCGGGCCGGGCAGGGCAGGGCAGGGGCTCCCCCCGGCCACTCACCATGATGGAGAAGACGAAGGCCACGATGTTGATGGGGTACGCGGGGCAGAAGCAGGAGAAGATGGTGAGGACCAGGTAGTTCTTGGGCATGGGCTCGGCCTGCGGGGGCTCATGCTGGGCGCTGGTCTCGGGGCTGCTGTGCAAAGCCCGCTTGAGGTCCGAGTTGGCGGCGGGTTCAGACATGGGCAGCAGCCGGCGGCGCTGGAGGCTGGGGCGGGAAGAGCTCGGCAAAAGGCTCCGCTCTCTGGGCTGGGAGCTCCGCGGGAGGGTCTGAAATCCCAGCGCAAGGCTCAGGGGAGCCGTGACCTCACCCCGCATCTCTCCGCCCCCGCCCCCGGCTGCAGGGAAGGGAGCCAAGAAAGCCCGGCCGAGAGCCACGCGGCGCGGCGCCTCCTCAGCCGGAGCCTCATACTACGCGCCGCGGAGCGGGGCATGGGGCAGGGGCTGCTCCGTCTCGTGACCCGCGGGCTAGCGGGGGAGCCGCCGCCGCGACCCCGCCCTCGCTCGCCCTGGGCCCAAGGGGAGTAAACACAGGGGCCGGGCAGGACAACACCAGAAGGGGGCGAACTTGTGGGGACAGGGCGCAGAATGGGGGCGGCGGCGATAAAGCCACGATCCTAGCCCGGTGCTGAGCCAGCCCGGTGCTTCCCTGCCAGAAAAGCTGAAAGCAGCTGAACGCTAGAGGGGCAAGTCACTGAAACTCCCCCCACCATGAAACACTGTCTGATGCGGCGCCTGCCCTGCCCTGCCGGTGTCAGCAGCTTCAAGGGAGCCAAAAACACCAAACGTGGCCAGCCGCCTGCAGAGCTGCGGCAGGCACGTGGGGGGAGCAGCCGGGCAAAGTCTGGAAACCCCTCGGCGCCCAGCAGCCCCTTTGCACCTGGCTTGACTCCCACGTGGCGAGAAGCCGGAAAGAAACAGGCACTTTGTTAGCAACCTAGGCACTGCCGGGCTGGGTCAGAGCCAGGGGCTGTCTAGCCCGGGCCCCTGGCCCGAGCCCTAGCCCTGGCCAGCACCAGCTGCTTCAGAGAAAGGTGTCAGAGCCCTGGGCGTGGGAGAATCTGCCCCACACACTAAGGCTTGGGCTGAGCTCTGAAAAGTTGGCTTCTTAAACCCCGAAGGTTTATTTTCCCTACCACTACTTTATCCCCATGAAGTGTAACAATTTTGGATTTTCTTGTTATCCCTGTAACCGTCCAATCCCTTTGTGAATCTTTGCCTCTCTGCCTGCTGGTGGCCCTGAGTCCCATAGTCAACTGGCTGGTGTGGGGAAAGTATTTCCTTTTATCCCCTTTGAATGGAATTGAATGGTTCAGAGGAGCCAAAATAGTAACACAAACCCCTTGAATGTACCAGGCCCCCAATATTTGGGTTGGTCTCAGCACACTGCCTATTCCTGCTGATTGCTGTAGCCACCTCTGCACAGGGGATCCATAATATTTTACTTTTTGGGTGGAATATTTTATTACTTTCAGAAAGGCCATTTATTTTTAATGAAGAAAGGTCTGTTTCAAACACGCCCATAAAGCCATAATGGTTTTCAGGCTGATGAGAAGAGACATGATGAATTTCAGCCACGCTTCATTTCCGAAGCCAGGCTCCAGCGCTGCAAGGTGGGGTAGATAGAGCCTGTATTGCTACAGCAGAGTGTACACCCCCTTACTATCCAAACCGCTGCGCTCTCCCAATCCCTCCCTCGTCGCCCACGTGTCTCATGCTGGGAGACAAGGAAGGGATTCGGAGAGTACAGCAGATACCCCCAGCCAGGAGGGTGACGAGGAGGAGAATGGGAGGGAGCCCTCTGCAGCCACGTTGTCACAGGCGTGAGTGAGCGGAGCAGAGACCCTCAGCCAGGAGTGCGAGGAGGAGCCACTGGTCGCTGGGGAGGCCATCCTGCTGCTGAATGACTCCTGCCCTCTCAATTATCTGAACTCCCACTTATCCAAAGAGAATCCACATCCTGCCTGCTATCTGGGTAATCAGGAGTATACAGTATCAGAGCGCCCCAGTCTTGTACGGTGCTTCGCCTCACAACAGCCGGGAGAGGCAGGGAAGCATTATTTCCATTTTACAGATGGGGAATGGAGGCACAGAGACTCTCACAGAACACCTGGGGCAGAGCAGAGATGTGAACCCAGGGCTCCCAAGTTCCAGGCTATTGCCCTAGTCACCGGACAATCCTTCCTCTCTCAGGCCCCTGGGCCCACATGGAGCCCCCACAAAGTCAATGGGCCTCCCCGATCAGGCGCAGAAACGAGGCCCGAGTGTTAGTGCTTAATTTGCTCATTAAAATGACAGGAAATAGTGCTAGAGGTGTGATTAGAGCTTTATAAACCACATGTCTTTGGTCAGCCCTTGGTAGCCTTCAGCGCAAGCCCCTAGTGCACTGTACCCTGCCAAGCAACAAAGGAGGCAAAAAAAGAAGAGGAGTGCACTCGTTTTCGCTTCTCTCTGAGGTATGAAGACGACATGACAGGTATTTTATCTACCTATTTTTGGTTTAAAAAATCCAGTCTTATGTACCTGATTCTTCCTAGGAGCCTCTCATCTGCAGTCCCTCGAGGTCGAAGATGATCTTTCACAGGTTTTATTTTTCATGGGTCCTTTGGTGACCGAGGAGTCTGATCCTTGAGCCACAGGCAGACGTTGGCAGACGTTGCAGGTGGTGTTGGAAGACAGGGTTGGGCCACGATTGCTGCGTGACCGTTGTCTTTTCTTTCTTTTCTGGTGTTTTTCTGCGACCAGGGCAAGGTGATTGTCCTCAGAAGTCTTTGCCAGTCATCCCTATCCTGGGCTGCTGTCTCCTAGTGTGTGGTGTCGATGCCACATCTCCTGATGTTTATCCTGAGGGTGTCTTTAAAAGTGTTTCTTTTGGCCTCCCCATTTCCTTTCTCCTTTGGTGAGTTGGGGGTACAGCGGTTGTTTTGGTAAGCGTACATCAGACGTGCACACACAGTGCCCGCTCCACCTCAGCTGGTGCTGGATAATCAGGGCCTCGACTACATAGGAGGCTCTACAGACAACTGGAGAGCTCTCAGATTGAGAACATACAAGAAAGGTACCAAATGAAACCTGATTCTATCGATCTGTCTTTGGATTTTCTACAGTACACAACACTGGGTTATCTTAGGCCCTGATCCTGCAAATTGTTCCATCTGAGGGGGACCCCCTGAGTCCATGCAGAACAATTTGTAGGATCAAGAGTTCCAACAGGTCTCACCTGTCAGAAATTGCAACCCTCGGACCAGAGAATGAGGAAAGGGAGGGTAGCCATCATCCATCAGAGTTAGCTACCCTTGGTCCAGGAAGATAAGGACATTTGATTTCCTTCTGAAGCTTCTCAAAACATTTATGGTAATAATCGTTTGCACCTTTTCTTTAGTAGATCTCAAAGCCGTTTAAAGTTTGTTACTAGCTCCATTTAAAATGACTGGGAAACAGAGGCACAGAGAGACAAAAAGCCAAAGTTTTCAACTGGGGCTTTGATTTTGGGTGCCTTGGTTTTTGCATACACAACCTCAGACACCTCGGGCCAGATTTTTAAAAGTATTTAAGAGCCTAAAGGTACAGATAGGCACCCAGTGGGATTTTCAGAAGTGCCTAGGCACTCACTAGATGTCTGTCTGGATCTTAAGCCACCTAAATACCTTTAAAAATCTGTCCTTTGGGCCAAATTTAAGCATCTGCAGCTCCCATTTACTTGGAGTTTGGGTTCAACACCTCTGAAAATCAGGTTGTAACAGGGGCAGCTCACGGGCAGACCAACCCCACTTGCTAGGATGCAATGTTGCAGGCGTTCTTCCAGTGTAATGCTCCCTACTGTTCTGGGTCTACAGCAGACCACAGCTTATGTGGCCCAACCCTCCAGCCAGGTCAGCTTTCAAGTTCAGTCCCTTTTGGGGTAACAGAAAAGTCCAAACAGATGAACCTCCTGAAGTTCAATGGCCTTTATGCTCAGCCTTCATCTTCCTTCATCAGTCTTTGCCTCTTTTATCCTGGGGATTTTGTTACTCCTCTTGCTGGGGGAGAGGATGGGGACCCTGCGTTAGGCATTAAGGATTGCTCCTTACACTTGTTGCCCGATTTTAGGGGCATAAATATGATTTTTTATACAATAGGCTTGCCAATTAATCTGATAGGACGAGAACCTTGTTATCTTCTGAACATCAGGCTACACAGAGTTTTGCAAGGACCCTCGGTTTGTATGACCAGGACACTCATGCTCAGAGCAAAAATACAGCCTTTAAGACTGTTATTGAGATAAATGGACTAGTAATCAAATGGAAAAAGTAACCAATCAGAATGACAAAGGAAATAATACTGTTAGAGGCATAGGCGCCGACTCCGTGGGTGCTCCGGGGCTGGAGCACCCACGGAAAAAAATTGGTGGGTGCTCAGCACCCACCGGCAGCTCCCCATGGCCCTGCCCTGCCCCCCAGCTCTAGCTCACCTCCGCCGCGTCCTGCTTCTCCCCCCTCCCTCCCAGCGGCGCACTGGGGGAAGAGGTGGGGCCGGGGCCGGGATTTGGGGAAGGGATCCAATAGGGGCAGGGAGGGGGTGGAGTTAGGGCGGGGACTTTGGGGATGGGGTTGGAATGGGGGCGGGGATGGGGTGGAGTCGGGGCGGGCCCAGCGGTGCTGGCACCTACCGGCGCTGGAGAAAGTTGGCGCCTATGGTTAGAGGTACATGTGGTGTTGTTTACTATAAAGCTTCCTAGATTAACATACGCACACCCTTCCTTGGTAACTTGGTGGTGAGAGACAAAGGACCAGCCTCGCCTCTGGCATGTCAAAGAGTCCGATGGTCCAGGTTCATCCACGCTTGAGTGGGAGATGAAGAATTTAGGAGCAGTGAGGGAGCTAGAAAGCTATAGAAAGACCCAAGAGAAACTAAATTAAAAACCTGACTAAAAAACTAACTAAACATGGGGGTTTGCTCCCCGTAGAGAGCCTGAGCACTCTGTGCCCACCCTCCATGTCCAAACTTAATGTCCTCACCCCCATAATATCAGGGTACACTTATTTTATAGGCTGGCATGTTCATAAATATTAATGACAATTAGCCCATCCTCACATCTGTTATTCCTAGCCTGAACCGGTTTGGTGGTGGTGATTTCCATGTTCTTTGTGGTGTACCTGTTAAGTTTATGGAGGGCAATCAGTCGGCCACTTATCTATGCCAAAGGTCACAAATATAAGTAGACTAACTTGCTTTAGTTCATCTTACAGGATGTGGCCTGTAGGTTCCCTGTGTTGCTGCCAAAATACTCTAGTACAAATCCATAAATCTATTATAATAAAACAAACAAACAAACCCGTAAGAAAGGGTATAAATGCACCAGCAAGGCGGCTAGCCCTATGGGCTACACAATCCGCCGTGGCATCCATGGGCTGCTCTTACCTTTCCCTGTTTGCCAGGGTCTCTCATAGGGCTGCAGACTCTACCACTCCCACCCTGGGCCTTCTTCTCAGTCTGCCACTGAGGCACTTCCTCAAGGCCCTCTGGCAGCCTCCTGACTCCAGAGTCTTCCCCTGCTTTGCCTCAAGCCTGTCTTTGTGGAAGGCCTTCCCCCCTCCCCCCCTTTTCTCAGGTGGGCCTTATAGTAATTTGGGCCTGACACTCCCCCACCAGGGGTAACCCGGTGGGCTAATTAGGCCCTCAGGCTCCTGTTAACCCTTTATATGCCAGTGTGAGGCATATACACCATCACAAGGTCCTACAGCGAGCCAGTGTCAGAGCATCATGAACAGAACCAACAACCCTCACTTCCAGCCCTCTGCTCAACCTCCAGTGTCCCCCATGTGAACGGAGGAAAGAAAGTCTAAGAAATAATTTTCTGAGTTGAGAAACTTGGGTTGATTTGGAGATGAGAAGCCATGTAAACTTTACCACCACAGGACCGGTCTGCTAGAATGGCCTATTTAGAAAAAGGGTTGTATGAAAGGCCTACCCCAGCATTCCTTTGTGCACCTAAAATTCCTGTTGCAGTCAGTGCATTCATAGATTCAGAGGCCAGAAGGGACCATTGTGATCATCTAGTCTGACCTCCTAACACAGGCACTAGAACTTCCCCAAAATAATTCCTAGAGCATAACTTTTAGAAAAACCACCAAACAATTTCAAAATTGTCAGTGACGGAGAATCCACCATGACCCTGGTAAATTGTTTCAGTGGTTAATGACTCTCACTGTTAAAAATGTACGTCTTATTTCCAGTCTGAATGTGTCGAGCTTCAATTCCCAGTCATCGCATTGTGTCGTAACTTTCTCTGCTAGAGCCCATTATTAAATATTTGTTCCCTGTGTAGGTCTGAAATCAAGTCACCCATTAACCTTCTCTTTGGCAAGATAAATAGATTGAGCTCCTTGAGTCTATCACTACAATGCAGGTTTTCCAATCCTTTAATCATTCTTGTGGCTCTTCTCTGAACCCTCTCCGATTTATCAGCATCCTTCTTCAATTGTGGAATCAAGAATTGAACACAGGATTCCAGCAGCAGTCTCCCCAGTGCCAAATACAGAGGTAAAATAACCTCTCTGCTCCTACTTAATATTTCTCTGTTTATGCATCCAAAAATTTCATTAGCCCTTTTGTCCACAGTGTCGCACTGGGAGCTCATGTTCAGCTAAGTATCCTCCATGCCCCTCCAAATATTTTTCAGAGGCACTACTTCCCAGGATCACGTTCCCCATCGTGTAAGTATAGCCTACGTTCTTTGTTCCTAGATGTATACACGTCCATTTAGCCATATTGAACTGCATATTGTTTGTTTGAACCTAGCTTACCACGCGATCCATATTGCTCTGTAACAGTGACCCGTCCTCTTTATTATTTACCACTCCATCAGTTTTTGTGTCATCTGCAAACTTTATCAATGATTTTATGTTTTCTTCCAGGTCATTGATAAAAATGTTAAATAGCGGGACCCCACTAGAAACATGCCCGTTTGATAATTCCCTGTTTACAATTCATTTCAAGACCTGTCAGTTAGCCAGTTTTTAATCCATTTAGTGTGTGCCATGTTAATTTTATATCTCTGTATTTTTTAATCAAAATGTCATGCGGTACCAACTCAAATGCCTTACAAAGGTCTAAGTATATTACATCAACACTATAACCTTTTATCAACTAAACTTGTAATCTTATAAAAATAGATCAAGTTAGTCTGACAGGATCTATTTCCCATAAACCCATATTGATTGGCATTTATTATATTACCCCCCTGTAATTCTTTATTAATCAAGTCCCATATGAGGTGCTCCATTATCTTGCCCAGGATCAATGTCAGCCGGACAGGCCTATGATTACCTAGGTCATCTCATTGACCCTTTTACAATATTGGCACAGCATAGTCCAAGTGATGGCCTGGTGGTGCAGGTGCAGCAAGGATGAAAGGGGCATATTTGACACTTAACTCACGGTGCATTTGAACTAAAAAAGCCTGACCACGCAACTCTGATTTATGGAACTGGCCGTATTGACTTCAATAGGCCTACTTGGGTAAGTAAGGACTTACTGATGTGAATAAAGATTGCAGGATTGGCCCTTGGTGCTGTTTTAACCCCTTAATACTTCCTTTCTGGGTCACTCACCCCAGCATTTGACTGGACAGCAGAATTATCCTTAAAATATTTTCATCTCCTGTGGCAAGACCCAGGTTGCTACCAGCACTCGAAGAAAATATCAGCTGCCCTTCCTGGCTCATCTAATGCTTGAGGGGTGTGATGTGTATGCCAGGACAGAGAGTCCGCGCAACTTCCTGCACCCCACTGAAACCCTTAACAAGGCCTTGTACATTGTGGGGAAATCTCCCCGGTATGCTTTGTCTCCCAAGAGAATGTGTGAGTGTGCTGCTCTTGAGCACCTCCTGCTGGGTGCTTAGCGGGGCAGTACTGGCTTGATGAGGCACAGCTGCACATCTTGGCCAGCACAGCGGAAGGGAAAGTGATGTAATACTGACCTCCGAGTTGCAGAAGAGAGTACTAGAATTCTCCAGGCCTCCTCCAGAATCTGTGATTAAGTACCTTGCTCTTCTACGGGATAATAAATATACAGCTAGAATTTCAGAAAAATAAAAAAAATGAATGGCCACTTCTATATTTTTGGGAGTAGTGGGTGAAATCTATTACCACTTGTCCCCCCGTTCCATTTTGAGGTACAGTATCTAAAACCACACCGCATTCGGTTTCTCATTTCCAAAAGTCATTCATGTACGTTTAAATGAGGTTCAAAATACTTTGTGTGACATCCTGGCCCCATTCAAGTCGATAAGACTTTTGCACTTGACTTGAATGGGGCCAGGAGTTCACCATTTCTGCGTATGGGAAGATATATATGTGGATATCAGCGTAATATACATGCAATATTTACCTATATAGAGAATAAGCATCTTTCAAGCTCTATCCTAGGATCCTGGAATAAAGCACATGTAGACAGAAAACCTGCTGATCTATCAAAATGTCCAGAAGAAACGATTTCAGATCGTTAGGAAATTGTAAGAATTACTCCAGTTCATTTACATGCCAATTTTCCCATTAGTATTCAAGCACTGGCTTTCTGTAGCTGCAAAATGACTGATTTGGCCTTAAGGGACTGCTAATGAAGAACAATAGCTTTTTGGATAATATTATTAGTACACCATTTACCTTCTGAACTGAATGCAATCTGGTTAGTTCACTCCCAAGGGGAGAAGAAAAAAATAAATAAAAAAGTAGAACTGCAGGAATAGTTAGATAGACTTTCCTTTTTCAGATATAGTGCCACGCAGTCAGCACATAACTGCTAAATGTGAATTAAAATAAAATACAACTGTATTTCAGTTGTCAATAGTTAGGTACTTAATGCTGATGGTCTCATTCGTATTGACATAGCTTCCCCTCCGAGCCCTCAGAATTAAACACAACCACGTGGAAGCCATAGTACTCTCTGAAAGCACAGTGGGTCATGCACCATTGATTTTTAAAGCACGGCTCACCATTGACTTCAATGGGAGTTGAGGGCACTGAGCATGTCTCTGGAAGGGATCAGCACCTTCCAAGATCCGCCTTTAATCCCTGAGCACACTTCCTGGGGCTGTCTGTGATGAAGGGCCCAATCCTGCACTCTTAACTCAGGCAAAGCTTTCATTGGGAATTTTGGCTGAGTCAGGTCTGAAGGATCGGGCCTGAAGTAACTTCCCCTCCCCGTCGTAAACATTTCTGATGTGAGAGGGTAGCAGCAACTACATTCCACCATTGCTGGAGCAGGGGAAACTCCGGCTGAGGAGGACACTAGGGTAACCCCCCTTCTTGTACAAGCCTCATGGGATCTTTAATGTCCAGGCAAAGCAGGAAGTACCTTGGTTTTTAAATTCCCATCTGAAAGAGGAAAAAATAAATAAGTTTTGCATGGGGTGGGATGTCTACTGGGGGGTTGGAATGTTCACTGGAGAAAGCACGCACCAAAATTAAGTGCACAGAGGCAGGCGGAGGAGTGGGGTGGGTTGTGAACAGGTACAGTTGGAGACTGGGTTTTCAGAAATATAGCCCTGAAAGAGGAGGTTGGATGCCTCTTTTTTACTTCTAAAAAGCATTAAAGTCTTGTGGAGCACAGGAGTTTGTTAGAGGATATTAATGAGCTGGAAAGGCAGAGTGTGGCAGCTGGAGATACTGAAGAAATTTCAGATTATCTCGGGCAATGTCTCCACTTGTAATCATGAGCAAGATCACTGAGAGTTTTGTGAAACAACAGTTCTATCAAATAGCAGCAACTGTCTCTGAATTTAGCAGGGTTTTTCCCCCCACACAAGGCACTTTAAAAAGCAAGCAGGGCAGCCAGTTAAGAGGAAATTGATTAATTTTTAAATACCAGTAAATTGTCTCCACTTACCGAAGCAGACAGAGAGAAAGAGCGAGAGAGAAATACAATGAATCCCTTAGATTCAGGAGATGCAGGCAGTTTACTCCTGATAGTCTGGGAAATCTCCTGGTCTGAATGCCTATTGGAATGGGAAGTTTGGAGAAAACATTTGTAAGAATTTCAGGAACTGCTCACATGGATGGCAGAGCTCAGCAGCAATTGTATCCCTAAACCCAGCTAGGCTATCCTAGAACATAAGTCAGAGTAACCATATGTTTATGTACAGCAAATCTCACCATTATTACTAAATTCTTGCAAAAGAACTTAGACAGGGTGTTTGATATCTGGCCACTTCTGGAAGAAGCAGCGATTTTCCTGGTGATCCTGATAACACAGGCTACGTTTGAACTGCTGTACCTGGATGAGACAGGCAGTGAATACCATGGTTCAGCCTTTAAGAAATGCCCTCCTTCCATGTTTCTTAGGGCAACTGGCAGGTCAGTCCGTGTGCAACATGCCCATTGATTTCAATGGGCGTTCCAATCACAGCCTGAGGACAGAATTAACTGTGAAACTCAGGTCTCTCTAATGCCACTTACTATGGTATGACCCGTATTGGTACAAATTCTGCCTTCAGTGACCCGTGTATGGCTCCCAGTGATTCCAAGGGGAGCTGTGTGTGTGCAGAATTTGGCCCATTTGGGTGTAATGGTATGTCTGCTCTGGATCCGATGGTGTCTAGGGCCAGTGTGGATACATGAGGAGAGCAGGGAGAAGATGCAAGGCACTTTCCCCGCCCCACCTTTCTCACCCCACATGGGGCCAGATCTAATAGCAATCAATCAATCCCGGAGCATGGGGACTGCGCTCTTCTAGTGCATTCAGGGATGTAAATCACCCCAAAGGGGCCAAGGAAGAGGCAGGGCCAACGCTTCCCCACCCTACCTTGGCTCATGGGGCCGGCTAGGTGAACTGGGGAAGGACCGACGGTGCCTCTTGAGACACAATGCCTGCCAGAGCTCTCCCTGGGGCAGGGTAACCGCGTACCACACCTTACTCCGCAGAAGCTGACCCGGTGACTATATACATATATGGAGAGATACCGATCTCATAGAACTGGAAGGGACCCCGAAAGGTCATCGAGTCCAGCCCCCTGCCTTCACTAGCAGGACCAAGTAAAGTGGCCCCCTCAAGGATTGAACTCACAACCCTGGGTTTAGCAGGCAAATGCTCAGTGCAGGTAAGATTGCTTGCTATGCCCTCAATAGGGAAAGTAGGCCTGGATCCAGAAAAGAGGAGAACGGGCAGAAGTTTTTTGAGACTGGGCCCATGGCAGAAGGAATATTAGCCTGACAGTATCACAAATGGAGACATCTTAATGGTCCCTGAGTAACTGTAATTTCTTCATCATCTCCTGACAGCTATCGCCGCCCCCCCTGCCTTCTGCTTTCTTTTCAGATCAAGGCTGGCCCTGCCACACTAGAAAGAAGGGAAAAGAACAAATAAATGAGACATAGGAATAACATTTTTCTGGTGACACCAAGATTTTTATTTTGTGGACAGATCAAAGACAAAGACACAAACCTTTCTGAATACCCTGACCTTCCCTGGAACCATCTCCACCTAGGCTAGAAGAAGGGTTGTGAATGGAGGTGGTCTTGCACAGGTGGTCAGTTGGTCTGGTCAGACTCACGTCCTGATGGAGTTGGAGTTGACTTCTATAAGTCTCTGAAAGATACACACTCTCTCAGACCTCTTCCAATGTTCAGTTAGACTTTGTCCTTAGGGATTCTTTCTGTGACAACTGGAGACATTCCCAACATTGGAGGAAAAAAACCCCAAAAGACAGAGCTAGAAGACTGCAAATCATGTAATCCAATCTCATTATTAAGCCTAGATAACAAGATTAGAGTTAAAATATTTACATGCTACTTAATTCCTGTTCTACCGCAGATTATTCACAGGCTTCGTTTTAGGAAAATCAGCTAACAGTAGCATTAGGTAACCCGCCAGTGTTGCCAAGAGTTCAGTGCCAGGAGGCTTTTGCCTTGTATTTGATGTGAGAAAAGTTTTGGGCAGTTTTTTAAATTTATTTGCTACAGAAATTAAATTTTGGATCATTTCTTCAATTAAACTTTTCTGTAATGCCTTAAATGCAGATACCAGTCTCAGATACTAAGGATACTTATATAGCTCCTATTATCATAGGACCAGACAAGCTTTAACATACGTATGTATTAAAATTGTGCCGTTGGCAGATGATAGCTTGTTGTTATTCTGGATATCACACAATCTGTATCACTAATAATAATATATGGAGATATACCTATCTCCTAGAGCTGGAAGGGACCCCGAAGGGTCATCGAGTCCAGCCCCCTGCCTTCACTAGCAGGACCAATTTTTGCCTCAGATCCCTAAGTGGCCCCTCAAGGATTGAACTCACAACCCTGGGTTTAGCAGGCCAATGCTCAAACCCCTGAGCTATCCCTCCCCCCCACTCAATCAGCTGTTGGAGGAATATGGCTCTATATCTCTGTTTCTGTTTGGCACTGGCAAATTTGAAGTCCTGCCTTTGGGGGATTCAAGTTTTTTTCTCTCTTCAGACTTTCTGCTTGATTGGTCCCTTCTTCTCAAGGCTTTAGACATTTTAGGGTCAAAAATCACTCCATGTTTCTTCAGCTTGGGTCAGAGACTGTGATTTGGATCATAATGAACTCAAACCAAACCCCTGGATCCAGTGATACCCAAACTTCATGGCTGCACTAAATCCAAATCTTTGGATTTCAGTTTTGCAAAAGGCCCCTATCTTTACAATGGGCTGAACCAATGCCTTGGGTCCAGTCACCCCCAAATTTTGGAATGTTTCTGAGTAGTTGGAATTTCCCATTCTGGCTAAGGCCACATACAGGTTGTAGGGGGGGATGGGGAGTAAAGAGACGGGTAAACAAACTGCTGACTGAAGGCCTGATCCTCTAATCCTTACTACACAAATCGTTCTAACGTAAATAATGCCTTTGACTTCAGCGGGATCTTGCCCAGCCCTAGCTCACATCTCACCTCCATTCAGAATGTTGCCGCAAAGATCATTTTCCTAGCAGGGTGTTTTGACCACATCACCCTCTTTCGCATCCTCTGCTTGCTTCTTCATGTCAATTGCGTCAAACACAAGCTGCTCATATTCACTTTCAAGGCCCCTCACATTTAGGGTGACCAGATGTCCAGTTTTTATAGGGACAGTCCTGTTTTTTGGGACTTTTTCTTATATAGACGCCTATTACCCCCCACCCCAGTCCCGTTTTTCACAGTTGCTATCTGGTCACCTTACTCTCAGTCAAACCCCACTCAGTGTACCATCTCTCATTTATTATCTAGCTGTCAATGCTCAACTCTGATTGGTCTGTCAGGCCAGCCTCCACTGCCCGCTTGTTACATTTTCAAACAAGCCCCTTTGTGCTTTCTCCAGTGCCACCCCTTGAGCTTTGGAGGAGCTCCCAAGAAACGGCTGCTAAGCTACCTCATTAGCCTAATTCAAATACCTCCTCAAACCTCTCCTTTGCCATGATGCCCACAAACAACTTGACAACGATTAGACTGCTGGTGTGCAGAGACCACAGCCTACTATGGTTCCCAATATTGTCCCATTGTTGACTTGTATTCCCCCTGGCTGTCTATATCCAGCTGTCGTCTCTTGTCTGATACTTAGATTATAAATTCCTTGGGCCAGGGACCAGCTTTTCGTTTTGTATTTGTACAGCACCTAGCACAATGAGGTCCTGGTCAATGACCAGGGTTCCTAGATGTTACTGTCACACAAATAATAAACAACAACAACAAAGACTCCTTATATGAGTAAGGAAACTCAGGCTCGGACCTTGACAGCGGCGGCTGACTCACTTGTAGATGCGAGGGGATAAGTTAGCATCCACTTGAGGGGAAATGTCGTGGGATATTTTATGAGTAAATTAGATCAGGTAAATGCGAGGGCCAGTTCAATCGTGAAGAGTGTAAGGGCTCCACTAAGGCTATTATAGCTTTAAGAAGCTCAAAGTAAAGGAATATTATACACTCCTGTGCATCATGCAGGCACTGACTGACTGTTCACTGGAAAGTTTCTGGGAGTTAATGGTTATCCAGTTGATTTTAAATGCTTCAGTGGTTTCCTACCCCATAAGCTAGTGATGAGAATGTTTGTCCAGCAGAACTTGTGGAAAGCAGCAGCACGCCCAGGGACATGCTGAAAGCATTAAGCTCCCTTGTTCATTAAAAGGAATTAGGGAGGAGAGAACTGTGGAGACTACAGTTGGCTGCTTTATCATAGTTCTCATTGGGTGATTCTGAACGAACAGCTGGATTGTACTCGTCCTAGGCTATTAGCTGACGAAGGCTGTGCTATAAGCTAGTGTAAAGATAATGTTTCCTAGATCTGAAGTAAGGTTTTGGGCACTGATGTCACAGATGATTAATAATCTCCATATAGGTAGCACTGTATACAGGCAAACCAATACATTTTATTGTTGGTAGGACCCTGATCCTGGAAGTAACTGACTGCCCTCAAATCCCCACAAGTCAAGGGTGCGAAGATAGTGTTAATTTATAAGGATGAATTAAATACATGCAATTTACTGATTTTCTAACATTTTACTTATTTACACTGGTTACACCTCGGGAACTGCTCTAATACGTAATATTGTATTGTAGCCAAGATGGTGGTGGTTTTGGTTTTGGTTGTTAACATCTCATGGAAGGCACTCGTGTATCACAGTGATAGGTGGCCTTATACAAAACTAGATCTAGAGAGTTGGCCAGTTGCCCTAACGAGGGCATTTCTTCTTGGATCCACGAGGAACAGGTAGGGGTAACTGGCAGCATATATTGATAGAATTGATTCAACAGACCTAGCACCTGCCTCGTTTCAACTGCCCTCTCCATAGATGTGGAGAAGGTACTCTGTGTTTGTACAGTGCCTGGCACAACAGGGCCTCAGTCTTAGGCACTCCTGTAATAAACATGAATAATAATAATAATTTCAGTAATCTCATTGGAATCCAAAAGCAAAATTCCCATTGATTTCAATGGTAGAGGATCAGGCCCCCTTTTTTCAGCCATGTTGAACATATTTGAATTTGACCTTACTTTTTGCAGTTGGATTAGCATTTGTATAACCCAGGGGTAGGCAACCTATGGCACGGGTGCCGAAGGCGGCACGCGAGCTGATTTTCAGTGGCACTCACACTGCCCAGGTCCTGGCCACAAGTCCAGAGGGCTCTGCATTTTAATTTAATTTTAAATTAAGCTTCTTAAACATTATGAAACCTTATTTACTTTACATACAACAATAGTTTAGTTATATATTATAGACTTATAGAAAGAGACCTTCTAAAAAGGTTAAAATGTATTATTGGCACGCAAAACCTTAAATTAGAGTGAATAAATGAAGACTCGGCACACCGCTTCTAAAAGGTTGCCGACCCCTGACCTGTCTTAAATCTCCTTGTATCAGTGGCATTATTTCTTCTATACTATACCTGGTTTGAGGGACAAGGCAGGATGTCTCTCATCTTGTCTGCTTTTCAAAGTCGCTAGTTCTATTAATACGTGCATTTCAAAATATAGACGTGTTAGAGTTGGAAAGAGAAGTGTTCCCTTTTCTAGAGTGCTGATGGCTGTGTTTGCATTTGCTACATGTATTTTTTCTACTGCTGACAGTCAGCACTGCACCTGAAGTTATGAAATTGATGTATTTTTCTACTGGTAGGGCCAGTTCATGCTGATTCCTTAATGAACATCTCGAAAGAGAAACTGATGTATTTACCTTCCCTTGGTTTAACCATGACATCACTGTCATTGTGTAGATGCACACTCCATCCTTCATCGTGAGCTAGAATCCTGGGCTCTGGCTTCCCATACATTGTCAATGGGCCCTGATGAGGTGTCACTTTGGTAAATGTTTCTCCATAAACAAACCTGGGAGCAAGCAAGTGCCAAGGTGACAGTTAAAGCCCCCCTTGCTGTCTGAGAGCACTGTCTCAGTCACTGTGAAACTTCTTAAATTATTATTTAAATTGAAAGAAATGAGATGCCTATACAAGGCTGTAGCTGACCAAACACATAATTAACATTACATCAGAACACCTGCAGCATTAAAATAATCATTCAGACAGGAAGTCTCCTAGCTAGCCACCAACAAAAAAGCTCCTTTCCCCTCCTTCGTCGTTTTACGAAACTCTCTCAGCCCTCTCCCTACTGAGCAGATGTCTTTTGTAGCCTGCCTGAAAGGTCATAAAATCTGGATTATTGCGGACCAAGATGGGGAACAAGTTTCAGAGTCCTGGAGCCCTCACAGAGAACATGCTGCCAGCTACTTCCTCTCTTTTACAACATAGGGATCCAACTTGAGTGCCCCGGCTGACTACCACAGCTGCAGTATGGCCTGGGGACCGAGGCAATCCCTCAGGTAGGTGGGTGCCAGGCCATCTAGGCTGACAGAGTATGACATAGCTACTTGTGTGCTATCACCACATTTGTGTTGCGTTAATATGGCTAGATTGGCACCTGCCATTTGTTCGATTAGGCATGATCAAAACGTATCATTGGCACGTCTAAGATTTTTATTGTGGCATGAAATTTGACCAATGGAAATACAATAATCTAAGTGCTCAATGGTACATATGTGAAACATGGTAAATTCTGGGTGTGTAACATGTATAATAATTATCCATTGCTTGGAAGGAAGCACCTCCTTAATATGTTCCGGTATTGTTGCATTCTTAACTGCTTTTGCTTTTCTGAGGTTTGGGTGTAACCTCTTTTGTGAGAAGAAAGTCCATAGAATTCAATTACAACATGATTGAATTTGCAGTTGGATTTGCTGTTGATTGAATTATTAGTTATTGAGATGCTTCGATAATACTGTGTCAGCCTGGGTTTTGCCAAGGACTAGAATATGACCACTTTAGTTAAATGCATTTAGAGTGTGTTGAATTGCTCTGATTATGTTGTGAAACCTTTCTGCAGCTGAGCATATTCCAAGAGTTAATTTCCTGCGCTCTTAAACCTACATTAGGAGAGAACATTGTCGTGCATTGAGATTCTGGTGCTAGTATTAGTGGACAGAACATTTGTTTCAATGCAGTTTTTTAAAAAAATGTACCAATATGTAATTTAGTTAGAATTCATAGTAAACTACCGGTATATGTATTTCTATCTGTAGCTTGTGTGTTTGGAAGGCTATCTACATTAAATCTAACTCTACCTCTTTCCATCTGGCAATAGTCATTATTAGGGGGTTTAAGATCAGACACTTTCTCAATTATAAAAAGAACAGGAGTACTTGTGGCACCTTAGAGACTAACAAATAGCTTGTTCTTTTAAACTGTGCAGCTAATTTTCCACCCATTTACTCTGGTTAGAATTCATTCAGTTACGACTGAAGAACAGGGTGCAGTGATTGATACAGATCTGAATGTTTTTCTGTTCCTTTAAATGAGAAAAGGGTTTTAATAAAATTTCTTATTTTTGAGCAATTCTTTGCCTGACGTCAATTCTGCAGTGCTAGAATTTGAGCAGCTTCACAACCTAGAAAGCATCTCTATTGTTTTGGAATACAAAGAAAGTCAGCATGCTTATTTGCATTCTATTTTCCACTAGGAAGTTAAATTGTCCTAGTGTCTTTGAAAAGTTTGTTTGGAGCCATTTGTGCAGGTCTTTATTGGAAGGTTTGCTATTCTGGGATTCTTTAAATAGTATCATTCTATATATCAAAGTTTTCAAATAGACAATGGGTCATATTTTGCTCTCATTTACCCCAGTGTAAATCTGGAAGACCTCCACTGGCTTCACTGGATCAACTCCAAATTTATTCTGGTGCAACTGAGAGCAGAGTTTGTCCCAGTAAATCTGATTGTTGTATTTGGTTCTGTATATATATTTTTTGGTAGGTTTGGATCAGTTTCGTTAGTTATACATAGAGAAGGGCCTGAACCAAGAACCGGAATCCTAGCATGCCAGGCATTGGGGAAGTTCTGATCTGCATTCTGAGCGGAGCGTTGTGGGTTAGGCCCAACACTAATTTTGTAAATAATTAATAACTTTAATACTTTTCCATTGTGAATCATCCCGTAAGAACTACATCTCTCACACACCCACCACTTTGCTCATTAACGGTTTTCCACCTGCATTAATAAGAACAGTCGTCAAATTCGGGTTTGATGCACCACTGCATTATACCAGTTTAACTTCAATGGAATGACACGAGGCTCAAATTGGAGTAACACACTGGTGAACCAGGCCCAGAATTCTCCTTCCATCGGGACTATTCTAATGACTACATTAGGAGATCCTTTAATGGGCGAAATGTGTGGGGGATGCAGTTCCTATGGGATGACACACAAGGGGTCTCAGAATGTCTGCACTGCAGTTTTAGAGCCCTGGAACCGGAGGCCCCCCGAGCACAAGTCAGATGACCCGGCCCAGCCCCCAGTCTTTTACTGCAGTGTAGCCATCGCCTGAGTCTCACCCCTGCACCAGTTTTAGGTTATATGACTGCTTTGTTTGATAATAAACGTTTTCTTATTAAGGTTCATGTATAAAACATTTGGTGATTCTCCCGTGGAGCTAGAGAGGGCTTTTACGAAAAGCTATCAAAAGTTCTTTCTTGTCTAGAACTTGGATTCTTTTAGATCAGGACACATCAACAGTGCATCCTAGCAAGTCTGCTGTAATAAAGTCTATTCTGAAGTGCTGGGCTGCTTTCTGGATTGCTTATCTCAGTTGGTTAGATTATTTGGGTCATAATGATTGTGTTCTGTCCCTTTTCTCTGGTAAGTAAATGAGAACAGAGAAGCATCAGATTCTTCCCCTCAAATGCTCTACTTTTTTTTTTAAACGACATTGTCTGCCAGCTACCACTTCTGACCCACCCCAGTCTGCAGTGATGGGGCTGGAGAAAGTACGAACAGCAAACAACTCTCTTAAAGAGACAGGTTAGAATATTCCAGGAAGGTCTCTAATAAATGATATATACAGATGATGTTTTGATTACTGTTATAAAGGTCTGGCATGGGAAATAAATTAAATACCCCAGCTGGCAGCCATTATGGGTTCTTTAAATTTTTTTTTAAAATCCACTACAATTTATAGCACCATAACTAAATCTATCATCTATAGTTGGGTGTAATTTACAATAGACTGTGCTAAAGTAAAGCGCCTATAAATCACATAAAAAACAAAACCAAATAACTTCACCACAGGAACAGGAAAGAAAGATAAACAATCTTTTTTTTTACCTACTTAGCCCTCAGTTAACTCAAGTTGTCAGTGCAGGATTTAGGCCCAATCCTGCTCCCAGCCATGCAGGGAGCCATAACTAGCACCAGCCTGGGACAGTTCCTGAGTCCAGGGAAAAGGCAGCGAGTCCTGCCAGCTAACTTCAGCTGGTTCTACAGAGGCTTTTCTGGTCAGTCCTGAGACAAAGACTTGCATGAGCTGTGCATAACCCCGGACAAAGGCAGCCCCGTCCTCACAGTAAGCAAGGGAATCCAGAGCTCAGAGGAGAATTTTTTCCCCCCTTTTTCTCTCCTTTTCAGTTGATTCTTGGTGTGTGTGTGTGTGTGCAACTAGACCACTCCCCACAGTGCGAACTCAGCCAGTGTGTTCACCTGCTTGGGAGGTGGGTCTTTAGTCACTAACGCCTATTCTGGCACAGCATCTACTGACCTTTCAAACTAGGGTCTCCATGGTAGGGGAAGATTTTGGGCTTGCACAAAAAGTGGGGGGTCAGGACACTGTTGTGATAATTTGTGTGAAACGCCGAGTGAAGCCATAACCTGGGACATTAGCTTCATCGCACACCCCTGCTGGAATGATCAAACCAAAGAGCCAAGTTTCACTATGCTACATTGTTTAAAGTAGGGTGTGTTTTTGGATACCTATAAATACTTCAGTATGTTTTTTCATCTGGGTTTGGAAGTAGGGTAAGAATTGCTTTAGTATATTTGAAAGATTTCAAAATGTACTAAGCAATTGAAAAGTTAAGTTTTCTCCCGTTTTTAGGCAGTTCCTGAAAAATAGTTGCATAATAGTTCACCCCAGGGTGGCATGTGAGGTCTCTACCAAAAGCCAGTTCCCATTGGTCATCATAAATATTGCAAAATGTATGTATGGGAAATATTTAAGGAGTTAGAAGAATAGGAGTACTTGTGGCACCTTAGAGACTAACAAATTTATATTAATTATATTTATATTAACAATACATTTGTTAGTCTCTAAGGTGCCACAAGTACTCCTATTCTTTTTGCGGATACAGACTAACACGGCTACTGCTCTGAAACCTGTCATTAAGGAGTTAGGTATCTAAACTAAAAATTATGCTCTTTAGGTCTTGGCATTAAGGCAGGTCACCAGCAGGTGACATACCTGGGAGATGTTCCTTTCAGGTGGGAGGCAGCTGACACCTAGCTCCCTGTCTGGCCATTTGTATATTGTGCATTGTCTGCCTGTTGGCATACTGAGTCAGGTGCAAATTCAGAGATTGTGAAATTGAGAAGAGAGGAAATCCAAAGGAAGAGACAAACAGTACGGGCATGTCCTGTTTATGAATAAAAGAAAGGATTGGTCCAGTGTACCTTGGAGTACAAAGAGAGACACTGAATACTTCACCTAGGAGGCAAACTGACAGCATGCTCATGAAAGGAAGGTCACAGCCAGCCTGGCTGTGAAGTGCTGCAGGGATACTGGATGAGCAGCTGTTTATTAGACATAAGAATATCTTGTTAATTAAGTCTAGGCTGTAGAATGTGTGTTATGGTTTTATTTGATATGTAACCATTTGTTTCCAGGCAAGCCTACTTACAGATTTCCCGGGACAGCTACCTCAGAAGGGGGAGGATCAGGGGAAATACCTGGACAGGTGGCAATGCTAATGAGCCTCCCACTAAAGTCAAAGGGAGTTTTATCATTGACCTTTATGGCAGCAAGACTGGGCCCCAGAGTAGTCTAAGTTTGAGCTAAAGTGTAGATGCCCCAGAGGCTGCCTTGTGGGTGGAAGAAAAGGATGTCTGACCTGGCGGTCTGAGTGCAAGTGAAACCTGCCGGGGAGTGTGGCACAGGTCCCCCATCCACACAGGGCAGGAGTCTGTTACAGCCCCAGCTAGGGAGGCTTGGTTCTTTCCCTCAAGATGCAGCAGCTCTAGAGGGCCCTGGTTCAATCCCCCTTGTGTCAGCCATCCTGTAAGATGACCCCATTAGCTTTGCAGACAGTGCTGCGCTCCACAGAGGGGGTGGTTACAGCCAGTGGGGCAAGTACAGCGGTACGGTCTGGTACGCCGTACCAGTAAGATACTTAGAGCCAGCACGGCGTACTGGAAAGACACAGGAGGAGCCCATCCCCAGCCCTTCCACGCAGCTGCGTCTCCTAAGTCCTGCCTGGGGGCTGTACAGCAGAAGTCTCTGGTGCAGCGGGAGGAGGACAGAGCCCCCCCCCCCCCCGCCAGGTAATGTGGGATGGCTGTGGATCATGGGGAGGGGATGGGAAGAGCGGGGGGGGGGCGGTCTGAGAGTGGAGCAGGGAGGAGTCACATGGGGGCCACGTGGGGAGGTGACCCCCCCCTTTGTGTCCCTCTCATGAGTGCAGAGTACCAGCAAGAAATGATTTCTACTGGCACCACTGGTTACAGCCTCCTCTTGCACTCTGCTCTCCGGCTAGACAGCCGCCCTGCTGCAGAGGAGCACAAACTTGGAGGCATCCACATTATACAGGCACCATGCCTCCTCTCTTCACCCAGCTCTAGCTCCAACAACCAGAACCCAGCCCTCAACCCTCTGCTCAGAAGATTGTTTTCAATGTTCTAGCGGCTACAGAAACCTTCCTCTGCCAAGGTGGGGCCTCCCTGTCCTGCTGTTTGCCTCAGCGAGTGGTGGTCAGATGGTCGAGTTAAGTGGAGCTAAATCGCATGAGGCAGCGAGGGACAGTTCAGTCACTTGAAGGAGAGGGAAGACCCACTGGCAAACTCAATCGGATAAGGGAGAAGTCGTTACTCAGAAATACAGAGAAATCACTCACTGGGACCTCCCATGTGGTCACAAGCACAAAATGCAAAAGGAGTCTACTTTCATTCCTCCCAAAAGAAAAAAGTAACTCAGCTAGATGACATCAGATTTTGCCATCAAACGCCTCAAAGAGAATACTGCAGGAACTATGACCCAAAAACCTCAGTGTAACTACAACCCTAATCTCGCTTTCCTTTCATTCTGAACTGCTGGCTCTCTCTTGTAGGTTGCTTTTAGGGCCATGAGAAGATAGCTTCCTGTCTCTAATGAGGTAAGACTTGGCAGCTGAGAACTCTGACAAGCTGCAGCCTTATTAATTAAGTCTCGTCTCTCCTCTGCCTTTTCTTTTCTCTGTGTTGTTCAGTTTCTTTTGTTGGTCGGCTAAATTAACTGCTGGGCAAATTTATTTTTCAGCTTGCTTTCTGTAGGCTTGTTACCTAGTTATGAGCATGGCTTTATCGATTCCTCTGTTCTTGCACTGAATCTGAGATAGAGTTGATTTGCTGGAGAGAAGACCAGCTTGGCCTTTGGTCTTTTTACACCTCTTTTGATCTCACAATGACCGAGGGCCTGATCCAACATGCATATAGTTACTGGGGGTCTTTCCATTAACTTTAACAGGAGTTGGATCAGGTCCCAAATGCCCTGGAGTTTGTTGCCCTGTGGTTTTATCTTCTGGAATGCTAGAGCTGTGATATTTATTAACAAGTGTTAGCAAAAAAGAATTGCTGTTATTTATGTTTAAAGCCAAATATAGCAACATCACTTTAAGATGCCAGAACAGTGCTGCTATTTTACAATACAGCAGAATACAGTGGTGACGCATACTGCTGAAATTCCAATTAAAAAGATATGCCCCTATTTCAGAGTACCTGAGAATAATAGTGACATTTATTTACCATAAAATAGCATATATTCAAGAAGGATAGAGGTGTTTATTTTACAATCTGTATTTATAAGCTGCTGTTTTTTATGTCTAAAATAAAACACAGGAGGAGTATTGTTATTGATACAATAGAATGGTTAGTCTCCTTTCTGGTATAGTCAAATACTTGCTACAAGAACAGAATGGAGATGTTTATTTCAAAATAGCTAACAAGCAGAAGGTAAGGCTGGGCGATGGAGTTGGATATTATTTATTATATCAATTTATTAGATTTTCTATGGTACTCACTAGCTTAATATTTGAGCAACTCATAAGCATGAACTAATTTAGCCTCAACTTATGAGTCAGCAAAATGTTATTATCTCAGTTTTACAGATGAGGAAACTGAGGCACAGAGTGATTCAGGTCACACTGGAAGTCCATAACACAACCGGGAGTAGAACCCCATTTTCCTGTTTGCTAGTCCAATGTCTTACAAGATCATCTTTCCTCTATATGCAATAGGCAGTCACACTGAGTTTGCGCTCTTCCTTTTAGCTAACAAAGCGGTATTAATTGAATTTAAAAGCGACTGCCCCACTAGCTGAGATTGTAAAGTGCTCATTAATCCCAAAACATAATCCCCAAACAGGGAGTAAGGACATTCAGTGCTTGGAGCACTAGCCTAGGACTTGGGAGAGCTGGAAGGTCCCTGCTCTGCCACAGACTTCCGGTGTGACCTTGGACAAGTTGCTTAGCCTCTCTGTGCCTCGATTCCCCAGCTAAAAAATGGGTGTAATACCATCCTACCTCACTGGGGTGCCATGAGGATAAATGCCTTAAAGATTGAGAGGTGTTCAGACACTATGGTAATGAGCGGCATAAAAATGCCATAGATAGATAATCAATACGACTAAGAATTGAATGTTGAAAAACTGATTCTTTTAGCTGATCCCATTTTTTTTTCTTGCAGCAAAGTCCTCATCTTAAGAAAATCTATCCCTCCCAGTTATCAGCCAGACGAAAACTGCTCTAACATTTGGAAACATTGCACAAACTTTGTATAAGCTGCAAAAATGTATTTTAAAAAATATTCTCATAAAGCATATCAGAGGGGATTATTGTCACTCATGTTCATTTTCCTCAAAACATTTTGACAGCTTCACCACAACTTAGCAATGCATAGCCCACAAGTGTCATCCCAACCTCATCTCTTATCATCATCCAGATCTGGATCAAGTGTGCTTCACCATCCCCCAAAGTCACTGCAACCTGCTAGAAATATTATTTATCTTCTCAAAGTATGGAACCAAGAACTGGGATAAATCACAGCGCCCGAGACTCTAGGTTACAACAGGTATTTAGGTTACAACAGGTATTTGAGGCTTATTTAAACAGGGAGCTAGTATAGCTTGTGGCTTTTTTGACACATCAGGATTACACAGAAGCTTCTCCCATGAAAGGCAATAAACTTTATAAAGCTCTAAGGAAGAAACAAAAACTGTTTCTTCAGTATAATTACATTAAATGAAAAGCACTGACTATTTTTTGAGAAATAACATTTACTTAAGGGAGAAATGCAGACAAGTTGTGGTGTTTGAATTGTACTTAAAGGCTCTGTCTACATTGTAGCTCCCACTATTACTACCAGATATAGTAAATTACAGCTATAAAGTTTGTAGTATAGACACAGCTGTAGTATAGACTAGGCAAAGCTGGAATGGATCAAGCTAGCGGAGATACATTCTGCCCACACGGCAGCTTGAACTATGCTAGCAACAAATGAATTTAAAAGCAGTCATCACACGGTTCTGGCACTTTGCAAACACGGTTGTTGCTGGCGTGGCTGTAACACAGTTTCCATATCCCAGTATGGACAGGGTATTGTTTTTTGACTACCCCCTTTTTTTAACCATACATTGAAAAAGCGTAAGCCATGCTATTGACCGGCTAAAAGGCTGCATATTTATGAATCAGGGATCAACGATTAAGATAAAAGCCTCTGTTTATTGATCAAGCGCTGTTCTCTTCGATTAGAATGATAAAATGGAGTTATGTCCCGACATTAAAATGTCCGAGCACACCAGTTGTGAGTGAGTGCACCACAGGTGTTGACTCTGCTAGCTAGGTCTGCATGGAGGGACTGCTCTCAGCTGCTCATCTGCACGAACGTGGTTGGGCACCCTGGTGATGGGCACTTATTAAAATCTATGATAGGCAGATATTTGACATAATTCATCCTTAAATCTAGCAGTGTGTGAGATTCTGTGCTGTGCCTCTCAGCTGTGCAGCACAGAATTCACGGCCCACAGGGAGGGTGAAAAAAGTGTTCCTAAGCCGTCCTTACCACCCTCCCGATCCTACACTGCTCTGTAGCTCCCAGCGTAATTTACGCAATGTTGTTACACAGGTTTCCCCGGTCTGCCCTGTGGGCTGGAGCACTGTCCAGAATCTCCACAGTACTGCATGTTGTTGCTCACCCCAACACACCCATCTGCCCCTGTACACGGTATGCCCCCTATGCCAGTGGTTGTGAGGGGGTCCTTAGTAGGCAGTCTTACGGCTGTCTTCCTCAGTTCCTGCGCCAGAGGAATTGTCCCCCAGCTGGATCCGAAGCTTTTAGGGTCTCCCTTTATGTGATCCCAGCCCTTTTACCTGACATAAAGGGGCTGGAACAGGGGTGAGGATCTCCATCAATTAATAGAGAGGGAAGCTGTCAGCAGTGAGGAAGAGAAAAGCTGCTGTTCCTACCCAGGGAAGTTCCCTGGATGAGAGGGAGAGAAGTTGCAGATCTTACTTGTGGGTGCCATCCCCTGGACAGAAGGAAGAGAGGGGAGCTCAAGTTCTCACTGGGGCAGCCCTTGACAGAAGGAGAGACAGAGAGATAGAGGAGCCGTTGCCAAGCAGAACCGTGCTTAAAAAGGGCCCTCGTTTCCTCCACAAAAGTTTCATTAAAGAACTGTAATATTCAATGCTGAAATAGTGCTTTATACAGTCAAAGCACTGTAGAGACATTAGCAAATCACACTAGGTAGAAGTAACTCATCTGACATGTGGGTAGATTCTTTAGGTCAGCTTCTCAGCAGGTGTAACTCCTTGTGGTTCCATTGATTTCCATGGAGATTCACCGATTTGCACCTGAGCATCTGGCCCTTTGAGTTTCCATTTCTGATTTGTCAGGGAAGAGCCGGAACCTGGTACTTTGCTCACGAGGACATCCCCAATTCTGAACTGTATTCACCAGCTAAGAATAAAGACTGATACAACAGTAGGTGCCAGCCAGTGTAACACCAGCTTAGCTATGAGATCACTGGCGGCTAAATGATGACTTAAATGATGAATTATGAGAGCCTGCCAATAGGAGTAGTGCGGGGGGGGGAGGGGCAAGCAACACAGGTAGTTTTCAGATGGAGCTTGATCCATTTCTGACTGGGATTATGAATAAGGCTAAGATTTTGTCATGGATATTTTTAGTAAAAGTCAGGGACAGGTCACAGGCTTCTGTGATTTTTTCTTTATTGCCCGTGACCTGTCCCTGACTTTTACTAAAAATATCCATGATAAAATGGGAAGGGACTGGGCAGCTGCTGGGTGGCTGGGAGCTCTGCCCCCCCCCTCACCACTGGGGACTCAGAGCTCCAAGGTCCCCCTGCCCTGTGGCGGGGAGCAGCCGGGGTCCCCCTGTCCCCCACAGAGGCCAGGAGCTATGGGGTACCCCCGCTGCCCATGGCAGCAGGGAGCTTGGGGGCCTGCTGCCTCAGGTGGTGGGGGTACCTCACAGCTCCCTGGTGCTGTAGTAGGCACCGGGGGGACCCTGCAGCTCCCAGCCGCCGGGGCTGAAGTCACAGAGGTCTTTGGAAGTCACAGATTCTGTGACTTCCATGAGCTCTGTGATAAAATCGTAGCCTTAATTATGAGACAGGGTTGCCTGCAACAGCAGGGGACTGGACTTGATAACCCAGAAGTTCCCCTCCAGTCCTGCGTTTGGTTTAGGTTGAATGTAACATCAGCTATCACCACACGATGTCACAGCAAGCCAAGTAATGAAGTATGACTGGCATACCAACGGAAGTGATACCACAGTGTAACACAAGCCATATTTACAGATTCTAAGGAGAGTACAATAGCCAGGCCATTCTATCACATGTTCACTAACAAAGCATTACTGACATTCAATGATCATTGTACTGACCTGGATCCTGATTTTAGTCTGGTTTTCCTTCCTTTTGTGGCTGGAAGATGAACTGAACTCTAGGGTTCTGCATAACCAGATGTTCTGCCGGAAGCTTTGACAAGGCCTGGAAATCCCAAGCCCAGTGGCTTTTTTCTTATTTCAGGCTTAGTCACTGAAACACCAGATTTACTATTAATGGGAAGAGCTGTAGTGTCTAGGAATCAGGGCCGGCGCAACCCATTAGGCGACCTAGGCGGTCGCCTAGGGTGCTGCTATTTGGGGGGCGCCGGCGCCCCGGCAGTCCGTGGAATTTTGGGGGCGGGACCTTCCGCCGCCGCTGTCGGGGGCGGCAATTCGGGGGCGGGACCTTCCGCCGCCTAGGGCGCCGGAAAAACTGACGGCGCTCCTGCTAGGAATTACAGAGAATTAACACCTTGTGTTGTCATCACACTCCTGCGTCCAGGGATGGCACCGATGAGTCAAACTGTGGGGGTGAAATGATACATTTCCTGGAGGGGTAACTCAGTAATATTATCTTTAGTCCCCTCTCCTGCTGAGGAGGAATCATTCTACCCTCTTAGCGAACAGCGGACTGACGATAACTGAGCACTCAGAAGAGCAGGTGAAAAGACATCTGTCCGGTTTTGGCAACCACAACTGGAAAACGAACAATTACAGAAAAGCACCTCAGAATACAGAACACTTGAATAGTGATTTTAATAAAGCAAAACCAATGCAACGTGGATATTCCTAAAAAAATTGTAGCGAACAAACGCAAACATTTTAACTAAGATACCAAAACTAACACAGAAAGGATTTGGCTCAAAGCTTAAAATATTCCAGTGCTGGGGATTTTTTTTTTAAAGCAAGGGCAAGATAGCAAAACTGGAGTGCAGAACAGACTGTAAGAACTAAGATCGGTTTTCTCTATCTAAAAATCTAAAGCAGAAGGTTCTATAATGGAAAAAGGTGAGCCATTGAAAAGGTGTTGGTGATTCTCAGTTCTCCACTGCTATTTGAGGAGTGTTTTTGAAGCACTTGTATGATATTGTGGTTTACAACTTGTCTTAATTCTACATGAAAACCTGAGAGTGAGCTCTTGCTGCAGGCCCATAAGGCTACCTGGTAAGGAACTGCAATATTTGGTTTCTCTTTCTTGGTGGTTACTGGGTAAATATGGGCTGGTGTTAAGATGAGCATTGTGGAGTTACACATTTCAATAGCTACCGAGCATACACAAATGGAGCGGTTTCCAACGTTTTTTTCCCCAGCCCTCATTCAGGCAGATCTCACCAGGAACCAGATCTCTGTTTGGAGCACCAAGACTTCCCTCTTGTGGCCAGGAAACCAGCTCCTCTGACCTTTCAGCACAAGGGTGGAGCACTATGAGCTCTCCTGGGGATTCTGACTCGAGTCTGAAGCCACGCTTTGTAATCCTCTTCTGACATCTGAACAATATTTTCACGCACAAACTGAAAAATAAAGGGGCATTTTCCTTAGTGCTTTATATTATATATAAGAGATACTGATACCATCTGACTGTGGGACAACCACCATAGAGCCTGCGAACTGTTAGCATGTTAACCTCCTTTAGATTGGTGCCATAAAAATGAAAAGGGAAGTAAGTCTTTTAATACAAGTTTCTATAATAGTGCATGTTAATTAAAATGAATTTAAAAATTGAAGCCCCTATGATCTTCAGTATTATTTACATCCTAAAACCTGCAGAGCTAAGGTTGTATAAAGTGTAAAGCTTTTCTTTTACCCAGAGTTGTGTTACATTAAGTTGGCTTAAAGATGAATCAAAGTGTTAGTTTGGAGCAGTGTCAGGCAGCTGACACTGAATGGGGTCTTTCCTCTTCCTGAAATACTCCCACTGCCTTTATCAGATCCAGCCAGAAGGAACACTAGAGCCCTCCTCCGTGGATGCTTGTGGAGAAGGTAGAAGAGGCTGGAAACAGAACTCAGCAGCATTAGTAGTTTTTTGTTTTAGGTGCCATTCCTAACACTAGTGTGAAGGAAGAGCATGCAAAGGGCACAGAGTGGAAGCCACAATCAAAGATAAAGAGATACAGAATAACTGGCAGGCAACAGAGAATTCTAGGCTTCATGAAGTGTGCATAATGGCAAGGGGAGCCTCCCTGGCTCTACTTTGGGAGTTCCTGGTATGATGACACGAGGCAGGGCTCCGGAGACAATGGTTACCTTTTTGTAAGTCACCAAGAAGTGCAGTTAAACTATCCCCAAGCTTTCTGGGTGTTGGAAGAACTTGGCCTTTTTATCTCATGACACAGATGTGTCTAGTTTGTGTATAGGTGTGTATAGTTCTAATGTGTATAGTTTATCTGATGTAGCTGAGCAGCTTGTGTGTGTTATTATTTAACATGTTACCATGGAGGGTTTTCGGCTGATACCGTAACCAGGAGAGGAAAGGGCTGTGATAACAACAGAAACCACAAAGTGGCATCATTGCCTTGTTTACAGTAAGTTACTTATTTAACATCCACAATCTATATCTAACATAACCTCTCCGTTTCCCTTCCATCTCTCCTTCTCTCCCTCTTTCTTCTTTCTCTTGTGCAGATTATTTCTAGAGCCCTTTACTTGAGCCACTTGAGTAATTCTTTACACATAACCGGAGCCAGGGCCGGCTCCAGGCACCAGCTGTACAAGCAGGTGCTTGGGGCGGCCCCTCGGGAGAGGGGCGGCACGTCCAGCTATTCGGCGGCAATTCGGCGNTTTTTTTTTTTTTTTTTTTTTTTTGCTGCCTGGGGCAGCAAAAACCCTGGAGCCGGCGCTGACCGGAGCAGCTTTTATTCACATGTTGCTGAAGCCTCTTCAAATAAATCTGCAGATTTCACAGTTCACTAGTGTGCTTCTTATTCTCTAGTGCTTGGCACACATCACATCTGTGAAATACAAGCCTTTCCTGGGCATAGCAACAACTGAATGTCCCTCTGCATGTATTCTAACTACTTATACTAACCTGCTGTCACTTTCACTCTGGCAGCAAATAAAATCAGTGATGAAATACCAACAAAACAACAATCATTAATACTACTTCTCAGTTATATCGCACCTTTCACCCAAAGAGTTTAAAGGGCTTTACAAAGGTGGATATTACGATCCCCGTTTTGCAGGGATGTGGCCCCATTGTCCCAAATCATGCATCTTTGTAACCTTCCATTGGGTAAATCACACTGCAGGATGCCTACCCTCCCCTCCCCACCCCACCCCCCAGGATTAGAACACTAACAGATGGACTCTCGTCACCTCCACGGCTGCACAGATGTCTGGAGAACACAACTCCCATGCACGTAGCTCACTCAGCACCTTCAGAAAGGTGGTGGGACGGATTCTCATGTCCGGGTTCTTGCCAAACTTTCCCAGTTTCTTTAAGATTCTGTGTGTGTGATTGTCATTCTTCACAGCATCTGGGATTCTGGACAGCAAACTGGAAAACCTGTAAGAGCCATCAGAGCAGAGCTGAAATAAACGCCCTTGAAACTGATGTTTACACTGCTGGGCACCTCAGACTTACCTGATTTATTTGCCCCTCCTTTCCCCCCCTCACAGAATTGAGAAAAAAGGTCTTTGTGGGATGCTTCACTGAGCATTACATGGCAGGGAATGATGCAAAGAAGCTTTGTTTCTATTGTTAAAAGGACTGTGCACCTAACTTCCTTTGTACGGCATTAAAAAGAGATCCCCTGATTAGTCATTTACATTCCGGATGACAAACCTTTGGTGTGAAAGCAAACAATAAAATACTGACAAATGTTTCCATTTTACTTCTGATTTGCCGTGTTCATCTCTTCTCTCTCTTGTTTAGCCTCTATAGATTTTCTGAAGCAATCACAGCCTGATCTGACACACTTTCTGATTTTCTTTACTGTCCCTTTTCCCTTTGCTGTCATCATATTTTTTCCCCAGTACGTGCAGAGATCAATCTTACTGATGTGAGAGTGTGCTTGTAACTTTCAATCTTTGCCATTTCACTCTGAATATGGAGACTCAAGAGGAGAATTATACATTACAATAACAATAAAGCTCTTGTGAAAAGACGCATTTTTTTTAATGTCCTGTATAAATTTTTTTAGTGCTGCTTTGACAGCCCTGGAGACTGATGTCTCCAACCCCTCCAGACTGTATGTGTCTGTGGAAGTGTGGTGGCTTTTCCCTTGTCCCTTGCAGGTCTGGAATTTGCCAGCACATCAACTAGTCTTTAGCAGCAAGAGTGGTCTCTCTCCAGTTGAAGATACGTATCAGTATGTCAGCAGCAAGAGGAGGTTCTTCCCAGAACCAATAAGGGGAGACAGTTTAGGTCTTGTCTATTCAGCAGTTCTCAAACTTTAGCAACCTGAGGACCCCCATTTTAATTTAAAAATTTTCAGGGACCCCCGAAATTCGCCGTTCAGCCCCAGACCCCACCCCCACTCCACTCCTTCCCCCAAGGCCCCACCCCACCCCATCTCTTCCCGTCCTGCTTCACCCTTGCCCCTCCTCTTCCCCACTTCGAGAAACGCTGCACTAGAAAGTTATCCCATTTTAAGCATGCTGGCATAGGTAAAGTAGTACAACCTCCCTAGGCCTTGTCTACACTAGGAGGGTTTTGTCAATATCGTTATAGCAGTAAAGTGAAATTGGCAAAGATCCTTTAGCATGGACACAGTTATGGTTGTATAAAAGTGCTTATAATCAGTACCGCTTATGCTGGTTGCCCCAATATAAGCAAAATTAGGGCTAATCTACAATACCGAGCCTGGGCAAGCGTAGCTAGACCAGCGGAGCCCCCTAGAGGAGCTGCAGCATAAGCCAGCAGAAGGTGTTCTGCCTGCATAGTGACACCACCTCTCCGAATGACATTAGCTAAGCTGGCAGGAGCACTCGGTCACTTAGCTGTGTCTACACCAGGGGTTGTCCCGGCAGAGCTACGCCGCTAACGGTGTGATTTTTTCATACTCCTACCTGTCAGAGCTCTGCCAGCAAAACTTTGCAGTGTAGATCAGGCTTTTTAGAGATATAATTGCACCTACACTGAAGCTTTTACTGGCATAGCCGTGTTGCTTAAAACATAATAAATCACCTCCTCCCTAACCGTAAGTATTCCAGTAAAACTTTTCAGTGTAGACCTGGCCCTAGTGTGGATGCAGTTTTATTAGTAAAAAGGCGCTTTACACCAGAACAGATATTCTTGTATGGGAATAACGATACTGCTATAAGGCTCCTTTGTACTTGTATAAATACATCCACCCTAGGCTTGTACAGATACAATTAAAGCAGTAAAATAAAATCACACCCCTACTCGACAGTTATAGTGGTACAGCTTCCAAACTTAGACCAGGCCTTCGATTTGGGAGGCAGGTGGGGTGAGTATGCGCTACAATGCAAAACGCAGCTTTTCTAAATAGACCAACATTCGCTTCTAACGCATTCTCAGTTAGGGTCAGTTGAGAATAAGCATCTGGAACGTAGACTCTCGACACAAAATCTGATTCACTAAGGGAAGACTGACACAGCAGCCCTATTTTCTGTGCTGTGCGATATAGCTAATCCAATTCCCATCATCAAAGGCTGGAGCTCTGCAGGAGTGCTTTATTGAGAGGTGCCTGCTTATCTCATGGTGATGATGCCTTTTGCCCCTGGGAAGGATGAAGTCGATATCTGGATGCAGTTTATAAACACTAGCGGGGAAACGTTCTTCAAACATGTGTGATGGAGACAGCTGGAGGCAAAGTCCTCTCCATCATCAGCATTGCTAATAGGAACACAAGTTTTCATTTCCAACACCACATTATGTAGGGATCAATGTATACTTATAGAGTGCCGGTCATCCTAAAGATCTCAAAGTGTTTTGCAAACTTATGCCTCCTATAAGGCCATAAGCTGGAGATGCAGAGTTGCCTGGAGGCATCAGACCTTTTTAAAATGGAAACAAGTTACTTACACCCTCTCTCCTCCCATCTTCACCAAGCAGATTTGCAACACAAGGTGAAATCTGGTCCTGGATATCATTGTTGCATCTTCACTTAGACAGTGTTTATAAGGGTGGTAAAATCAAGCCCTGAGCGATGGTATTTAAGAGGGTTTACTGGTTTCTAAGACGACTTTCTTTTGGTTTTATAGAAAAAAAAAAAAGAGCTGAAAATAAAGAAGAGCTTTTGGTCCTAGAGGAAATGCTTTGGGGGTGTGTTTAGCTCTTCCTTCCTTACCAGTTGCGTTCATCTTCATCATGTTCTCTTTCAGCTCTCAGGCCACACTGTCTCATTCTTTCTAGGTCTCTCTCAAAATACGTGATGTTTTTTAAAGATTGGTATTTCTGAGAACTCTTCTCCTCCCGCCTCCTACAAATAAACCTCAAAAAATTAAAACCGTATATTTTAAAAATTAACATTCTGATTGAACGTTAGCTGGGAAGATACTTAGGATGGTGGAAGGCAATGAGATGAGAAGAATAGAGCATGTTCAGGCCATCGATACTAGTAATATTTTGCACTTTGATAGCGCTTTATAAATTAAGTCTCTCCGAACGATTTACTAACAATTAATTAAAGCCTCCATCAATTTAGTGAGCTAGGTAAGGATCAAATCATCTGACACTGAAATGCAGTCACCTCTGAGTTGTAAAGTATCTGGTATTTAAGAGCATACTGCAATACTACATAACTCAGGGCAGGAAGAAAGAATACTATTTTAAATATCTGAAACCCTATGGAGAATAGGCAGAATTTAATTACCTGAGTTGGTATTTTGTCCAGGATACCACACTAATATGCCATATCCTACAAAAAGCCCCATCCAGTTATACTGACCACAAGTAGTCCGGACCTCTGCTTCTCTTCCCATCCAAAAGCAGCTTCTCCAGCAGCACAGTCCCCAACATCATCACAATGGGACATTGGTTTAGGGTGAACTCAGCCAATAGAGTGCTACCTACTGAATTACCATCACTAGTTCCTGTCACATCTAGGTGATCCTCAGAGTCTTCTCACCCAAATACTGATCTACCCTGCTACGCTTGTGAGATTTTATGAGTTTATAGCAAAGGTGGAATGGTTTCAGGTAATTAGATAGGGTCTGATTTGTTCTTTTATCCTGAAAAATCCAAGAATCAGTCAATTCTTCATGCAGTCACAATGGGTGCTTATGAGAGGTGGCAGAGAAAACACTTTGGGACTCTGGAGAGGACCTAACATACCAGTAGAGGTGTGAATGTAAGAGTGGTGCGGCAGGAGGAGAAACTGGGGATACTGCCCTTTAAAATAACTATGTGAAGAGAGATCTCAGGTCTCTTATTTTCTACACCTATAGAGCTCAGATGAGTCATAGGTGAAACATTTCAGTCTTTCTAGAGGAAAGGATGACCAATGCTGGCTGATCAATGGACCAGAATTGAAGCTGGCCTGGGAGAAGGCTGCTCACTTGTCCTACGCATGAGACAGACGGCTGCAACTGTCGACACTAGAATTGCTCAGTAATGTGAAAGGACAGTGATCTACATAGCGATGGCGGATGACCCTACAGATCATGTGTGGATTGGCTGTAATTTGGGGTGACTGAGTAGCTGCTCTTTGGGAGAACAAGGATTAGCTTCAAAAGTAAGCAAATCCAACACTCCAAATGTGCTGTGCTAGAGGGACTGGGATTCTTGGACCAAGGGTTACACTGGAATTTGAAACCTTAGCAGCAGTTTAAGAGGTTTGTGTGACAAACTAGGAAGGCTGCCTTCAGCCCGGAAAAAGTTAATTAAAGATATACCGTTGAACGTCACTGAGTCCACTGAATCAACTGGCTAGAATGTAAAGAAGACAATGGACTCTGAAGTTTGGGGGAACTTTTTCCCAGTTCCTGTAAATTACACGTGTAGAGGTAAATATTCTGGGCAATGTCCTTTGGAATCATGCAGACAAATCTCAGCACAGTGGCTTGAATATTTGGCCCAGAGTGTACACATCCTTGCATGGGTACCCATAAAATCAGCTTGGCATATACTCCATATGCCATCACTCTGGTACCACTCCACCGAAGTTAGCAGACCCATCTCTAAAAGGTTTGAGAGCATGTCCTAAGTATGTTACAGAAGTGAGGCATGCGGTGCTTTGACAGCATACAGCAAGCATTCAAGTTCTTACCGTTCAAGGATCTCCAGGTTGTCATGCAAACAAAAAGCTGCTTCTTCAGCTACTGCAGAGAACTTCTGCCTCATCTCAGCACACAAATTATATTTACTTTGAATGAAATAGCTGGCATGGGAGCTGCAGGTGAAAGCACACAAACACCATGGTTATTCATTTCTGTGACAGCGCTGGGCAGCTCAGAACACAGAGCTTTGTAAAGCGATGTCAATTGAAAGCCTCAGCTCTCAGATGATTAAAAGTTAGGACATTCCTGGTCATAAACATGCAAATGAAGGAGTACAGAGCTGGGTTTAGAACTGAACAAGTACTAGAAAAAATGGTCTGCAAATATTCATCTGAATTCAAAAACAAATCTTTTCATCACATCCACAACGTCTTAGTGTTCACCCTTCTGGGGGTGACAAATCGAGTGCTTGAGATTAACTAGCGGGAATAGTCACAAACCACGAATTGCTTGCTTGAATTCTGAAATATTCATGGACAGCAAATTTCTAGTTGCAGATTCATTTGAAAAATTCATAATTTGCACTGTGTTGGTTAGTTACAGAAACCATCCAAAACAGGGAACAGAAACAAAACTACATGAAATATAAATAAAGAGCAGACTGCAAATTGCAAATAATACCAGACACTGTGAAGAGGACAGGCAGCCTCTTTGCTAATAAATGGTTATGATCTCACACTCTCATCTAATCTGCAACTGGTAAGGTTTAACTAGGCTTTTTTTGCCCAGTAGTGGAATTAAACACAGAAGGGTAAGTAGTTAAGGCAAAATCCATAGATTTGGCTTCAGAACTCACATTAATGTACATGGGAATCATATGACAAAATCCACATGGTATTGCATGGAAACCGAGCAGTTTGTGTGTCAGATAGTACACATACTCTAGCAGGGTTTTGCTTACAGTTTTGCTTTCCACATGAATGCCCCTCATGAGCATTGCATCCAGCATGCTACCTACCTTTTAGGACTCTTTATGTGCTTTGTGCTCTCCTCCTCCTTAAAGGTTGCTGTGGTTGTTTTGTCCTCCCTCAGAGTCACAGATAGTGAACTGCAAGAAAAAACAAATCCCTTAAGATAGTACAGTATGCCTTGCAAACCCAGACACCATCACCGGGGTAGACAATTTCCGAGATGATAAACAGCTATGATGTCAACCAGATTTATCTTGCTTGAAAATGGAAAATTCATTTTCAAGGTCAACATCAAAATTTAGGTGCACAACTCTCAGTGATGTTAGTAGGAAACCCAAGGCAAATCCCCATGCACTGTATTGAAAACATAATACAAAATATACAGCAAATCAGTAACGGTCAGAAAGCAGGATTTCCTCAACTCACCATGCTCTTATAACAGTAAGATGCTAGCTGCCATGTGCATGCCATATGCTTTCCACATGTGAAGCTGATAGCATGGAGCATACTACATGCCACATGCTTAGATTTGGTAATTACGCCTACCTTTTAGGCCTCTGGTCCAGTGATGTTAAGCTCTCTTGGTACTTGGATGTTGTGTTTACTCTGTCATCCTTCAGAGTCACCAATAGTGAACTACAAGATAAGACAAGATCCTTAAAAATGTACCAAGTATGCCTTCTCCAGCATATGAAACATCCTGCTGGCACTGATGAATTACTCCCAATATGACAGACTTATTCAGAGCCATCCAGAGATAAGATTTATACTTGATATTTCTCTCCCCTTTAACTCAGACCAAGGGAAAAAATATTGCAGTAAATGTCAGATTATAACATGTGTCTTGTGTTCTTTGAGTCTGTAGTGGGGAACCCACCACAGAACTGGGGACTGGCTACAGAAACCGGGGTAAACTGAGTCATGGGATTAGATTCAGTGGAGGGCTGGGACATCACAAGCCCTCTTCTTTCCTGGTTTAGTGGCAGCAATAGATAAATAAATAATAAACAATATATGGAGATATACCTATCTCCTAGAGCTGGAAGGGACCCCGAAGGGTCATCGAGTCCAGCCCCCTGCCTTCACTAGCAGGACCAATTTTGCCCCAGATCCCCAAGTGGCCCCCTCAAGGATTGAACTCACAACCCTGGGTTTAGTAGGCCAATGCTCAAACCACTGAGCTATCCCTCCCCCCCAGATCTAGCCAGAGGCCCAGTGGTGGTATGCTCCCTCTTGCTTTGACAGTGACAGTGGCTCCTGAAAGGTGAGGAGGAGGAGAACATGGCAGCTTGATCTCCTTTCTTCCCTGCTAGTCAATCCAAAGGGAGAGAGTTGGAAGACGGATGGCATCTTGTTCCTCCTGTCACTGACAAATTCACATTACACGTCAGATTCCATCAGAACCTAACTCAAAAATGAGCTTGGAGATGCTGCATAGATACACACATCCTGCCTGTAACAGAATTATGGCCTAACAAGAGGTATTGGATCAATAGCTAATTAAGCCAATAGTTTAGCCTGGGTTTGAATAAGTCTCAAATAGAAGCCCCCATCATCTATTTCTTAGATGAGACACAGTGTAGTCGAACAGGGCTGGCAGACAGTTACTGAAACAGCCTCTGTAGTAGGGAATTCCTCCCCTTTTTACCTTCTGACAAACTCACACCATTGCTGGTCTTAAGAGACCCTGAAGTGAGCACTTTGCCAGTGCAATTATAATGGATAGGCCCAAACTGCCTCTAGTTCAGGCCACCACCTTCCAATTTCAGAGGTAAATTCAACACAATAATTATCATGTGTTAAGTGTGAGAAATAATTCTCAACACCACATACTGGCCTACTGGTTTGGGGCAGGGGAAGCAGTAGAGCTGATATATCTTGATTTCAGTAAAGCTTCTGACACAGTCCCACATGACATTCTCCTAAGAAAACTGGAGCAATGTGATCTAGATTAAATTACTATCAGGTGGATGTACAACTTGTTGAAAGACCGTACTCAAGGAGTAATTACTAGCAGTTCACTGCCTGACTGGGAGGGCATTTCTAGTGGGATCCCACAGGGATCAGTCCTGGTTCTGATAATAGTCAATATTTTCATTAATAACTTGGATAATGGAGTGCAGAGTATGCTTATACAATCTTAAAATGACACCAATCTGGGAGGGGTTGCAAGCACTTTTGGAGGACAAGGTTAGAATTCAAAAGGACCTTGACAAATTGGAGAACTGGTCTGAATTCAACAAGAAAAAATTTAATAAGAGAAAAGCACTGCACTCAGGAAGGAAAAATCAGATGCACAACTACAAAATGGGGAATAACTGGCTGGGCAGTAGTACTTCTGAAAAGGATCTGGGGGTTATAGCAGATCACAAATTGAAAACAAGTCAACAGTGTGATACAGTTGCGAAAAAGGCTAGTATCATTCTGGGTTGTATTAACAGGAGTGTCGTATATAAGACACGGAAGGTAACTGTCCTGTTCAACTTGGTGCTGGTGAGGCCTCAGCTGGAGTACTTTCTCCAATTGTGAGTGCTGCACTTTTGGAAAGATGTGGAAAAATTGGAGATACTCCAGAGAAGAGCAACAAAAATGATAAAAGATTTAGAAAAGCTGATCTATGGAGGAAAGGTTAAATAAAAATGTTTAGGTTTGAGAAAAGAAGACTGAGGGGGGACCTGATAACAGTCTTCAAATATGTTGAGGGCTAAGAGGATGATGATCAATTGTTCTGCCTGCCCACTGATGGTAGGAGAAAAAGTAATGGGCTTAATCTGCAGGAAGGATGATTTAAATTAGATATTAGGAAAAAAACTTTCTAACTACAGGTGTAGTTAAGTTCTGGAATAGGATTCCAAGGGAGGTTGTGAAATACCCATCATTGGAGGTTTGAAAGAACAGTTTGGACAAACACCTATCAAGATGGTCTAGTTTTACTTGATGACTTCTCAAGGTCCCTTCCAGCCCTACATTTCAATAATTCTATATACTAGAATAATTGAGAGCGGATCAGTGCTGTTCCATGTACCATTCTTGCCCCATAAGGTCTCAGTGTCACATTCCCAATGCTGGCAAATTGTGGGAGACATCCTCTGACAATAAATGGGTCTTACTCCACACAGTTTTAGCTGGCCTGAAAGTGGAGAGGTTAAACCATGTTTCATCTTGATTACCAGTGAATGTAAATGCACAAAGGTACATTTTTAGCCACAGCTGCATGGCTCCTATTAATGTTAGTGTGAGCCATAAAGCAAAATCCCAAAGCAATTCCAAAATTCCAATATTGAAAACGCACAACTCTAGTAATTGGGGATGCATAATACAGCTTCTCCAATCCCATGTCTCTTACAGCAGACCACGCTGGGTGTAATTCATGCATGTGACTTTATGAGCTGTTTTCCACTTGTGAAGATGACTGCATCTCTCATACTACGTCACACGTTTACTCTTTTTTAATGTTCCTACCTTTTAGGTCTCTGTCCCAGTACGCTCTCCTGGTCCTTAAAGGCTGTTAGGCTCGTTCTCTCATTCCTTTGATATACTGTTGGTGAACTGCAAGGCAAGACAACGTCCTTGAAACTGTTCAGAATATACCTTCTCCAGTGCATGAGCATTGGTGCTGGAGCTGATTGTCAATCTTGAGAGAAGAGACATGGCTTCTTGCAGAGCTTAGGGGTTTTATAACCCAAAGATGTGTGGGTCAAATCTTCAGATGACTTGATTTGATGTAGCTCTGCTGACTTCAATGGAGCTATCCCAAGTTACACCAGCTGAGGATCTGGCCCATATGTATTTACAAACAGTACTAGACAGAAAAACACTTGAAAATTAATAAGGAGACATAATCCATACACCCACAGCAGCCAGGAAATTCACAGATTCCAGTTCTGAGTTGCAGAAATCACAGCACCTGTAACACAGCCTTGTCAAGACTAGGTCCTTCTCACTGAGTCTCACAACTATTACTGGTAGCATTAGGACAAAGTTTAAATGTGGTTTATGCTGTTGTCCCTCTGTCTTTACTTGTTTGTCTTTTGCAGACCAAAGTTCTGCCACTGACTTCAGTGACATTGCATGCCTATAAGTGACAGCAATATTAGGCTCTATTTTTTGGAAAATGTTCAGTTTGAGGTTCTTTGAAGTGACCCTAAGCCTTCAATACCACGATGAGAATGAATAAAATTGATCTGCACTAATTGTTTACTCTAGTGAAAATTTCTAAAAGCCAGGGATAATTACAGAGTACATTTGATAGAAGTTCCACTGGAAATTTTATGGGGAGCATGTGGAAAATGCAATGGTAGCAGCATAAACAATTCAATAGACATTGAGAAGAAAATGGCCTCTTTTTCTATAGAGTTGCCGTAGATTATTTATACAGGCATTGTATGAAATGTTTTCTTGTAAAAGAAGGATTCACTGAGTGTCCACCTGGAAAATAAACATTTATTGTGCACAGTCAAATGGGCCATTCTGTCACCTATACAGAGAAATGTCAATGTCCTCTAAATTCACTGAATATTGAATTTAATCAGCAACTGATTAAATAAAAAATATTAGCACAGTGTAAGTGCTATTATAGTAAACTGCCTTTCTTAGGTTTGTAGACTCCAATC
>QXTE01000130.1:4069795-4357242 GCA_003942145.1 Platysternon megacephalum | reverse complement strand
TACATCCTTCTTTAAAATGAACTATGGAATTTAACATCTGACGAGAGATATATCCTTACCATGATGCATTTAAAGCTGATAATTTATCCTCAACAAGCCCTTACTTGGTCATACCTGCCTGTCCAACTATCACTCCATCCTTTTTCTTTCTTTCAGCTGATCTCTACTTTCATTGTGTTATCGCCTTTATCACCTTCTCTCCATTGTGACTGTGTGCTCTCATGCTTTCCCATACCTTGAATAGCCCTTCTCCCCCTGAGTGCCCGATGAACTCACTGTTCTTCAAATTCCTCCTCAAAACTCACTTCTTTTGAGGACCTTTCCACCACTAATCCACTGCTGCTTTGGTGCCCAACTACTAAACAAAACAAACAGCCCATCACAAGAAATACAATAAGATAATCAATACAGTGTTCTGCCCAGAGCCCTATTCCCTCTGCCTAGACACCATCCACCATGGTCTGTTATTAGTCATTGTATTATCTATATAATTTTGAGCTGATCCTGCAAGGTACCGAACATATCCTAGGAGGTGTTAAGTGAGCGCCACTGGGAAATGAGGGGCTTAGCTCCTTGTAGGAGGGAACCAGCACCTTGAAGTTAAAGTCAATTAACTGTATGTTCCTCAACGTAGGGACCTTTCCTTAAACCCCAGTAAAGCACTATGCACAAACAAGCAGGGTGGTAATATAAATGACAACTGCTACTAAATAATAAATACCTATTCAAATATTGCAGAGGAGGTTACAGAACACACACAGACTTAATCTGTTGTCAAACAAACCCTGATTGGCCAAAACTTTAAGAAACTGGCTCCTATAGTTAGGGTGTTATGTCCATATTTAAGCATCTAAATAAGTGGTCTGATTTTAAAGAGTGCTAAGCACCCAGGCAGAAGGTCCTGAGTTCTAATTCNGGGGGGCGGGGCTGTGCACTCCGGTGGATCAAAGCAAGTTCGATATAACACGGTTTCACTATAATGCAGTACGATTTTTTGGCTCCCGAGGACAGCGTTATATCAGGGTAGAGGTGTAGCTGTTTAGAGGTTTGGGCTAAAGATGGAGCTCAGGTTGTGAAACCCACCTCTTCTCTGGCTTCAGAGCCTCAGCTCCAGCCTGAGCCCTTGCAGTATGTCCACACTGAAATCAGGGGAGGGAGGGTGATAACAGCACATATGTAGGCACATCCAATCTAGCTTTGGCCTGAGTATCAATAGCAGTGAAGCCATGGCAACATGGACTTCAGTGCAAGCTGTACAAGCCTGCCCAGTTCCCTGGGTACATACTTGTGTTCCTAGCCTGCACCGAAGCCCGTGTGCTGTGGCTTCACTGCTATTGGTACCTGAGCCTAGCTAGATCAAAGCTAGCTCAGGTATGTGGAGACATGCTGCAATCAGCCCTCTGACTGTAGTGTAGACATACCCTTGGGGTCTGATCCTGCCAAGCTGAGCACCGTCACTCCTATTAAAGTCAATGGAAATGGAGGGCAATGCACATCTGCTAGGATGTGCTCACCATTTTGTGGGATTGGACCCTCAGTTCCTCTGCCTCAGTTCCTCCATCTGAAGAATAGGGATACTAATACCTGGACTTAGCTTGTACCTCTTCAAAGCGCTCTATAAATATTAATCCTCACAGTGCTGCTGTGAATTAGCTGAGCATTAACTAGAAAAGAGAAAGCTGCAAAGAGGGTTGGCCTTGTGATGGGGATGCTGGCTTGTGACTCAGGAGATCTGGGTTGGGGCCCCTGCTCTGCCACCAACTCTGTGTCTGAGCCGGGAAAAGCTGCTGAAATGCCGTGCCTCCGTTGCACATTTGTGAAATGGAGTTAATGACACTCACGTACTTCACAGGGTCCTAATGAGGATAAATCCATTTATGTATGTGGGAGGCTCAGCTACTACAGTGATGGACACCAGAGGAAAGCCGACAATTAGAGTGCAAGCTTTATAACGAAGATCCCTTATGCAAATATGTATAACTTTTCTTTGGAATGTATATCTTTCTAAGACTGGGAACTGCACCACTAAATTGTTGGTTAAAGAAGCAGAAGCAATCCTGTTAGCATTTAATTTCTCAGATACAGTCCTACATATTTTTTTCATCAATATGAAGTAAACGTCTGGCATTTGAAATGATTTGCACAAATAATGCATTATGCAGTAACCATGAAAAATTAGGATTACATTTAGCGCTGTGTTATTCAAAACAGGGATGATACAGTTGGTATACATTAAAAGAAGTTTTCAGATGTGGCAAAGAAAGCAAGCTTGAAATGCTAATCTACTTTGTAAAACCTTTGACAAATCAGAGGGAGCCTGAATGATAAATTAGACCACCTCAGAACTGACCCGCCTCAGTTATACCACAGCTGTGAGGATGACAGCTTCCACGTCTGACCTGTCAACATGATGTGACTTACAGAACCTTTGGACAAGTGTAGTTCCTCACCCAGTCAGTGATGTTGGAAATCAAACTTGTGGAAGCAGGTTCGATACGGTAGCAGTCACAAAACAATACAAACTAAATTATAGCCAGGTAAATGGCTCCATATTAAATTACAGACTCAATCCTGAAGCAAAATAAAAACCCTCTGCAAGAATCATGTTCAAATTTATCTGCAGATTAGTTGCCCAATGCAATATATTTCTCACATGTTTTCCAATAAACATGTGTCATCTCAATGGTACTTCTGTGTGAGTTATAGGGAGCCTCATGAGCTGTTTGAGCAATAGGCTACAGGGGCAGTTGAGCTGTTCTAATCCAGTTCCTGTTCTGGCTCTGAGGCATCCTTGTGTTTAACATGATTCTGTGGCTACAGAATTTACCTCAGAATCCATCCACTGCTGTAGTGTTGTCCTGCAGAAAGTGAGTTTTTATTTAAAAAAAAAAAATTCTAGCTGTTATAGATGTGAACAATACCTTTGGTTCACAGTTTGGAAGTGACCCGAAAGTTGTCATTTTGAACATGCAAACAGACCACCTGAAACAATAACTCGGAGGTGTCAACCATTCCCATTCATCTCAGTGGAACATTAACTTGGAAGCCTAATGATGACAGTGTAAATATCAGTTTGAGTGATAATTTTAGCAGAAAAATGAAGCTAGTATCTGCGGTAGATATTGGAGCAGTGATCATTCGAGTGGCTGGGTGCTGCTGAGGGTTACTAAAGTCTAGAAGATTAAAGTCCCCAGAATCTTCCTATCGTCTCCACTGTTGGACATAAGGGAGAGGGAAAGTGAAGATGCAGCTCTTCCTCATTGTCAAAAGCCTCAATTGCGACCTGAGTGTGAAAANTCCTGCCCCCCAGGAGCAGAAAGTAAACTGAATGCAATGTCAGAATCATTAACACCAAGAACAGTCAGGATTGCATTATTCATCTGCAGAGCTCACTTGATAAAAAACAAAATCATTTAAAAAATGTCTTAAAGCTGATGCAGAATTTCCTTTTTGCCTCTGAACACAATACCTGAATGCTGCAGAGGTTAGCATTATTTTGGCCCAGAGTACACCAGGCATTGTCTATAATTCACAAAACAGTGTGTTCAATTTATTTTGCTTCCTCTAAGAAGCAGTGTGGTACAGTGGGCAGAGTTCTTGGAGTCAGGACACCTGGGTTCTATTCTCATTTCTGCCACTGACCTGTTGGGAAAGTCACTTCATCTCTCAGTGCCCGTGTTTCCCCACCCAGCCTTTGTCTGCCTTATTTTGTAAGCTCTTTGGGGTATGGACTGTCTCATATTATGTGTTTGTACTGCACCACGCACAATGGGGCCTCAGTCTGGTTTTGGGCCTCTAGATGCCACAGTAATACAAATAAATGCTATTAATACATGAGTAACGTGTACATTAGTAAACAGTCCCAAATTCAATAAATATCTATGTAGTTCCACTGCCCCATATGGAATTACAGTGGGTCAGCTGGTTGTTACAGAAGTTGTTCTACCTTTGTGAGACATCTTCTATTGAAAACTGCCAAGTTGTGGATTGTATGCCATCTGAATAACTTGATGGGCTGAACAATGGCAAATCCATACCAATTCGTTCACAATGCTTTCAAATTGTTTCATCATAGTGAGGGCTACTGAAAAGAAATTGTACCATGATCTTCTGAGCCACAGTCCCCTCTCCTGCTCACTTTAGGCAAAGTACATTTTCCTTATAACACAGCTGGGAGGATTAATCTTTTGATGCTGTGAATCAGGTTTTCTTGATGTATTAGAACTTAGTAATGGGATGTCCAAACCTACTGGCACATAAAGTTGACCTCAACTGAGCACTGGACATGATGATCTAGCAAATCAAACCCAATTCCTCCAATAATATTAATCTTCAAAAATGAAGCAGCAGGATGAATATGTAGATTAATAAAACAAACTGAATTACTGGTAAATAGTTTTCTCCTACAGTATATCAGCACAAAAAAAGCACCTGGATAGACAGTGCATACGGCACATCAGTGGACTTAAGCAGGAGTTAAACTTACCTTATAATACAGCTCACAGCATGCTATGGCTGAAGGCTGCACTGATACAGACAAATAAAATGTGTATTATCATATAAAACTGCAAAGTAGTTTTGATGATTTTCCAGGAAGATGCCTCAGTCCTCTCTGCCCATCTGGCAACATTGCTCGAGTGAAATGACACCTCACTGACCCACCTGCTGGTACATGAAGCCAATGCAGTCCTTTATCCATAAAGGTATTTTAGAATAGATTACCTCTGTCTTTAAAGCAGACAGGAAAGATGAAAAGGACATTCCAGTTTGTGAAGCCCTTTGCACAAGCCAAATAAAATGTGAGGATTTGCTTCATGTCCAGCGATTGTAGTGTCATTGCAAATAAGAAACCTGGTAATGGGAAAAGCATTATGTGCTGATCGATATAATAATACCATGTGCTTTTGTAGTGCCATCTGTCCGAGGATGCCAAAACACTTTACAAACATTAATTAAATAAGCCTCTTAATACTCACTTGTGATTGTGCTTTATTGTCCCCATTTTGCAGATAGAGAGAAGGAAGAATGGAGAGGTTAAGTGACCTGCTCAAAGTCATACAACCTACTACAGCCAGAAGTATCTTTAAGATAAAGACCTTCTTGGCAACTGTTGAAGCAAATACATTTGTTACTGTGCAGTCAAGTAAAGGCAACTTACAGTGGGAAACAGGCTCTTCATCCTCTCTGGTTTGTTTGCTCTGTACTGACTCACTGTCTTCACATTCCTTGGTGACATCAATGGGAGCTGTATTCACATTGGCATTGTCTTCAGAGCTGGGGACTAGGGAACTTATGCTGCCCAGAGGAGTTCGACTATGGGGAGATGACAGACCACTAAGCCGAGAGACGCTTATGATAGATGTTTTCTTGTTTGTCTTCCTGCTAAGCTGACTACGTGGTGCTTTCTGGCAGGATTTCTTACCCAGAAGGAAAATAAAGGAGGGGAATTTTTATAACAACATTTGACAGGGATGGTGCACTGTATTTCCATATCTAATGCCAATACTGGATTCCTCTGGGCTTTTTTGCACCCCGCAGATTTTCTGCAGCAAATTCAACAGGTTGGCTAAACTGCTAAATTGGGAGTCTCTTTCATTTTGGGTTCTTCCCTGCATCTTTCTCTGGCTCTGGCGTTAGTGCCGAGAGGACCAATATACTTTGCAAACAAGTAGCACTGCAGCTTCATAGAGGTTTGCTAATAAAGAAATCCTCAACTTTTTCACCTCCAGGGAGAAAAAGGTCAAAGCTGTAGTGATAAGTGTTCAAGCCTCCACCTCTCCCACACCCTGGAAATCAATTTCCTGTGTCAGAAATATGAAACCTCAGCAGACTGAAATCTGCACACTTGATAATCAAAACAGAATGTATCACATTGTAAATACCCTGGAGGAATCCATATCTCAATAAAAGATTTCATATCAAATATGAAAACCTACATTTAAATAATGGTAATGTAAATGACAACAGAGAAACTTCTGTCTAATTTAGGCTGCAAGAAAAAAAAAAANAAAAAAAAAAAGCCACAGCAACATGAAAGCAGAAAGGAATGTCAACATCAGCATTCACTTTGGATTCCTTGATTCTTGTTGATATGGGCCCTAACCTAATCCCACATGGGAATCTGGAAAACATCCTATTTAGAAACAGTTCTGTGAATATTGTAAGATTTGCTGATTCCCCTCTCTCCTCTCTTTTTTATTATTACAAAGGATATTTGCCAGGGGATGTTGTGAAGCCCAAAAATATAACAGGGTTTAAAAAAAGCACTAGATCAGTTCATGGAGGACCCCACGCTTTGAGTGTCCCTACTCTATGATTGCCAGAAGCTGGGAGTGGACGACAGAGGATGGATCACTCGATGATTGCCTGGTCTGTTCATTCACTGTGAAGCATCTGGCATTGGCCACTGTTGGAAGACAGGATACTGGGCTAGAAAGACCATTGGTATGGCCCAGTATGGCTGTTCTTATGATGAAACATGATCTTCGTCTTTTTAGAAGTTCAGCAACTCTTGCTACTGATTCCTCAAGCAAAGTCATAAACATATTATGTCTCCTGGTCTAACCCCTGGGCACTATACTTCCTTTGTTTTCATGCAAATACCTTTAGTAGTAATAGTAGTAAATAAATAAATAATTAATAACGAGGGAGAGAGAGCACCTGTCACTTCTTCAGAAACATGGACTATCTCGGCAGAAGAGCATCAAAGTTCTCCACAACATTTTCTGTAGTACACCTGATGTTGCCTTCAATAATGTCACTTCTCCTCAGTTAAAGATTTAAATTTTCGATATCTTAAAAAGCCTTTAATCTGAATGGCCTTATTTTCTCCTCTCCTTTCCTTTTCTCTCGATGCCATATGTGATTTCTGTTTCTTTGGACTTTGTTTTCCGATTTAAATTTTTACCTTTTAATTAAGTTAAAAAACCAAACTAACTGTTGGAGTTTGTCAGGATGGGGCCCTTAAAAAGCTAGCAAGCAAACTGGAACTGGATCCTGCTAAACTGCATAATTCTTACTCACATGGCTTACAGTAGACTACTTGTATGAGTAAGATCTACTCATTTGAATATGGGTAAGTAGGATTGTGTCCCCAATTAATTAACAAAGGGGCAAGATGCCAATATTTTCAGGGACTCTCATATTTTTTCGTAGTACATTTCCCTCCAGCAACATCACTAGTTACTATTCAGCCAAAGCCACAGCTACCCTCCTGTATCTGGCTAACTATTGCTCTTTCTGTAATCCGTCATCAAACATTTTTTATCAATATCCAGCGAGCCACGTGTCTTGCAGTCACAAGTTTCAAAGCAGAAAGATCAAATCAGGGAGTTACATGAGGGAACAAAACAGAGAAAACAAATATTTTGAAAGGTGGACTAGCTTGTAAAGTAGAAATTAGCAATGAAGTTACCTTTGTATCCATGATAAAGTGCTCCCATCTATACCTTGCTGCCTTGTCCTTATTGATTTTTTTAAATGTACTTTTACTGCCACCAGGATCCCTAAGTGAAAAACAATTTAATGAGTTTTCCATTTCCAGAATCTTGCTTTTATTACAAGAAGTTCTTTTTAGAAATGCAATAAATAGAGAATAAATGATGGCCAATCTCTGCTATGACATTTATCTTCACTTGCAAGTAGGAGAGAGATAACTCACTAGTGTTATAGCGGCGAGTGAATTATAGTCACAGGTGAAGAGAAATGTTCAGAAAGCTTAGCTATTATGTATTACAAACATACCACACATGCATTAGGCCAAATTCTGCTCTCTGTTATTTCTGTGCATTCCCATTTCCAGAGAGTGTAAGACACTGAAGAATTTGGTCTGGGTGCTGTAGCCGCATGGATGTAACTGACTGCAGATTTGGCCTATTACAGATGGAGCTGGGAGTACTGATTATAGTTGAAAATGCCTGATCTTTTCATGATAAAGACCATGTTTTCAGTTGCTTATAATTTCTATCCATTTGGGCTGAGATTTGCCATGCCAAGTGCCTGCCTCAGACTGAATTTTGTTTTTAAAGTTTCATTTAAAATACTTCAGCCATTTCCAAGAACAAGATTAGGGAAACGGCATTCTGTTTTGATCATGTTAAAAAATTCTTCCAGCTGTTTCATTGAAAAGTTCTATCATCTCCATTCTTTGGAGCAAGGTATTGAAATTTGGCAGGGGGAGGCACCCTGGTGCCAGGGATGTGCCTTTTGCTGTCTGTCTGACAAGTCTCCCAAATTTGGTCAAGTTACAAGACTTTGAAAAAGATCATAGTTCACACGTGGTTAGTAGAGACTCATTAGTGTAGCAGCTAAATACACTGAAGAATCTGTCTGCACCGAGCACGGGTTAGATTGGGGCTGTAACGGCTAAGCAAGACTTTTCCTGTAACTGCTCTGCTAGGGGCTGCCGTGGTGTGGGGCACCAGAACTGAGAGCACAGGGCCTGTCTCTTCTGTGCTCTCAATGCTCCCTGTACTGGCACCCAGGCTGTACGGAAGAGATAGAGGAAGTCGTCTGACTTGAATGCAGAGGGGAGAGGGAAGAGGCAGAGGATGGGGATGAAGGGGTAGGGTAGGAGCAGAGGGGAAGGGGGGCCAGAGCAGTTGAGGAGTGTATAGGAGCAGAAGGAGACAGAGAGAGACTTGGGGGGGGGGGAGAGGTTTGAGAGACTGGGGTCAGAAGGGTGCAAACATCAGTAGAGCACATTCCCCTACTAAGCCTGGAATTTAACCCAGAAGTCCAGAGTCTAAATTTCTCTGCTGTGAGCAAATATTTGTGAAACCCACTGGCACAGTGTGTGTCTCATCCCTCGCTAGTGCCTGGTCCACATATGTAGTGGGGGAAAACATTTCACACACAATACACACTGGACTAAGTTTTCATCTCCAGTCCACCTAGGGAATTCTCTCCAAGACTATTCTGCTCTCTCTGTTGTATACAGGCAAAGCTTCTATTTGTGTCAATTGGATTTCTGGGCATATAGGGAGAGAAACCAGAACAGCCTTGAAGAGCTCTGCCCTGAGGATCAGAGAAACGAATTTCATTCATTGCTTTATGGTTCCATCTGATGTCTGGATATACAATTAAGAAAACTTCCTGAATACTTTAAATATATTTTATTTCAATATTACTATGTCTATTGGCTGAAAATGTTGAAAAATTAAAAACCGTATTTACTACTAATTACACAAGTGAAACAGCAATAGTACAAAATGTTCTGCAGTAACTTCTCTTTTAAAACAGCCCAGAGCCACACCTAAGTGATGAGATAAAAATAGCTAGCAAACAGCACTTGATACAGGCTCTGTACTGCCATCACTCTGGAGAGAAAATTCCAGTTGATTTCACTGGGCAAGCCATGCAAGGCAGGCTGCAGAATCAGGACCTTAGTAAATACATTTAACTTGCATAATTTTTTAAAACCAAATTTGGCTTCAAAAGCTCAAGATCCTTTCTGCTAGTGCTACAGCATATACCAACAGAGGGCCATGCTATGCTGCTGATTTGTCCGCAGAGCTTACTGATTCCAAAGGGGAGTTCTGTGCACAATTTGATAACACAATATGGCCCAGAATTAGTAATCACATGTAACTCGAATAATTTTTACTTAAAAGCAAAGGGAGAGGAAAACCAACAATGTTTGCAAGAGAAAAAAAACACCTCATCCCATAAAAGAATATTATTCAGCGTGCATGTACTTTGGATTCCAGCAGGTTAACACAGGTTTTAAGGAACAGTTGGGTTCGAGAGTCAAAGCCTCCAAGAGCCAGTGTAGAGCACAAAGCTGTCGAAAGAGGGGTTCACTGTGAAAATGAAGAACAAACAAACAAGTGCTGTACTGCAAAGGTGACAGAAGGAACAGTTAGATCATTACATTCAGGGGATACCCTGGCAAACAGTCAGGAACTAAATGACTGACAACAATAATCTTGGGGATGAACACAGAATAGGTTAACAGCATATCTTGGATCATGCCTCCCGTAAACAACTTCATGTCAGTTAGCCAGCACACCCTGGGTGATTTTTCCACATCTGTTGGTGGGAAAGGGTAAATTATACAGTTGTGTTTTGTGAAGGCAGTACACCTCTACCCCGATATAACGCTGTCCTCGGGAGCCAAAAAATCTTACCGCGTTATAGGTGAAACCGCGTTATATCGAACTTGCTTTGATCCACCAGAGTGCGCAGCCCCACCCCCCCTGGAGCACTGCTTTACCGCGTTATATCCAAATTCGTGTTATATCAGGTAGCATTATATTGAGGTAGAGGTAACACACATCCACATTCATAGGTTTTGTGCCTTTCTATGTACTCACTCAGGAATCCTTACTCAGGGTTTCCAGACACCGTTTGCACTTGCTTGAGTGAGAGCAATGCGAAATCCTGGAGTGCATGTAAATATTGTGACTGACTCAACCCCAAACTATGCAGTGTACTCGTAGCTGTGTCAGTCCCAGGATATTAGAGAGACAAGGTGGGTGGAGTAATACATTTTACTGGACCACCTTGCATTTAGCTGTGATGTTGAGAGTACCTTTCCCAGACCTGAAGAAGAGCTTTGTGTAAGATCAAAAGTTTGTCTCTCTCACCATCAGAAGTTGGTCCAATAAAAGATCTTCTCTCACCCACCTTGTCTCTCTAACAACATCCAACTGTCAGTTCCTTATGACTGAGCCACAAAAGGAGAAACTCAGCTAACGGAGTGGAGGAAGGTAAGTGAGAGTGTGGATCTATGATGGCCATTATTATTAGTGGTGGTCAAATCTCATAGGGTTTGAAGGTTTTCTGGGCATGTACATGCACAAGTTCAGGATAGTACCCAAACTTTTTGAACCCTTCAGTCTTATGTGCCTACTCCATGCTCCCCCGCTATCACAATTTCCTCCATATACCTGTGAAGAGGGATGGAACAGGCTTGGAAGTTGTCTTTGCTGGGCACAGACTTTCTTCTCAGCACGGGTATATTCTAGAGCTTTCCTGTTACTTATATTCCCAGGCTTCTGATGGAGATGGGGAGGGTTTTCGCACCATCCAAATATGTGTGGGAAAGCTTAATGGCTGGGAGAGGTTAGGAGATTGAAGCAGGCAGCTGCAGAAATCAATTCAAACAGGTCCTGCTGCACTTGGGTGAGGAGGCAAACTGGAGCCCAGTTGGGGCCACTATTCTCTGCCAGCTACTTCCAGACCCAAAACTGTGCATGGGAGGCACTAAGCTCATGTCAGCAGGAGCCATGTTGTGTCTACCCTGTTCTAAGTCATTTGACCTTTGGGAAGAAACTGCAGGGAGGAGCCAGCCTGAGACTGAAGTGGGCACAGCAGCTGCAGAAAGCAGTTCAAGGAGACACGGATGGACTTTGATGGTGCCATCAGCAAGCTTCTCTGCAGTTTACATGCTGAACTTCTCTCCCCTGTGCTGATTGGCTGTTTACTCCAATCCCTCCTGCCCTCTCGGCCCGTCTTTCCATCTAGCTAATATCCTCCTAACTAAGCCCAGTGAAGAGAGTTAAATAATGAAACTAAAAGTATCACCGAACTAACATGATGTTAGCCGCCCTCACGTTCACTCTGCTTGTATGTTACGTCTTGAGATGGTTGGAAGATTTTTGACAACAGACTTTTTCATTGAAAAATGCGGTTTCGTCAAAGGTGAAACACTTCACAGAAATTCATCAGTGTTGACAAAGTTTTGGATGGGAAGATTTCCGAAGTCCAGGGTGGACTTTCACATCACTTTCAGTAAGGGAGATCCTAATCAAAAACCTGACTGTTGACACAATTTCATTTCATGAAGACATCTGATATGGTTTGATTTTGTTCCAGTGTGGAACAAAAACAAATGTAAAACCTTGAAAGTTGTTGCAGACCTGTATTGTTCTCCAGCCACCTCTAGTTCTATCCCTTTCCCCAGTGCTCTGTCTTGTCTATTCAGTAAGCTCTTTGGGGAAGGGACTGCCTTTATACGATGGTTGTACAGCACCTAGCATAATGGGCCCTGTTCTTGGCGGGCCGCTAGGCATGATCATCATAAACGTGATTAATAGTAAGTGAGTTGGTGGTATGGGAAAAGGTTTGGCAGCAGAAAGTGTCAGGGATTGGATGTTGTTCTGATGGGAGCTGTATGCTGGTCAGCAATTAACCTGGAGGTATTTAACAGGTATTACAAAAATCTGATTGCTAGCTAGTGGAAAAAAAAAAATCTCCTATGTATGCACAATTCCCATCGAAGTCAATGGGACGCGAGTGTGTGTATCTGAAGGCAAACGTTGGTCCTTATGTGTGGATACAAAAGAACTGCGGCATATCAAATTTCTCAATGTCTCCTTTGCATTCTAGACTATTCTGAACTTCTGTAGAAGATTGATGTGCACCCCTGATTCCTGAATGCACCATGGTTTCTGGGTATGAAACCTTTGTATGAGGCTGATCCTGCGAAGTGCTTAGTGTTTTCAGTTTCTATTGATTCTATTGTGAGCATTCAACACCCAACACCACGTAAGTATGCTTTCGCAGACATTGTGCATTCAAAGAAGCATACCCATACACACTTAGTACATACACATGCCTCTCTTACATGAAACAATTTTTAGGTAGGCAATCTAAACTTCTGAATTTGACCGTATTTTTTAAAAAATTACCCTAATCTTGAAATCTTCACCACACAGAGTAGGGGGTTTGTAGGATCAGGGCCTGTGAGACAAATACTACTTTTGATGAGTATGCAGGACTTTCATTAAAAGTCAATGGGAGTCACATGCATTCATCTGAGGATAGAATTTGACCCTGTTGTAGGTAAAAATGTTGTCTATTTTATGAGCCACATATTTCCAAAATTCTAGGGTTCACAGGCCATCAGGCAGACAGTGGCCTGAGGCATTAGCACTTTGGGTCTCATTTTACTTTGCATCCCTCTTATATACTGGCAAGATGGGTGCATCTTAGATTTGCCTTAGAACATACGCATGTGATGCAGGTGGCTGTGGAACCAAAAGACTGTTGTAGACAGGGATGAAAGGCTGTATGATAGTCTTCTTTTTCTTCTTTGCCTTCTTCCTCAGCAGGGGACCTTCTGTTAAAAAGAAACTAAGGGAGGGGACAAGGATAAACATTAGAAGTGGAAGATACAATGTATAGGGAACAATTGTGACTGCCTAGCCTTATTTATATTACCCATGCCCATCCTTCCTCTTCCCTTCTTTTTAAAGTAGCATTGTCTGTTCTGATCTGCCAGAACTTTGATTGCTACTACTGAACTCAGAATTAGGCATTTATAATAAATTAATATTCTTTTGGCCATCTACAATTATAAGAATTTTCTTGACCATATTGTTGAGAAAAGAACTGTGAAACTACCTTCCATTATGCTAGTTTTAGGCAGGTGTAGTTCCATTGACTTCAGTGGAATTACACAGATAGAAAAGCAGTGTAATGGAGTAGAGAATCAGACCCCTTACTAGCATGTTGGCTTCTGAAAAGGTTCTCTCAGTAATACTACGGGCTGAAGTTTCAAAAGTTGCCTATAAATTCTGCACACAATTTTTCACGACAAATTTACTGTGTGTACAAAAACACTAGAGATCAAACTGGCACTCGTTTGAAAATGTGGCTCTTGTGTAGTCTGATGGAAGTGGAGAGGAATGGAGAAGGAATCCTAGGTGACAAATGTCAATCACATAGCTCAGTATGTCACTGGAAGGCATCCTACACAAGGTAATAAGCACAGTCTGAGAAGCTGAGTGAAACCTTTGGTTTATGCACTGTCACTTGTTAGGAAGTTGGAGTTGCCATGTCATTTCTAGCACCAAAATGGGGTTTCCAAAGATAGCGAGGCAATGGACTTGGCTGAAATAGGAGGTAGTTCCCCCTGGATGGAAATTTCCTTGGGTAGATCATCATCATCCTGGGACAAGATAACACTACCTGACAGAACAAGGAGTAATGGTCTCAAGTTGCAGTGTGGGAGGTCTAGGTTGGATATTAGGAAAAACTTTTTCACTAGGAGAGTGGTGAAGCACTGGAATGGGTTACCTATGAAGGTGGTGGAATCTCCTTCCTTAGAGGTTTTTAAGGTCAGGCTTGACAAAGCCCTGGCTGGGATGATTTAGTTGGGGATTGGCCCTGCTTTGAGCAGGGGGTTGGACTAGATGACCTCCTGAGGTCCCTTCCAACCCTGATATTCTATTATATGATTCTATTCTATTCTACCTCTTGTATAGTGTTTCAAGGATACACCATGAAAAATAAAACAAAAAACCTCTGTATCCCACACGGATTGTCAAAGCTTGTCTGCCTTGTTAGACTTGGGGCAGGTGAAGCAAGCTTTTAAAACTGACAGTTAATAAGACTGTGTGAAGAAGCCTGTGTGCAGCAGAGGAAGAGTTATGAAGAAATGAATAAATGAGGCAGGTTTTCCGGCATTCATCACTGCATTAAATAACAGAATGATAGTGGAACAGGACAAAAAGCGAAGAGCAGGAGGAGGGAAAAATATCAAGTGCATAAGACTGTGATATCAGTTTGCTTTTTCATGGGTGCTACTTAGCAGAACACTCCAAGGACATGGCTATGCAAAAGATTATAGTGGGTCCACAATGAACAGACAACAGCATATACTGCAATCAGTAATATGATAAATGTAGATCTGAAATGATACTGCCCACATCAGAATAGCTGGCAGGTAAGGTCAGAGTCAGAATCCTTAAAAGTATATGCAGAATTTGGAGAACAGGGTCCTCTTAGATGACTGAATACACTTCTGGAAAAAGGTTCTCTTTATGAATATGAAACAGAACTTTAGAGTGAGCCCCCTGCTGCTAATTATAAGATGTGTGTAGTTGGAATCAAAAGAAAAAATATGTGCTCCTGGCATTCCGCTGCCACAATTTCCCTAAAGCAAAGCAACTGTGATAGCAGATACAACATTAGCATGGCAACATTCATCTCAACATTGAGTTAAGTGACTCATATACTGCCTACGCACCCACTGTTACACAAAATGAACGATCAGATATCTCAGTGTTCTTTAGCTAATTCAGAAATGAAGAAATGTGTGGCTATTCAGCTCTGCCTAATAGGTTTGATACTACAGAAGGGATCAAGGCTGCAGTAATGGGATTTACCTCGGGCTGTCACAGCTGAAGTGTCTTGCAGTCAAATGTATAGGTACAGACTGTCTGACATCACACCTTTGGAAGCAGACTCTTTTTCACCCAGTCAAAGTTACATTCTACATTAGACATTTATGCTGATCCAAAGTGAACATGGCTATGTAACCCACAGGTTCCATTGTGCAAAACAGCACATTTTCATGCTTCCCCAAATCAGACTTACTTTCTTCTTCTCTATGAGCCCTAAAGAAAGTCCAATTGCCAGAATAGAAACTGTTACACAACCCTCCACATTTTGGAGTTACTTATAAGTCCTGCACTCCAAACTAATAAGAGGAAGGGTGCTTCTCCTCTCTCTACTGATTTCTGGGATGGTGTGGGCAGCAGGTTTCCAATTATTCATGCATTAAAATAGTCGTTAACACAATTATATGCTGCAGTGTATGTAACAACAATAACAAAGTCCCATCACTACAACAACATTTGCTGGAGACCTACAGTAAGTGACAGAAAATATAGAAGATTAAATGTTTATCATTTTTTTCCTGCACCAAGCCACTTGCTCTTTCCAAACAAAAACCAACAAAAACTAGCTATAACCATCACCATTTCACTTTTTTCAACTGAATCTGTAGATGGAAAACCAGGACAATACACACGACTGGAAAGAAGGCTAGGGTGCATCAAATCATCTAGAACATACTTACAAATAGTTTATCAGAACTAAGCTTTTATGTCAAGTACATATTTTAGGGTTCCAAAAATCTGCACTATTTCTCAAAACATACAATAATGTAAACATATTTATATAGGATTTCAACTAAACTACCCCCAAGTGGGTAACTTAAGCATTACACTGGAGAAATATAAGAAACATTCCTGCATTTACAGGGAAATAAATTAGGTGCTCTAATACATCCTTGCTGATGTGACTTTATGACAGAACTTCTTGGGAGCTGAGAATTCCAACAATTAAATATCTGCTATTTCCTATTTACTAACATAGCTCTCTCTGGTCATTCCTAAATTGGGAATTGACTGTTAATTTGTTTTATATGCAGATCCCTTTATATACAGGTACTGCAGGAATCAGGTTAATTTTAATCGTATTTACAACTTTCCAGATCTCTGTTACCACAGGACACTCAGATAAATACTGCTACAAAGTGATGAGTCTGTCACCATTTAAGACACTTGAAAAGAACATCTTTATTAGCCTCTACTGGCAAAGGAGCACAAATCTGTGTAAAATAAACTACTGTAGTTGATTGTATTTATTATAGTCAGAAGCCTCACAAAATTAAATGTAAACACTTCAGTCCATTATCAACAGTCAGAGAGACGCTGAAAGAATGGTTTTGGCTGCTCATCCATAACCCATTTAAGCCAATATACACACGCCCAGTCCCATGGTGAGAAGAGGGACTATACAAAATGCACCTTCTTAACTCAGTGGCCCTGATTCTACACTTCTTATATTGTTTTTATACTGGTGCATCTCCATTGGCTTCAATGGAGCTACTCTAGCATAAAACTGATGTAATGAAGTGGAGAATTAGGCCTAAAATATCTGCTCCTGTTTGTTTTCGAGTCTTACTTGAGGGAAAAAGATTCATTTACTCCTCTTTGAACTATAAAACCAAGATAACTATGCAAGAGTGCTAGATACTGCTCTTCTTTGCATACCAGTCATAAAACTGTCCGATAAATTCTGATTGCAGAACATTCATTTCTGATTAGGTCAGAGGCAGAAAGAACACAACTTAGATTTTCCTACCACAGGCAGAGTTCATAGTGCCCACCGCTAGCAAAATCATCTTTTGATTTGTTAATGAAAAGAATCATGGAGGTAAGTAATTAAGAAAGAATAAGTTTGGAACTTCATGATGGCTTTTTATAGCCTTTTTTGCTGTTATAACTTAAAAGCTTCTGTTTTAAGGTTTGTTTGAACAACAGTGTGTTTCTCCAATGTGCAAGATAATCAAGTAATGAAAATATGCTGTACATTCAATAGCTTCAGCTGAGATTTTCATTATCTTCAGTAGAAGCTATAGTAAAATGCTGTATTTTAAGTCATATATAAAAATCCTCATGAAAAAGGCTGACGCTAGATTTTATCTGTTGAAAAGAACCTAAGTGATCCCCTCCAAAGCAGTCTTTAAACTGCTTTAGCACCCTTCTTACCTCCCCTGAGTTCCCAGTTTTTAAATTCAGCACGGCTACAGCCTGGAGTGAAATAACAGATAACGATCCCTATTTTCCCCAGATAGACTGAAAACAGCTTTTTAACTGCCTGCCACAGCATACAAGCAAACACGAATAACATGACAAGGATGAAACTAACACCTGCTAGCAGGGATCCTGCCTCTGCATAAATTACATTGGACAGTTTGCATATATAAACGAAGGCCTGTCACGAGAGTGCATTTCTTTCACTAGTTTCAGTGTGCATTCTTATCCCACCCCACACATACTGGAAGAGGGCAGCTCAGTAACCAAGTTTCCAATTAGGAGAATCAGGGACCTCAACCCTAATTCTGCATTTGGTTCACCCAAGTCTAAAGATTTTGCTTTTTTAGAGAATAAATATCCAATAATGCAGGTAAGATCTTTTTAAAATCAGTTGGAAGGAATGATAAGTAAAACGCTGAGCAAGTAAGTAGTCACTGATACCAACCTTACTCCCTTGGCCAGATCTACATGAGGGGTGTGATTTTTGTGTGTGCAACACTTCTATAAGGGCAAAAGCCCTAGTCTAGATGCAGTTGATAGCAGCAAAAAGGAGTTATTGCCAGTATAGCTTTTACTGGTTCAGAGAGCAAAATAAGCTATACTGGCAAAAACATTTTAAAAATACGTTAACAAATCTGGCCCTAAATGACTTGCCCAAGGTCACATCGGGAGTCTGCAGTGAAGCAAGCACTTTCACCCAGGTCTCCAAAGTCCTAAGCCCCCATTGAGATTTGCTGCTGCTTCCAGCTAGCAGCTCCCTTCCATTCACCCTTCCTGTGTGACCTGTCTCCACTTGGAGACTGCAGTCTCAAGCATCTTTTGAGATTTTGTAATTCTTAGTCCCAAAGTGAAGCAGGAATATAAACACAATATTTGACAACATAAAACTTCAGAGTAGCCTATGTAGTTAGAGAATATTGAAGTCTAGACCAAATAGAACCTACATAGAGATACTGAGGGTAGGTGGAAAAGAGGGCATGGCAGAAAAGTAAAAATCTAATTGTTTGGATGCAGGCTTAAAATTCAACACTTCATCTGTTCAACTCCTACATAGCTAGAAATGAGTATTAGGAACAAATAGAGTATTATTGAATAAACAAAACGGATTCTGAGAGGAAGAATAGTCCAGTGGTTAGCAAATCTCAGTGGAAGAAGCATAATTATTACTAACAACAATCTCAGCTAACAGCCGAAATGTAATGGGAAGTTTGGGATTGCATGAAACTAAACAGAGTGGGGAGTGGGAGAAGGAGAGGAAGACAGGACCAAATGAACACAGATAGGCCACTGTGTTTTGTGTTCCATCCCAACATGTTCCTAGGGCTTTAGGGCCAGAGTGTTAAAGATATTTAGCCCCCAAAGATGCGGATAGGAGCCTAGTGGGGTTTTCACAAGTGCCTGGGTACCTCATTCCCATGGATTTCAATCTAGGTACTACTGAAAGTTCCACTAAGCACCTACCTGCATCTTTAGAGGCCTAAATACATGTACAAATCTGGCCCTTAGTCCCCATGTTCCTCTTTTGTGGCATGGCGGGAACAACTCTTAGGTGGGACAATTTAGAGAGCTAAGCACTGTAGACCTCCTGTGCGCCAACGTCTTCTCCTCACACAGCCAGCTCTCCTCAGCTAGCTCTGAAGTTTTCCCTCCACCCACCAGCCCTCCTCCCCTCCAGGCCTCCTCCTCTCTTTGTACTGTTTCTCAAGCATTTTTGCTCCACGTTCACAAATCAAGTTTCCACTCTATTAACTGAATTTTAAAGCACGTCAAGTTTCTGTTTCATACGAGAGGGACTATTCTGCCTCAGGCATCTATGTTAAGGCTCCCAGTTCCATATTTTGCTGTTGAAGTCAGCATTTAGGTGGCTGATTATCCACTTTAGGCACATCAGTGCCAATCAGAGGGTTCAAATGCAGAATTTGTTGCCCTAATGTACAGGGCCGGCTCCAGGCACCAGCTGAACAAGCAGGTGCTTGGGGCGGCCACTCGGGAGAGGGGCGGCACGTCCAGCTATTCGGCGGCAATTCGGCGGAGGGTCCCTCACTCCCGCTCGGAGCGAAGGACCTCCCGCCGAATTGCTGCCGCAGATCGCAATCGCGGCTTTTTTTTTTTTTTTGCTGCCTGGGGCAGCAAAAACCCTAGAGCCGGCGCTGCTAATGTAAGTGTCTAAGTTGAAAATTTGGGGTCTGTATATAGAGTCGAGAAAGGCCTTATATGAGGAGGGATTAATCTTGCAACAGTGAATCAAACGTCCAGATATTGATGGCAGAGACAATGAGTTTAATTCTGAAACTGCCTCTTTCAAAACCTTTGATTCTCGTCACCAAAATACCAAAAACCCACTTACTCAGTTAGCTCTTCATCAGAGTCTTCCTCATCTGACGAGTCTCTGGGTGGCTGCCATTCAGTTCGCCATTTTTCCTTTTGTTTTTGCCGTGCTGATTTCAGTGCATTCTTCCTCTCCAACGTTTCTTTCTGAAGAGTGTGGAAATACCCCCGACCCTGCTTCACTGAACTGATCAAATGCCTGCCAATAAATGACGGGATACCAGAATTTAAAAGAAAATCAAAATCTATAAACTTTATAGATGCAGCCAGATAAACTCAGTGATGTTTTAAGGTCTTCTCTCTGAGGGGCATTTCTCTTCCTTTAATCATTGTTAGGAGTTACATGTTGGCATTGCAGAGAGTCTAGACGTTGTGTATTTGACTGGTCAAATGGGAAGGTTTGAAAAATGATCCCATAAATTAGAAATAAATACACCAGAGAGACGCATACATACTCTCATATCTCAGTAGAAGCAAATTTTGTGAGAACTGTTAAAAAAAAATTAACCAAACTCTGAGATGGCCCAAAATGTCAGTTGAAATTAATGATTTTTTTTAATGCAGTGAAAGTTCAAATATGGCCTTTTCCAGATCATTAAAATCTTGCACCTCAGTGGTAATCTGAGGGAACCAGGCAACATTTTCTCAGCAGTTCACTAATGAAAGCATCTCCAAATGTGTGTGCATCAGGTGGGGAAGGAGGCCAAAGAGGAAAATCAAGCTGGTTTTACTGTATGTCAGCAGTACAAGAAGATGTCAAATCTAGGAAGTAGGGCTGTCAAGCGATAAAAAAAATTAATCGCAATTAATCGCACTGTTAAACCATAATAGAATACAATTTATTTAAATATTTTTGGATATTTTCTACATTTTCAAATATATTGATTTCAATTATAACAGCATACAAAGTTTACAGTGCTCACTTTATATTTATTTTTTATTACAAATATTTACACTGTAAAAAACAAAAGAAATAGCATTTTTCAATTCACCTAATACAAGTACAGTAGTGCAATCTCTTTATCATGAACATTGAACTTACAAATGTAGAATTATGTACAAAAAAACCCCCCTGCATTCAAAAATAAAACAATGTAAAACTTTAGAGCCTACAAGTCCACTCAGTCCTATTTCTTGTTCAGCCAATTGCTCAGACAAACAAGTTTGTTTACATTTGCAGGAGATAATGCTGCCCACTTCTTATTCACAATGTCACCTGAAAGTGAGAACAGGTGTTTGCATGGCACTATTGTAGCCGGCGTTGCAAGATAGCTATGTGCCAATTGCGCTAAAGATTCATATGTCCCTTCATGCTTCAACCACCATTGCACAGGACATGCGTCCATGCGGATGATGGGTTCTGCTCGATAACAATCCAAAGCAGTGCAGACCGAAGCATGTTCATTTTCATCATCTGAGTCAGATGCCACCAGCAGAAGGTTATTTTCTTTTTTGGTGGTTCGGGTTCTGTAGTTTCCGCATCGGACTGTTGCCCTTTTAAGACTTCTGAAAGCATGCTCCACACCTCGTCCTTCTCAGATTTTGGACGGAACTTCAGATTCTTAAACCTTGGGTCAAGTGCTGTAGCTATCTTTAGAAATCTCACATTGGTACCTTCTTTGCGTTTTGTCACATCTGCAGCGAAAGTGTTGTTAAAATGAACAACATGTGCTGGGTTATCATCCGAGACTGCCATAACAAATATATGGCAGAATGCAGGTAAAATAGAGCCGGAGACATACAATTCTCCCCCAAGGAGTTCAGTCACAAATTTAATTAACACATTATTTTTTTAACGAGCGTCATCAGCACGGAAGCATATCCTCTGGAATGGTGGCTGAAGCATGAAGGGGCATACGAATATTTAGCATATCTGGCATGTAAATACCTTGTAACGCCAGCTACAAAAGTCCCATGCGAATGCCTGTTCTCACTTTCTGGTGACATTTTAAATAAGAAGTGGGCAGCATTATCTTCTGTAAATGTAAACAAACTTCTTTGTCTTAGCAATTGGCTGAATGAGAAGTAGGACTGAGTGGACTTTTAGGCTCTAAAGTTTTGCATTGTTTTGTTTTTGAATGTAGTTATGTAACAAAAAATCTACATTTGTAAGCTGCACTTTCACGATAAAGAGATTGCACTACAGTACTTGTATGAGGTGACTTGAAAAAGTGTCTTTTATCATTTTTACAGTGCAAATATTTGTAATAAAAAATAATAATATAAAGTGAGCAGTGTACACTTTGTATTCTGTGTTGTAATTGAAATCAATATATTTGAAAATGTAGAAAAACACCCACAAATACGTAATACATTTCAATTTGTATTCTATTGTTTAACAGTACGATTAAAAATGAGATTAATTGAAATTAATTTTTTTAATCGCGATTAATTTTTTTGAGTTAATCGCGTGAGTTAACTGTGATTAATCAACAGCCCTAGTAGGAAGTAAAGGAAATTTCAGAGAGACTGCAGAAATTGTAGAAAGAAAGATTATAATAATAATTAGCTTGACAGACCTATTGCAACATTTTCCCTGGAAACAGCTACTCAAAACTCAGAAGTTAGCTTTAATTTTATAATTTCAGGTGAGAAATGCGAGCTTATAAACCACAACCTGAAAATAGCAAATATCCTTTTGTTGTTGTTGTCGAGCCCAGAGCTAGCCAGGATACAACGTAGAATATACCCACACTGTAGGAGAGGGTAAAGGCCATGAATCATGTGGTACCACACAGACAGATACCTCTTCAAACGTCAGCACCCAGAGGCTCTAGTAATATAAACAACAGAGAGTTGAAGAATTCTCTCATATTCATTTAATAGGAACATAGGAATTGTCTTACTGGATCAGATACATGGTCAATCTAGTCCCGTACATGGGCTCTGACAGTGGCCAGTCCCATGTGCTTCAGTGCAAGGAACCCTGTAGTACACAGTTATAGGATAACCTGCACATTGGGGAAGTCTCCTCCCCTAATAGAGATTGATTTAAGCTCTGAAGCATGAGGTTTTATATCCTTTCCAAAACTTTTTTTTATTATTTACTATTATTATTTTGTGTATTCTTGTTATCATAGAATCACAGACTATCAGGGTTGGAAGGGACCTCAGGAGGTCATCTAGTCCAACCCCCTTATCCATACACATGTCCAATATCTGAATCATGCTAAGTTTTTGACCTCAATGATACCCTGTGGCAATGAGTTCCAAAGCCTACTTATGTGTTTTTTCAGCTCCCACCAACAGCATAATCCATTTTCCCCAAGTACACAGGTGACTTGCACTAGAGAGGGCAGCTGGTTTGGAAGTCGTCTTCTTTGATGTCCCAGCTCACACTGAACTTTCTGAGCCTGATTTTCCACTGAGTGTGACTTTCTTTGAAGTCAATAGAATTACACTGGCATAAAGAGAGTGGGCAATCAGACGCTTTAGGTGCGTACAGTGGCGATCTGGTTTAAGAAATAGTGGAGGAACTAACAACTCTCAAAATAGGGACCTATTCTAAAACCGGAGCTTCCCCGCAAAAGTGGATGTGTTGGTCAGCATACTTTGGATGCAGGTGAGATGCTACAGTTTGATGCTGATGATTGACATAGCTATAGGTCAAGGACATAAGTGTCAACAGAAGGTTGCATATTCCACTTTAATTATACAGGGTAATCGAAATGTACTGAATATCAGCAAAATATTTTCTTCTGCACCATGAAGAAGAAATATCACTAAGCAAAAAGAACGGAAAGATTCTTCAGTCCCATTAGGTCATTCCTGGTGTCTCACAGTCTGTACAACATTAGTTAAATATGTTGAGCTCATCCTGGCTTTGTTCTCTCCTCAGGTTAAATAACCTCTTGGTTAACTATAGTTTATAGTAGCTTGTTGGCCACCATGCCACTTTCTACCTTAGCTTGATTGTCACAAGCTGACAGGTATTGCCCTGAAGCCACCTGTTAGCTGCTAAATTCCACTTGCTGCCACTGAGCTTCATTGTCAGCAACGGGAAAGCTGTCAATGAAGTCTGTCAGTGACTTGGAGACAACAGGCAAGGGCATTACAGTAAGGAGAAAAAAGAAGAAGCCATAATGCACTCCCTATAGGATGATAGCAGGGACAGAAAAGAGAAAGCGCACCATGGCAGTGAAACGGATATGGCATAGCGTAATAGCTTACTCTGCAGCCTTTGATTACAATGTGTAACTAGAAAGTGGCAGCTGATCCAAGTCAGACATGATGGTTCATACCCTGGCACAGAACGTATCCATCTAAATGAATGTGTTTCTGAGTTTTGGATTAAGCGTTGTCAGGCTGTACCTAATCTTTTAACACAGATCTATGCTGAAGCTGGGCCTGGTTCATTTTACTGAGAAGGAACCAAACCGTTTTCTTATTAGAGATGCCTTAAAGTTACCCAAAGGTTATATAGGTAGCAAACAGCAAGTGTTTAGTTCACTAGTTCTCAAGGTGAATAGCTCCCTCCCTCTCTCCCTGCCTGCCTGCGTTTATGACAAATTACTTGCGGAGGGTAACAATTTGCCATTTTTTGAGCCTAGCAATTGCAAACGCCAGTCACTCCACCTCTCTCGTTCTGACACAACGTAACCTCTCTGCTAGACCTTTCTGTACTGGCTCAGGAACAAAGTAAAAACGTTGCTTTCAGAAAGCCATGGTCTTATTGAGAGATGCTGTGTGCTTTATAAGTTCACAAGGATTCTGGAATAAAGTCAGGCTGGCTAATTGTTCTTCAAGGTTTTCACATAAAAGATCTCTCGACACATTTAATTTCTTTTTTAACAACATAGCAAACTCTTGCTTCATTCTCATGTGATTTTTCTATAGGTTTTTCCTGTCATTACTGCTGATTATCAAGATATTTGTGTGTAAAAATATGTTTTTACTTCCTTCATACTGCTTCTTCCACTTGTAGAAGCATTGTTGTGGCTGTTGATTATGATGCCATAAACACTAAAGAGTAAGATTGTAAAATGAATCAAAGCTAATGGATGAAAAAAAAAAGAAAATGATAAAACAGAAAATTTCTTTTACACACAAACTGCTTCAATAATCAGCAATATTGGGGAAAGAAATATAGAAGTGGTGTGGGTTTAAGTACAATTTTGTAAGATTTACCTGACTTAAAGGGCTTTTTAAATGTTGTATGCTAAAATCAGTGATCTGCTTGGCAAGCCTACAGGAACAAGTGGCTACAACCAATGGTGAATAAACAGTTCTTTGTATCTGACTTTCAAAATCGCGTTCTCTACAAACAACTATTCCACTTAATTAATTTAATCCAATTTCCAAGTAGTAACAAAGAAATAAATCAGGTTAGTGAAAAAACACAGCAAAGTTATGTATAAGCTATAACATGTGCCAGATTTAAACAACAAATTCACAATTCCAGAGAAGGTCAAGAAAGACCTTAGAAGTCTATGGACTTTTGGCATGGAGAAAAAATTAAATACATCCTAACCTGGAATATACAGGTAATTGAAATATATTTATATAATGCAGATTTACAATATATTTCAGCATTGGCACAGCAAATATTTCTGCATTTAAATACTAGCATCAGAATGCCCTGTTTATACAGTAACTTAATAAATTTAGCCTGGCTGCCAAATTGATAAGTAGGTGAGAATCATTCATTAAAATGCAAATGCAATTGAGATGAAATTTGGAATACATTTATTACAGTAATTGAGCTTTAGTCAACTGTAGTCACAACACAGATTTTCAACTGTCTTTCAGACAAAAGGACGTGCATTATTTTTGGTAAGTTAATACCTTTGTCAGCATGAAAATTAAAAGAGTTTCTTGAGTGCTAATAATTTGCAATAGTATTCTTCACTTTTCTTGATAGGCATAAATTATTATAGCTAAAGGTCAACCATATGCATAAAAGAATGACCTAGTAGCATACTGTGTATACAGCAAATTGATTGCGAGCATATTTTCAGTGCTTAGTACTACTCCACGCTTATTAAATTACTCTTTAAATCCTTCATGGTCTCTGGGTCATCAGTTAATTGTAATGCAGCACCATAAAAGTATTGCTGAGTCAAGCTTTTGCCTCCAGGATTAAAGATGCCTGATGCATTTCTTTGCACAGGAATGGCTCAGACAAAACGGAAGGAATCCATTAATTTGTTTCTCTTGACCATAAATCCGGTGTTAGGATGACATTAAGAAGCTAACACAATGATGTTAAAAACTTTATCAATGTCAAGCCAAACCACATATTTACCAACATATTTACATTTTATTTAAATACACTGGGCCAATTTAAGTAACTTGGGTGGCATTACACCAGGGATGTATTTGACCTTGTATATAAAATGTTACCAAATTCACTACCATCCTCACATCTACAGGTTTACAACTTAGGTTTGAACAGAGACTGGGAGTGGCTGGGTCATTACACTAATTGAATCTATTTCCCCATGTTGACGCAGTCTCACACTTTCGTGTCAACTGTCCGAAATGGGCCATCATGATTATCACTTCAAAAGTTTTTCTCCCCTGCTGTTAATAGCGTCTCTTAATTAATTAGCCTCTTACAGTTGGTATGGCTACTTCCACCTTCTCATGTTCTCTGTATGTATAAATATCTTCTTACTGTATGTTCCACTCTATGCATCCGAAGAAGTGGGCTGTAGCCCACGAAAGCTTATGCTCAAATAAATGTGTTAGTCTCTAAGGTGCCACAAGTCCTCCTGTTCTTTTTAGTATGTAAACAGGAACCATTATAAGGAATCTACACAAGGGACAAGGGACACCAACCGTGCATAAGTGGGGAGAGCCTCACTCAGCTGGTGTAAATGGGTGTAGCTCTCTTGACTGCCACTGAACTAGGCCTATTTACACCAGCTGAGGCTCTGTTGCCCTAGGTCTAATGTTACTTCAGAGTCCTGATGACTACAGATTATGAGAAGAGAAAAGCACATATTTGTTTGTGCGCATGTTATTTTGCCTAGCAACAAATCTAGCCAGGTATATATAAGTTATTTATTTGGTCATGGGAGTTGTTGGCCTTCGTGCCCCAGGTTGGCTCATTTACACAGACTTTCTTGGTTTAGTGGTATATAGGCTCCTACGTGATTAGAGCTAATGGTAGAGTTTATCCCTGTCCCTAGGCACTATAAAGAAAGAATTTAGCCCCTTGCAGCAGCTTATAGCCAATTTTATAAACAAATACAACATAGGTGGCATTGATTTGAAAGCTGTTCACAGCACAGGCTTTTTAAATGCAGTTTCATATATTTCACTAAAGCACCTCAATCCTTATCTGCAGCAACTCCCTACTAATCCATTGAAGGGCCTTCCCTGGGCATTCTGCCAATTCCCAAATTGTGTAGGAGGTATTGTGATGTAAATGTTTCCTAGGGACTGCCAAACTCATTGCACTAATGACAAACTGAATACAAACCCAGGTCTTCTGAGGTGAAAAGCAAGTGCCATAACCTATGTTGCCTCTTAGCTTCCTTTTGACCAGGATTCTTTGTAACAGAAAAATTCATGGAACAATACTACATTCTTTTTTTTTTTAAACAGAAAAGTCAGAATATGATAGCTTTGGAACTACAGTAAATGAAAACTAAATAATATATAGTACAACATTCTGAATACGGCAGATTAAAGACAAAATCGACTGAAACATTTTAAATGAACACTTAAATCACCTGCAGCCATACACTGTTGGGCTGTGATCCCATCAGATCTCTCACACTAAGGAGGGGCAAGGGAGATCAGTATTTCGGGTGGAGAATTCAAAGGAATACCTAAGTGCAGGAAATGGTGATTCAGCAGGTGGCTGGCCCGCTTCATTTTGACTTAGTATGCAGTCAGTGCCCTTGTGTGGATTTAGAGGTGCTGTGTTACTGAAGGTGCTAATGAAACTGAAGTTCTGACAACCTGTAGTCATGAAAGATCTCACAGCAATTTTTGTAGAAGTGTTAACCCCTGTGTCCTCATCAAATTTCAGTGCAGTTAATTAAATTTTGGTTTCCTCACTGCAGTTTCAATTGGATACAGTTCCCCCCCCCCCCATTCCCTGTCCTAAATTGTTATATAGTGTTGCTATGGATATTATACTGATGTCACATTTCACTTGAGAAGTTGCTTCATTTCTATAGTTGAAATGATCTCTGGGCAAGTCTACACTACAAAATTAAGTCAACCTCAGTTACGTCAACGTACAGTAATTAAATCGCTTGTGTGTGTCCACACTATGCTCCTTGTGTCGGCAGTGCGCATCCTCACCAGGTGTGCTTGCACTGATTTAACTGTCAATGTGGGGAATTATGGGATGGCTTCTGAAAGGCAGCAACAGTCGATGTAAGCAACGCAGTGTCTACACTGACACTGCATCACCCTAACTATGTCAACCTAAGCACTATGCCTCTCGCAGAGGTGGAGCTATTTCGTCAGTGTAGTGGGCGAGTTACATTTTAGCGTAGGTACTTACAGAGTTAGGGCAACGTAAGCTGCTTTATGTCGACCTAACTCTGTAGTGTAGACCAGGGCTCTGTATGTCCCTTACCTACCTGACAGGCTGTTGTGAGGATTAAGTAGTGAATGTTTGTACAGCAGTTGGAACCCCTGGGATAAAAGCTGTTACACAAGTACAGTGTATTATTCTTATTTACAGAGCACACATTCTATATAGGCCAGATCCTCATTTACTGTAAATCCGCATGGCCCTATTGAGGTCAATGAAGGTACATTGATTTATACCAGCTGAGGATCTGTCCTATACCTATTACTGATACTATAGTAACTGCGGACTATTTAATTATATTCTTAACTGCCTTGCATCTTGCATAATTATTTACAGCTGTCAAAGCTGGGCCTAATTTTCATTTAACAGTGGCTGCTTTATACCCTCTGGCACCGGAAAGGTGCCTTTCAGTGGGTATTTTAAAGCCCCTTTCCACTGTCTGAACTGTGTACAGTGGCCTTACAGTAAATGAGAATTAGGTTTCCTGAGAGCAAAGTCCATCTAAAATGCTATCACTGATGTAAGTGAATGGAAAATTCTGATTTGGTAGCATTTTAAACCCATAATGCACAGGTGTGAATGACTACACAAAGGTGCAAGGCAGTAGAGAATCAGAAACATGGTAATTAGGATGTACTGGCTAGGTAATTACACAGCAAGTACCATGCAATTAAAGGCCAAACAAATTAACATTAAATGTAGTTAATAAGCCACAGAAACCTGTAAATACACTGTCATTACATATTACAGTATACTCCCATTTATCTGAAAACCTCCGCATTATCCGAATCCCTTCTTTGTCCCCCAGCATGAGAGACATCCCCTACGCAGCATAACTCTCATGCTGGGGGACAAGGAAGAGACTGGGATAATGAGGAGGTTTAGATAATAGAACAGAGACCTCTGGCCAGGACTGGTAAGAGGAGGATGAGCCTCCGGCCACACCACCCTGCTGCTGAATAGCTTCTGCGACAGTGCAGGAAGCCCACTGCAGACCTGCTGTCACGGGAGTGAGTGAGTCGGGCTGTGACAGTAGAACGGTGGAGAGCTCCCTGCACTGACGCTGCAGGTGTAAGGTGAGGGAGGGAGACTGCGGTCCTAGGGGGACAGAGCAGAGACCCCTGGCCAAGGACTGCGAGGAGGAGGAGCCCCCATGCACAGGGGAGGCCACCCTGCTGCTGAATGACTCTTGCCCTCTCGAGTATCACACTTCTGACTATCCAATAAAATCTGTGTCTTGCAAGCTATCTGGAGTATACTGTATTTACCACACTAACTTATTAAGCAATTAAGTCGTACTGTGCCAAATCACCACATGTCCTGTGTAGCAAGGAGGACTTGCAAACTGCAACAAGGTAATTATTTCAGATGCAGATTCCCATTTGTACTCTTTTTTGTTCTCTTGCCCATCCTTCTGTGACGACAATATTTTGTGCTCCATATGCGTGTGTTAAAACAAAACTAAAATCAGGACCTGCATTACAGATGTATTATCCCCTGGTGGCGACTCGGTCAGAAAATAAACAATTGATACACCCGATTTCTCTTTTTGTATTAGGAGGTTTCCTGGCAATACCTGGGGCAAGACTATAAGGAACCAGTAGAAAAACAATAAAGATCCTCAGGTGACCACACAACACGGCTATCATAACAGATATCAGTGGGTGCAGTCGCTGATTTGTTATTATGCACTTAGAGATGTTTCAGAATGTTTTTCATTAAACTTCAAATACATTAAAATACAGGAAATGCTCTTTTCTACTGCTGCATAAAGCAAAATCTCTCTCTCTCACTCTCAGAAAAAGGCATTGCAATGTTGAGACTCACAGCTATTTGACTCAGTAAACATAGATACAAATTCACACAATAGAAATGATTTATCTTTAGTTGGGGCTCTTTTCGTCCCACGCTATGAGGCATGGAGCAATTAAAAGCACAATGCAAAGGAAAGCCCCCCAATCACCATGGCTTGTTTCCCCACCATTCCTGGAAGCATATGGAGGCCGCTCTTCAATAGTGGGATGCTCTGCTTCCTATCTGATGGTATTTTTGCTAGTTTTCCTTGCAGACGTTAATGTTTTTGTGGTAGGAAAGCAGGGTACAGGCATGCTGGGGCTGCAAATTCTAGTCTTAGAGAGCTGTGCTATCAGGTTAGGGGATCCCTCCAGAGCAGTGTTGAGAGAAAAGTGCAGGGCATAGGGATTCCTAAATCCATGGGGCCGACACGAGTGAATCTGAGAGATTTCAAGGTCATGCCTCAAACTCCTCTTGCATCCTCTTTGAGGGAACTATTAGTCAAAAATTCTGCAACATAAACCTCACGTTTTCTGGGCCTTCCAGAAGGGTACAATGTGATTTTATGTTATACATAAAGGGGCAAATTTGCTGCTTGTTTAAGCAGGGGAAATTCCATTAAGGCTGTTGGAGTTGCATCTGCATATGCTACTGGTCCAAGATCTTTAAGGGAAACTAGAAGATGAGCCTCATACCCAGGAGCGCCGCCAGCTTTTTTGGCGCCCTAGGCGGCGGAAGGTCCCCCCCGAAATGCCACCCCCGACAGCGGCGGCGGAAAGTCCCGCCCCCAAAATTTCATTGACGACCGGGGCGCTGGCGCCCCCCAAATAGTAGCGCCCTAGGCAACCGCCTAGGTCGCCTAATGGGTTGCGCCGGCCCTGCTCATACCCCCTTACCTCTCTACATAAAGGCAGGTATGCATGGAACAGTAGCATTCTACTACCTAAAAACAGCAAACCCATTGTAAGTGCTAAAAGCTGCTCAAATCTGTGAGGAAACATATGTCACTTAGTGTCATGTTGGCATGGGATTACACTGTGATGTGTTTAGATAGACAGTAAAATCTAATAAGCAACAAAATTGCATACACATACACACGCATTCTACCATGGGGGTGGGGGAGTAAATTGAGAAGTGAACAACCTGGAAAGGCAGAAACATTGATGGGAACTCAAAATAGCAGTTTTTCCAGTGACTGATGATAGAGATAATGATTCATACATCCATATACTTAAATAGATGTCTTTGCCCATGACTGCTGTCTAATTAATGTGAGCCATCATTCATGTAAAAGGAAATTTTTTCTTCTGGAAAAAAAATTCTGCAAACTGCCAGCAATGACAGTGCTAGAAGCATGCCAATTAGAGTGATTTCTGCCAAGCAGCAAGAGGCCACAGAACACTGGTTTCCAAGCAACTGACATTATGAAGTATTAACTACAGTGAAAACTAAATACAGACAGATAAACATTCCACCTTTACAGTTAGCATTGCCTGATAGAGTGAAATTAAGGTATGAGGAAAGGAAAGAAAAGAGACTCTCTCCTCCCCCACCCCCCGGAACTCTACTAAATCTTGTAGTAAACATTTACACTAATGAATGCCAACGTATCAATATCCCTGAATATTGAAGTCCTTGCTGTCTATACACATTACAGTTGGTTTGGGATAGACTCACAGAGTATAAACGCAAGGAAGATCATAACAAAAAACCCTCTAAAAACCCAAGCAAACAAATTCCAGTAGATTTTCCAATAGTTGCCCATGTCACCATTTCAATCACAAAAATAACCAGTTTTCTATTAAAAAAATAGCCAATGACTGCTCCTTGTCCAAAAGGACTAAAAGAAATAGGAAATGCTGCTGTTAGCATAGCTGTCAGTTCAGACATGAAATATGCATTAGTAGTGGCAGAGCTTTTTAAGTGCAGATTGACTTCTACAGTTCTCCCTTCAGAAGTCTTTACAGATTTTAAAGGAGAAATATCCAGCTTCTAATTGAAAGCATAAAAAAACAGACAGTGGAATACTGTTAAAGATTAAACTGCCAACAGTTTGACACTTAGTTTTATTCAACTAATACAGCAAGGTGAAACAGATTCACAGGGGACCATTTTCTTCAAAACGAGGAAACACAATAAATCTGCATTTTCCAAATAGAGAGTTTGAATAGTTCATAAAGTGGTACAGATTTTTCCCTTTTGAGCTTGTATCTTAAAGCTGTCAAATTCTAGCTGCTGTTGATATGGGATGACATCTTGTCAGCTTTACACTGGTTTATCTGCTTGGAATCCTCTACATATCACCCTCAATTCTCCCTTGCCTTTGTTTTACTGACACCAGTGTGGTCCTCTCTCCCCCACTTAGTTCTGATACCACATGCCGCAAGTCCATGCTAACCTACTCATACCCCTGGATATCCCGGAAAACATGCACAATCTGTGATTATGGATATACATACTTACTTGCATTCGGTGCTTCAAAGGTATACAGAGGCACAGATTTTTCACTATGTCTCAGTAGTGTCCTTTTTCATATTTAGGGAAACTTCTCTCCAACTAATGGACCCACTGACAGTTAACTCTAAAAGCGATCAACAGATGATCACTTCTAACTACAACTGGTCAGAAAATAGGGGAAAATTCATGAAAGTTCTCAAGATTTTTTTCTAGTTTTTGCTTTTAAATTTTGTTTTGATGGACATTTCTGACCAGCTCTACTTATAAACAAAGAAGTAGGTGGTGCTTGAGCCACCTACAGTGTGAAGGGCGGTATAAAGACTTAGAAACAGGCATCTGAGGGATATAAGTTAAATGGAAGTGTAATTTTCACCCTCATTCAATTCATTGCTGAAATAAAAGGTTTAAATCCTCTTTGGTGAAGGTTTTTTCTTTAACACTGTCCAGCATATCAAAAATGGTTAATGGATAACCCTATTTGGATACATGAGATTGAAAAAGCTATACAAAATATAATCCCTGGCAAAGCACCAGGATCAGCTGGCTATCCAACAGACTTTCATAAAAGATGTGAACAGATAGTCCCTATTCTATTTAAAGTCACTGATGAAACTTTCCAAAATGGCTAATGTTTTGTGAGAGGAGGACCATCTTTATCTTCAAAATTAAAGTAATAAAGACTATGATAATTGTTGAGATTTCCATCCTAAGTATTATGCTTTTGAATACAGAATATAAAGTAAATCACCAAAAGTCTAGTAACCTGCCTAAACAGTACAATTCTCTCAATTGTTCAGATATCAATTGTATTTTGTGAAAGGCAGACTTGCTACTGATAGCACAAGAAAAATACTTCACCTAAATTGTCAAACCCAGTTATCAAGTATCACTTCACAAGTCTTTTCCCTAAATCCAGATTAAGGAATTTGATAGAGTAGAATGGCCATTTCTTATGACAGTACTAGGAAAATTTGATTTTGGTTCAATTTTCCTTAATTGCGTTGAAGACTTTTACAATATTGTCTCTTGCATCTGTACTGACAAATGGAATTATTTTCTCTGTCTTTCAATTGGAAAGAGGAATAGGGCAGAGTTGTCCACTCTTTCCTCTCCCCTTTTATTAATCTTTTGAATGCCTAGCGATACGCAAGAAATTGTCTGCCACTGAAGGTATACAAATAAACAAAGATGAACACAATATTAGTTTGTATGCAGGTGATACAGTTTTGTCACCATCAATCCTTCCAAAAATTCCTCCAAATCCCTCTTCCTCAGTCCCTTCAAAATGTACATTAATAGATTAATTTGGAGATTGGATTTTTCACAAAGATCAGATACCTCACATTTCCAGCATCTCCCATATCAAACCTACAAATGTATTACATACTTCATCATTAACATATGCATAAATCTTTTCCAATGTCATCCATACAATCTTTGCTTATGATAAAATATTCCATGACATTCAAAACTGGCAGCTTCTTTCCTCTATCCTTAGTGGCCAGAACTGAAACTATCGAAATGAATTTATGCACTGTTGTTATAGCCATGTCGGTTTCAGGATATTAGAGGGACAAGGTGGGTGAGGTAATATATTTTATTGGACCAACTTCTGTTGGTGAGAGAGACAAGCATTTGAGCTACACAGAGCTCTTCCTCAGATTTGTGTCCTGGGATTACTTATGTGTCTGCTAATGATGAAGATCTCATCTTTGTTATTTGAAAAGTTGAATGAGTTAATCACACAGCATCTATGAAAGGGAAACAACCCAGTTTATCACAAAAAAATCTTAAAAGCCTTATCAGCTGGAGACAGACCTATACCACTATCATTTGGCCTGGTAGTGCATTTTAAATGAATTGCACTAACACTGGGTATGCCCCTATTTCATTGAATATTGAAAAGCACCCAGCAGCACCAATTGGTATGCTCCATTATCTAACAAAGTCATCAATGCAATGTCTCTACCCAGACTGCCAAGGAGATATGAACTCTTTAGATACTCAGAGTTGTCTTACAATCTTCTCAGTAATCTTAACCAAAAGATGGCTGATTAGACACTGGACTTGTCAGCTTAAAGGGATATTTTTTTTGGCATACAGGAGCTTCCTTTAGAGAAGCCAGCCATCTGTTCACTTTAAAAGAGGAACTGACAATCTTCACCAACCACAGACATAGAGTCCACAGGTCTTCACCACCCAAATAAGGCATAGGCCCCAAGAACCGGTTCTGTTCTGCTGCAAAGTATTCCCAACAACTCTAGTAACTCAGTGAGCTTCATGGGCCTAAACCCAACCAGAGAAGAGTAACCATTTGTACCCTCCAAAAATGGCTCTACTTTCATGAAAGCTGACAGTTCAGTGCAAATCCACTCCATTTTACAATCAATCAGATTCTGTTCCCAGCTTCTATCACTGCTAATCTTGCTGCCCTCCCACCCTCTCTGTTGTCTGAAGAAAATATTTTCAGTGGTGCTCATTTAAATAAAGTCACTCATTTCTAAGTATTTTGTGTAAATGTGTGACCGTGTTTCTAGTGAACTTGCACACCTTTCTGGTTGAGTTGGGCAGCATGGGTGATTTATAGCCACATGTCTTTATGGGTTTACAGGTACAGTCTTGGAAATTTTTTTTTTTTGTACGTGTTCTTGTATCTTTCTATTATTTATGATTAGTTATAAAGACCGCAACATCTTTGGTTCTCAAACAGTACATTCTCACCCAACTGTGGATTACTGTACATTATTTTTGGATCACATTTATGGATGTCATCGGAACAAAGCAATAAGAAGGGATCTCTCTCACACAGAGATGAATGTCATTTCAAAGTCTCTGAGCTCGAGTTTGTTTAGTCTTAGTACAAATAGTGTAGAAGATTTCCTACTGCAGAAATGAAAACATAATTCTTTGCTCAAAATACTAAATGTATCTGAACACTCAAGGACAATGACTTTGACAACTGCCATATTGTGCTCCGTCCACTGAATCATACATTGGGAAATATTTGGTCAAGTTGGTCAGAGCTACTTTGTGGGGACTCAGGTTCAGTTCACATTAAAAGAAAGAAGTTGAGAATCTGAAAATAAAGAGAACAGATCATCAGCTGGTTTGTCTGTTTCTTCCTTCATAAAGATAAGCAAGCTTCTCATTGCATTTTGACATGAGGCTTTCGGAAACATGATGTTTTAGAACTGACTGAATTCCCTTTAAAATGACCTCGCATAACCAATCATTTGGAAAATCCTAATTACAGCAATCATCAGGGAGCCTTAATAGTACTTTAAGTGCATCTGTGACAGGGTGAGGGGAAGTATTAGTGATTGACACTTGTCGCTGGTATTTAGTATGAGCAACCTCTCTTCCCTATCGTGGTCCTCCTTTGTGCCAGGATGGTAACTTACAGGAAAATACTATATTTCTGTGCATGAGAGACAGTGTTTTTGTAAGTGAGCATGTGTGAGGTGAAAATTAGAGGGCTTGACATTATTTTGACTATGTCTTGATGCCTTAACTAGAATATTAAAGCTTTGATGAATGTGGTTAAATCCAATCCAGTAATGGCTCTTCAAACATTTCTGAGAGAGTATTAAAATTCATACTAATGTGCTATGTCACTATGACCACTACTACTGACAACTTACTCTTGGTTTCTTCTATTATACCCTTTAAAGCAAACAAGCTGTAAGACTACAGACACGACCCTCTGCAAATATGCTAAGATATATCAATTAATGCTTAATTAAGACTACTACCAAATATTCCTCTTTTGTCACGAGGAGGGAAGACAGCACACACAAATCACTGAATAGCATTTGTATTCCTCACCATATTACTTAATCACTTGCTACTCTGCTTTTCACACTGCTTTAATTGAAGCTGCAAGGTAGCTAGCGTAATGGCTTACACACTAGTTCCCCCCCCACTTTTCTTGTATTTCCCTCCCTACTTATTCCTTTCTCATCTACCTCCTTTCTGTCATGCTGCAGTTGCTGTATACAAGTATTGCAACACATGACTTTGGCTCCAAATAGCAATGCAGTTAGTTATCTAAAGTGGGTATTAAACCAGTTCTGCAGGTTCCTATCTCAAATATTTATTTAATTAGGGCTATTAGTTTCATTTCTTTACTTCTTTTGCCCTCGTTGTTTCTTTACACAGTGGATTTATATAAAATAACACCATGCAAATTATCAAGACAAGTGGGAAGGACTATATAGCGGCTGGCACATTTTTGTATTAAAAATGCACATAAGAGGGATCAAGATATTTCAACACTTACAACATATACAGGAGAAAAGCACAGCATAAAATCATTCAGTTAACAGACACAACATCATTGCTTGATTATCAGAGATTATGTTTGTTATATAAATTCTCAATAACAGCTGAAAATGGTTGTAGTTATTGGTTGTTTGTCTACTGTAGATTTTAGAAAGTATTAGATAAAGTAGGCCCATTTTTAAAATTCCATTTCTCAGTTGTTTCTCAAGCAGACAAATTTCTCCATGGCCATTATATCTCATGTATCACATCTCATGTGCTAAACTATGAAATATGAGGGCTCCCCAATTTTTGTTGCCTTTGGAACCTGCTGGGTGTGAAGATGTTTTTCCAGAATCTCCACTGGGAACACCTAGTAAAGGTTGTGCTATGCTGAAGGACACTGGTTGAAAAAAAACATTGATTGCGCATGTATTGAGACTACTGTGGTTCCCAGAAAATTTGGATTTTAAGTGAAGTTCCCCATATATGACAGTGATTATGCAGGTTTCTCACAGTGTATTGAACAGTTTTGACTAGACTTAGGTAAAACTGAATTTCTCTTTAAAAAAAAGGTTAGTGTGTGAAATTCTTCACTTATTTATTTTGCTTGATTTAACCTTATCTATCCTCATTGTCCTGCCCTAATTTCAATTTTTATGAAATTTTGGTGGACTGAATTATTTTACACTGAAGTATTTGGAATTACATAAAGTCACTTTTGCATGGAAATGTGAATTAAACTTAGGAAACAAGACTAGATCAAAGCATATTAGCAGACTACTAATGTGCATAAGCAGGATGCACACAAACAGTTAGACCATGGCATGCTACTGCAGGCTAGATTTGCACCATAGCTTGCCGCAAACCAAATGTTTGTAGACAAGCCCACAATTAAACATTTGATGTAATCAGAATTTTGTTTATTATAATACAGTGCAGGAAACTGAGAAAAGTCTTCAATTAAAAGAAGACTACAAAAACACTTAATCTTCTGTTGAAATCAATCCTGCACTGAGTCCCAGAGATGGATTAGATGATCTAAAAAAATCTTTTCTAGGAGCTTGATTTAGTAGTCAGTTAAAAAAAACCCAATCAGACAGAGATACCAGTGTGGTCTAGAAGAATGAGCAAAGGATTTAGAATCCCAGGCACCTGAGTTCCAATCTTGGCTCCAACAATGACTCTTTGTATGGCCTTAGCAATTCACTTCACCTCCCTGATTAAGTTTTCCCAATTCACCAATGGGGATAAAAATACTTGCCTACCTGCCTACCTCAAATGGGTGTTGTGGGGATTAACTAGTTAATGTTTGTGCACATACAAATATTACAAAAATGCTAAGTATTAATTAAATATATCCACATAGGACTTTAAAAGATTATTCCTACAGTAAAATATTAATGGTAAAAGATTTAAAGTGAAATAACCTTAAGAATTTAAATGAAAGTGGCAGGAGAAACTCCATCCTAGTAGAAAAATCTTCTAGGCCTTCAGTCACAACAGACAAATCTTATACGCGGTGCCATCCATGCCAATTTAAAAAGATATATTTATATAGGAGAGCTGAGTTCAGATGCATCATCTTGTTTCCAGTCCCAATTTACAGCTTTCTTGACAGAGATGCAAAAAGGTCAAGTGATTTGCACAAGGTCATACAAAGACTTAGAGGCTCAGTCAATACTTGGAATCAGCATCCTCTTGATTCACATCCCTTTGCCCTCACCATTAGATCATATAACATTATTAATGTGTGAATGTTGTCATAATACCTGTAGCATGCAATGCAGCAGAAGCAAAATGTCTGGAAAGACAAACATTTTTGATTTCTCCATATAGTCTGGACTAAGTACATCCATCTGCACATTATGTACATTTGCATTTTTATCTGGAGATTCTTGGTGGATGTAAAAAGCAAGCACTTAAGTTTGGCTTTTTTGGTTTTTACTATCCCTGAAATACCTCAGAATTAGTCTCTCCATGTCAGTTCTGTAGCACAATAACAGGGTTGTTGATGGAAGCCTGCCAGCCACTGCTTGTGCTATACCAGTTCTGTATAATATGGTAAAGAGAGCCCTTTCCAGACTGACATTCTAGTACCTTTCACAAGTACAAAGTTCACTTGAAACCTCTCAGAAATTACAGACTCACAAGATTGCTATTACAATACCCATTAAATGTGAGAGCACCTTCTGAACGTTGTTAACAGTACTTCTAAAAGAAAAGCTTCTCTGAACTTAAATATTTCTAGGCGGGTGCAGTGCAGTTTCTAAAACCCTTGTTGGAAGTATAAGCTGATAGGCTAAATCAGGCCCTCTTCAGTCTACTTAAATCTGGTAAAAAATGACACTTGTAATAAATGACTTAGGACAGCCCAATTTTAATAAACAAAGTGGGTAAGTAATATATTTTATTGGACCAACTTCTGTTTGTGAGAGAGTTTTCGAGCTTAGACAGAGCTCTTCTTCTCAGAAAGCTGGTCTCTCTTACCAACAGAAGTTGGTCCAAAAAAGAGATATTACCTCACTCACATTGTCTCTCTAATATCCTAGGACCAACATGGCTACAACAAAACTGCAAACAATCTTAAATAGTAATACAATCACTGGGCCAGCTTGCTTCAACCAAGCCTGGGGTGGGTCATATGGTTACTCAGGTTAGAGACTCCTCTCCAAGTCTTCCCCAGGAGAACATTTTCTCCTCAGCCATCCCTCTCTGTTAAGAAAACAGCTATTATAACAGCTGTAATCAGATCCAGCTCAGGGAGTTCCTGCTGCTTTGTACCTGCATTAGCCCCTGGTCCTTACTTCTTGGGTGTGTGGGTGTATAAACTCCATAATACTTCTCAATCTAATTGGTTCAGATTTTCTCAGAATGATTCAGAGAACTGTTCCTCCAGTCTTAACATAGATTCATTTTAGTGAATTTAGGGTTTGTGAAAAGTGTAAAATTGCCAGCCCTCATAAATGAAACTCCAATCCTATCCACAAAATAGATAACCATATAGGAAAGGGATTATGCACTTCTAGCACTGCCCATACACTATGTCTCATCCCAATTCTAAAGGTATCACCCCTAAGGAAATGAGAGGACTTCACTCTCCATGCCAAATCAGTCATAGGCCTCTCTGCAGAGATTAATAATGATTCCTTTAATGCCAATTGTTATGGTGGATTTTGTGCTGCAGACATGTCCAAAGGTAAGCGATACAGGACAACATGAGTTCCATGTAGCTACATCACAAACTTCAAGAAGCAATACTGAACGGAGGCGGGTTATCATCAAAAGAACTTTAATTTGACCTCAAAGTGACAATCCCACTGAAGATTAGCAATGAACAATGCGTACAGACAACCAATCTAGTGCAGTTCTCTTGAATAGTAGCTAACAATGCATTTTTGGCAAAAGTAAATTATGCCTTATTCTGAAGTGGTCTCTTCAGCCTCGATAAATACTATGTTATTTTGTTTTGTTTTATGAAATATTTATTATGTATTTTATTACCTAGTTTATGAGGTAAAATTTCACTAGGATTTGAATAAGCAAAATAATCAGGGAAGAAGTTCAGAGAAGGCAGGGAGAATGTAAGAAGGATGACGGGTTAAAACAGAACTCTGATATTATCTTCCATAACTAGTATGGAATCTGGGATAAAATTTAGGATTATGTAAAACCATCATGCTTTTGTGAAATGTAGCATTCTAATTATATTGCAATGTATATGTGCAAATAGGAGAGTAAAGCTTTCTGTGGGAAACTTAGCTTGGAATTTCTTGACTTTTGTGCAGTTATTCTTGCAACGTTAGGCTGAAATTCTGTAATTTTTTGCTTTTAGAATATTTTATGCTGATAAAATGTTTCAGCCATTCAGAGAACACACATTTGCCTAGGTTTAACCTAAGAAATTATCTACTGCTTGTACCAGCGTCCATCTTCTTTATCGCTGCTTGCTTTAATTCCGCTATTGTGTCTAGAGAATGCTTTTCAAAGTCTACAGCCCTTGTTGTAAACACTTGTGTAATCTGTATCCCACTGGGGTTGACAGTGGTAATTTGTCAGCATTTATTTGCAGCAGGCTGTAAACTAAACCTTGCCAGGAGTAAAAAAATCTTTTTGTGTACAAATGCTTGCCGTTTTAATTGCAAAAAATGTTTACTTTTTCTTAGTTTGACATTCAAATTAAAGAATGCGCTAGAAGGTTCCAAGGAAATATTTCAGACGACTGTAGAGTTACCTACTGCAAGGCATACATGGAATGCAATTTAATATCTAGTTAAGCTATTACTGAGCAAATTTAGTGAATGGTCTCTAAGCAGTTCAGTGCAAAGGAACATCTGGCAGAACAGCAGACGAAAGATTTAGTTAGATGTTATTCTTTTTAACGTTTCACTAAATTGATCATGAAAACAGGGATTAGGCCACTCAATTACAAGGAATTAAGAGAAACTTTGGGCCTGACTCTCTCATTTACATTGCACCAGTATTGTGCCAGTTTAACACCATTGTAGTCAATTGAGCGGCACAAGTGTAAAACCGGTGAAGCAGAGTCAGTGGGCCGGATATTCATTTACAATAAGGCTCTTTCACACTAAGGCTCCAATACCTTGGTCTAATTTGGTTGTTGGGTTTAGTGTGCGGGTGCTGGGTGGCGTTGGTGATCTGCGACACAGACAAGGTCAGATGATCTAGTGGTCCATTTGAGTCCCTCTGCTGGAGGCCTTGCGGTCCTACCACACCTCGCTCCAGAAAAGGAGCAGTGAAAGTGAGTCATCCAGGCCTGCCTAGAAAGGCTGCAGGGAAGCAGCCAATTGGAACATAGCAGGCTCAGATAAAAGGAGCTGCATGGGATGAGCCGGTCAGCTCCTGACTGGGAACAGAGGAGTAAGGAAGGGTGCTCCTTCTGGAGCTCAAGGAAGAACCAGAAGATGGGTTATTCAAATAGCACATGATTCCTATTTGTAGGGTCCCTGGGTGGGACCCAGAGTAGTGGGTGAGCCAGGGTCCCACCCACCGGCTGCTGGGGAAGTGGCCAAAGCCCCGAGAAGGGACAAGTTTTTTTTAGAAGCCCAAGAAATGGGCTGGGCCATTAAAGAGGCCCAGGGATGGGGCTGAAGACCCTGAAGAGGGTCAACCATTTGTTGAACTTTGTTACTCTCCCCCCATGCCCCTGGAAGGGGACTGAAGTTAAGAAGTGACCTGGCTAGAGAGCTGGGACACCACAGAACAGCTAAAGGTGAAGAGTCTCCACGGAGAAAGACCTGTGGCACTACTCTATAACAGGGCAGGGGCAGACTTAAAGCAAGCCCAGAAGATGCTGAGGACTGAGCCCAGAGACAGAGCTAAAGCTTTTAACAAGGGCAGAGGGACAGGCCCTGTTGAATTTTTACCCTGCAAGGGGTTTGTTCGTTCACACGTTGACTGCGTGTGACTTGGCCAGAGGGCTGAGACACTGAAGACCCATCTGACAACATTAACAGCCACCAAGGGTGGTGAGAGTGTGTGCAGGTTCGCACCCAACCAAAGGAGGTGCTCATGAGAGGTGAGTGTTCCCCGTCACACTGACCCAGAGTAGGGTTGCCAACTTTCTACTTGCACAAAATTGAACACCCTTGCCCTGACCCCTCTGGGATGGGGACAGAAATGAGGAGTTCAGGGTGTGGGAGGGGGCTCTGGGCTGAGGCAGTGGGTTGGGATGTGGGAGGCGGTGAGGGATCCAGCTATGGGTGCAGGCTCTGGGGTGGGGCTGGGGATGAGGAGTTTGGGGTGCAGGAGGGTGCACCAGGCTGGGATGGAGGGGTTCGGTGGGTGGGAGGGGGATCAGGGCTGGGACAGAGGGTTGGAGTGCGGGATGGGGTGCAGGCTCTGGGTGGCGCTTACCTCAGGCAGCTCCTGGAAGCAGCAGCATGTCCCCCCTCTGGCTCCTACATGGAGGTGCGGCCAGGCAGCTCTGCACGCTGCCCTGTCTGCAGGTGCCGCCCCCGCAGCTCCTATTGGCCGCGGTTCCCGGCCAATGGGAGCAGCGGAGCTGGCGCTTGGGGCGGGGGCAGTGCATGGGGCCCCTTGGCTGCCCCTACACCTAGGAGCCAGAGGGGAGACATGCCACTTCTTCCGGGAGCCGCGCAGAGCCATGGCAGGTAGGTAACCTGCCTTAGCCCTGCTGTGCTGCTAACCGGACTTTTAATGGCCCAGTCAGCAGTGCTGACCGGAGCTGCCAGGACATCTGGCAACCCTAACACAGAGCCTTTACTGCTCAATAGTTAAGGTTATGTTGAGTTTTATACTTAAAGCAAGTTTTAAATCTCTTATATTGCATGTTAAAACTAAGAGGGGGAAGATTTTCAAAAGCACCTCAAGGATTTCAGAGTATAAACCTCACTGAAAGTCCCACTCCTATCTAATGTGTGGATGTGCTCATTACAAAACATTAAAGGAGTCAATCTTCAGCCCTGATTCTGATTGCAGTGTCTCACATCTCACGGAAGGGGCCAGAGAGGGAGTTCGCACCCTGGAGGCCCATAGGTAGAACCAGTAACTGGTTGCTGCCCAGACCCAGCTGGCTTGAAAGTACATGGGATCCAGAAGTTGGGCCCAGTTATAATAGCCTGGTGACTGTCCCCTCAGGACGACTCAGTCAGGGCTGTAAACACGCTTCTCTTTCTTCCATGTCTGTTTTGAGACCAGAACTAAACACAGTATTCCAAGTGAGTGCATACATCCCTTTCTACAGTAGCATTACAATATTTACACTATTATTTTCTATCCCATTCTTTATATACCCTAACGTTTTGTTCGCATTTTTGACTGCTTTGATTACCGATCTCACCACAATATTGATTTGTGCAAAGACGGAAGAGAGGGTGCCAAGCATCTTAATAAACGATATTATAATAATGCTGTAATGGTGCTTTGTGAGAGCTCTGTAACATAGACCCACCCAAACTATCACCATTTCTTCATGCAGAGATGACATCATTTTGTTTAAGCATAAGTGATAGAGATAGAGTAAAACTCCATTTCTGAACCGTTGGTAGGTATCGTTGCCTAGTTTGCCCATAACCAGAGTGCAGCTATTGCAGCCCAAGGAATCTCTCTTTTCTCTTCTTAAAAAGTCCATTTCTGTGTACTCTAGATTTTTACCTCGTGTGAGTAAGATCTTTACTAAGAGTCTTCAGATCCTTTTCTATTTGTTTAAATGGTGGGGGTGTCTTCAATGCTTCTTGTGTAGTAGACTGAAAATAATTGTAAGGAAAAGAAACTGGATGTTAATGAAAATAGTTCATTAAAGTGGAGACAGCAGATGCAGCTAAACTTATGGTTGCACAATAGTTCCTAGGTTCTTTTAAAAATGTTATTAGTATCAGTAGTCACAGCTTTCATATACTTTCAAATGCAGAACTCTACCTTTTGTTTACTCTCTAATGTGCTTACACATTTATAAAAAAAAAATCAGGATCAACCAACCTTCCAACATTCAGTTTTGTGCTAAACAGAAGGGAGATCTAGCAGATTTAAAATAAACAAAAGGTGAGAGCACACTGCAATAAATAAATAAATAAATATGTCAAAATCTTTTTGCTAGACCGTCAAAGCCAACCCAGGCAAATTGTTAAATACAAATGTGAGAGGGAAATGTACTTTAGAATAGCCAATGTGGTAACCAGCTTTCTAGTTTTTTCTTTAAATTTATGCTGTAGGAATTGCTTCAGTGTAGATAGCCATAGACTATAATGTAGCTCTGCATTGTTATATTACACATCAACTAGAACATATGCTTGGGTGATCTTGGATGAATTACAGCAGCAGACTTGCCCCAGTAATTGTTCTGTGCTTAGCAGAAAGAGGCATTTGAGTAAAATATCTCCAAGCCATTCAATATTTAAAAATGATGCTGTTAGGTCACTCCACGTGAAAGCTGGGACAGCTCTACTGACCGCGGTGGAATAACACCAATATATACCAGCTGGTCCTATAGATCTAAATATGCGCTATGGTGGCAGATGCTCTAAAAATCAATCAAATATAAATAACTGTTTGAAATGAAAACTATAATAATGTGCTAACCATTTCTGCATTGAGCATCAATATAGGTTAAGATCCAGGCCTTTTAAAACGTGTAAATTCCAATGAACAGAGTGGAAGAGATTACCATTACTAAGCATGGGCATTAACAGCAACAGTGTTATCAAATTAGGGCCTGTCCTGCAGTCCTTCCCCATAGGCAAACTTTCTGCTGACTTCAATGGTAGATTTACCTGGGTAAGGAGAATTGGCCCATAAAGTTTAGAATGTTTATCAGCCAGAGAAAAAGCAGGATTTCTTACTGCTTTTTGAGAAAAGGGTTCAATTAGGTTAAAAGTAATGATGTAGTATCATGATGTGCAGTAAGGATTTAGGCCTCAATTCAGCAAGGTACTTACGTAGGTAACTTTCAGCATGCGGGTAAGTCTTATTGTCTAAAATTATGCATGTGCTTAAGTACTTTGCTGAATGAGGACCTTAGTGAGCAATTTAAACTCACCTTTGGTCTTGGGGAAATCTTTGCAATAGTCACTGCATCCACTTTCTTTAGTACTTCTTCCTGAGCAGTGTATGTCTCCTCTTTTATTGGTTCCTAAAAAAATAAGTCAAACGTAATTATTTTGTACTGCTACTGCTAAGTATCTGTGTAATATAAGAACAAGATCTTCAAAATTAGTTGCACAAATCAATTTGCTTGTGCTAATCTATCTGTGCATATTTAGTCATAAATGACAGCTAATTTTCATATGAAGAAAGGCATACAAACCTGTGTAATTTTGGCACACAAAAAATGTATTCACATTTGAGGCATATTCAAACACACCACTGCGCAAAATGCATGCATAGATTTTAAATTAAGTTGCTTGAGTGCTTAAAGTGCTTTAAATAACAACATTTCTCTTGGAAAATTGTTTAGATGGGTCACTGCATCTAACCTAAAAGGAAAATCCAATTCCCAAAACTTGGAATAAATAGGAAATTCATTACCTGTAATTGCTGTTCTCTGAAGTTATACATTGTCATAGATCACCATTCTTGGGTCTGTGCTTCAGCACACACATGCAATCCCCTGAAGTGAAACACAGGCACTTCCTCAGTCCTCCAAGCACCAGTTTTTTTTTCCAAGTAGGAGGAAAATATATTCCGACAGGTATAAAAAACTATTTTAAATATCTTAATAAAAGACAAAAGATTACAGAACTTTGAACTATGCATGGTGATCAGGCTGAGAGGACAGCAAAATGATAAATTTTCCCTGCAGTATTCGTGGACTAAGGAGCTGGTTTATTGACTAATTTAATCAAAGCAGGACTAGCCAGAGGCTTTGGTTAGCTGCATCCAGAAGGTTAGGGCAGAGCTGACTGTATACTGAAGGTGAAGAGGTCTGCTCGATGCATATCAGATTCAGTGCTTTCGGTGAAGTGCTCAATGAGCAGTAAGTGTTAAGCACCGCCAGAATAGTGTGTTAAGGAATGGAGGGTGTAAAAAACCCCCAACCAACACACAACTTTACCTAGAACAAAGGCCAAGTGAGGGAGGAATAAAGTCCTCAGACACTGGAAAGTTGTCAGGATAGATGTTCCAGTGTGTTGACTGATGCAGTCAACTGACTGAAGACTGACTGCCAATGGGGCCAAATGAAAACAAGTTTATAGAAATGAAAGTAAGGCACTGTGGTCAAAGCACCAGCGGTTGAGACAGGATATTCTGAGGAAAAGATAGAAGATAGCAGATGAAATGTTGAGGTAACGAAAGGTAGCTATATACACAGAAGCCGGACTCAGTGGTCCCGGAAAGCCCCTTCCCTGCACAAGCCGTCCTACTGTCAGAAAGGAGCACTAGTAGGCACCGACTTTCACTGCAGGGGTTGGCAGGAGATGTCTGCTGCTGGAACCACCAGTTTAAAACTTTGAACTTGGGAAGCTTCTGCCTTGGAGTATGGACCCAAGGGTGAGGATCTATCACCATGGTCTCTCTATGTGAAGAGAGGGGCGAGGAGAATGAAACAAGGCGGCCTGCAGGGAAAAATAACATAGAACCTGCCAGCTCAGATGGAATCTCAGTTTGTTTGTTGTTAATAAGAATATCGATTAAACTCAGGAAGGAAATGGACTGGGATGTTTTGGTGAATACCCCGTGCATGTACGTGCATGCATCCAGGTACTGTTTTCAGAGTAGGGTGAAAATTGTCCATTCAAATACATTTCGAGTCATTTTAGGCCTTCTTCAGTCCTCTTTCCCTCCACTCCTGATTTTTCTTTCTGGTTTTTCTTCACTCTTGCTCCTTCATTGAGGTTCTCTTCTCTTCCCAGCATCAGTGGAGTTATTTGCCTGTCCCGCTCCTGCCAGTATGTCTTTCCCAGCCCGTGACACCATGGGCCAGATTCTGTCTCATTTATTATGCTGAGTAGTATCCTTACTCTGTAAGTAATACCACTAAAATCAGTGGGCTAGCTTGTGGAATAAGATTACGCTAAATGTGAGTAAGGGTGACAGAACCTAGCCCTAAGATTGCATCAGTTGTTTATATCCATGAGCAGCAGTACAGGACACTTCTTCCACTAGACCATGTAGTGAGGGTCATTGCAAAGCTACACCATCCCAGCAAGCGCATCATGAGGCAATGTTCCTCAGATAGGCTCAACTCCTCCCTTGAATTCCCAATTGCATTAGTTGAGAATAAATTTGTGACCATCCTTTCCGGGGTACAATATACCTCTGCTCCTGCGTATGGCAGCTGTACTGGCTACTGAGAGGGAAAGGAAGGGCAGAGACATGTCTCCAGCTACTCTCTGCCAGTGGCGGATTTAGAGTTAGTGGGGCCCTGTGTGCAGCTTCACTTTCAGGGCCTCACCCTCGGGACCCAGCCAAGAAAAAGAACATTCTCCCTTATCTTCCCCCCCGTTTTTCATTCTTTTTTCCTTCACCCTCCTCCTATAAGTACACCTCTACCTCGATATAACGCTGTCCTCGGGAGCCAAAAAATCTTACCGTGTTATAGGTGAAACCGCGTTATATCGAACTTGCTTTGATCCACCGGAGTGCGCAGCCCCGCCCCCCCGCCCCTCCCCCGGAGCACTGCTTTACCGCGTTATATCCGAATTCGTGTTATATCGGGTCGCGTTATATCGGGGTAGAGGTGTAATGGGAAGTAAATTAAAATAAAGTGAGGTACCTTGATTGGGGCAGGGAATTGGGGTTCAGGAGGGGGCGGGCTCTGGGAGGAAGTTTGGGGACTGGGTGCAGGCTCTGGGCTGGGGAAGAGGTGTGGGAGAAGGGGTGAGGGGTGTGGGCTCTGGGCTGGGCCAGGAGGTTGGGGTGCGGGAGGGGGCACTTACCTTGGGCAGCACGGCTCCCAAAGCGACTGGCACACCCCCCCATCTGGCAGCAGCTCCTAGGCGGGGGTGGGGCAGGGGGTCTCCATGCACTGCCCCCACAGCTCCCATTGGCCGCAGTTTCTGGCCAATGGGAGCTGCGGAGTCGGCGCTCAGGGCAGGGGCAGTGTGCGGAGACACCCCCCCCCCACACACACCCCCCCAGGGGCCGCAGGGACATGCTGGCCACTTCTGGGAGCGAAGCAGCATGGAGGGAGGGAGGGAGGGAGGCAGCGCGGGCAGGGATCCGCCTTAGCCCTCCTGCTGGCGTGTCTCTGCGTGCCCCTTGGGGAGTGGGGGCCAGCGGGTCTCCATGCGCTGCCTGGGGTGGGAGCAGTGCGCGGAGCACTTCTCCCCTCCCCGGCCAGGGGCACACACAGACGTGCCAGCAGCCGGCCGCTTGCAGGAACGGCGTGGGACCACCGGCCACGGCATGCGGGCAGCCTGCCTGTCTGAGCCCTGCTGCGCTGCTGGCTGGGACTCGGGGGCAGGTTGTCAGATATTTGTCCTGCATTTGGGGGGGGGCCTCTGTTGTTGGGGGCCCTGTGCCACTGGACGGTTTGTTTCATGGTAAATCTGCTCCTGCTCTCTGCCCAGTTGCTCTTTATGGGGAGTAGCTGGGACACAGCCCTTGTGCTCCCCTAAGCACTGGAGATATGATTCAGGCAGCCCTAAAACAGAATACATGAGGGGGGTGTCCTTACACCCTACCCCCCTGCAAGACTATATTAGCCCAGGGCAGAATCTAGCCTTGAAATAGTACATGTGTGGTTACACCACCATCATATAATAACAGAGTTCTGTCTTTTTAATTTGCAGTGTCTGAAATAGGAAAAAGTGAATAAAACAATATGGAAATATCTCATCAGTTCATCTCCCAACATAATATTATTGAAATGATCCACATAGACAAATATGACATGTTATGTGCAGGATTCACGAAAGGATTATTTTTTTTTATTTTGTTTCTCTGAATAAATAGGCTATGAGGAAAAATCCCATCTCCTTTTTAAATATTTAAAGGACAATTCTAGTGATCATTTCCCATTTTCAATATTACTGGATTGCCATGGCATAATATCACATAATTCCATATGTATGAACCACTGGTATTTTTATAAATATCAAAATCCATAAATTATCTATGGAAACATGACCCAAAGCAAGATCGCATGGGAAATCATCCAAAAACGTTTCTGATGAGGATGATTAAGGTCAGTAATTTTTGTTGAGATCAGGATGTATGTACCTAGCAGTTGTGGAGATAAATGAGCTGCAGAGAAGCTACAGCAGGTGGAGCTAGATGCCACCTGATTGGACCCAGCTCTGTTCTTGCAAAACAATCTGAATCCTTCCTGTGCCCATCAAATGTTGCTTAGGGCACAAATGAAGATCCACCTTCCCTGTCTATCCTTGGCCATACTTCACCCATCCTCTATGTTGTTAAGTTCCATAAGTTTCCTGTCTCTAAGTACTGTTTGACAGAGGGATTCTACCAGTTGCCTCCTTTTGTGTGTTTCTACAGCTATCCAGTGCATGCATCCCTGCCATAGCAGACACTCTGAGGCTTCATTTTTAAAACATGTCCCAAATATTTTCATTTTCTTTTCTGGATAACTCTGGAGATAAAGAGTTGTTGAACACTGACAAATCTCAGCGTTTGTTATCAATTCTTTCCATTGAACACCTAGTATTTTCCTGAGGTATTTGCTTTTGAAGGCATTTAGTCACCTGTCTATAGCTTTGGTGGATTTCCAGCTTTCACATTTATATGTTAAGGTGGAAATAACATTTGAGTTGATGATTCATAGTTTGGGCTTTGAGTGGTAGATTTTCAATGATCATCTTGTTTTAACTGGTGAATGCAGCTGTTGCCTTGCCAATTTGTGATATTATTGCCTTCTGGCTATCCCCATTGGCTTGCATGTTACTGCCAAGGTAGGTGAATTGGCTCACTGCTTGCATTCCTTTGCCTTCTAAAGTAATGCATGAGTTGGGAGTTTTATTACTGCTTTACAGTTATAGTTGCAAAATGTTAATGTGTTTGAAATGAATCTGAGCTTCCTCCATCACAGAGCGCCCATTAGCCATATGACTGGCTTAGTGCATTTGTTGCCGGCCTACCATCAACCTAGTAAAGATAACTCTTAATCATATCAATAAATCTAATCAGCTCTCATGAAACCCTTGATGTGGAGGTGCCAAAGCTTCATGTTTTGGCTGCCTACTGGACTGAATTCTGAATGTTGTTTTTTATAGGCAGTAGTCAAGCTGAGTTCCAGTGCAGTACTCAGAGCTTTTATTTTATTTTACTTTTTTACAGCAACTGCTTAGTATTGGCCCTTTCCCCTCCATTAAGGCAAGGAAATGTGAAACAGAGGAATAAGGACTGAAGGAGAATTCGCAATTTAACACAGATTCCAAGGCAAAAAGCTTCATGAGAATGAGTAATGTAGAATTAAGATTGTGCTCAAAATAATATTAAAAAAGTGCTTTAGTCTTTTTTTTTAAAAACCCACAGAAACAAAACAGACACAACAGAAATTCTTAGATACAGGGTCAGATCCTCTGATCCATTACGGGTATACTACACCGGTCTAATGATGCAAAGCACCCTAAATTGGCCATTTGAGAATTCTCTTTGCTGAGGGGAATAGTTGGCTACTGTAGAGCTGTTGCAGTAGTTACCATGCCATGACCTTCGGGTTGTGAGTGCAGGAGGAGTAGGGAAATAGTACATGAAGGATGTAAAAGGAGAGGAAAGGTAGGTCTTTTGCTCAAGGCACAAGACAAACTCAGGATACATGGGATCAATTCCCAGCTCTGACACAGACTTCCTGTGTGACCCCAGGCAAATCCCTGATCCAAAGCCCACTGAAGTTAATGGGAGACTTTCCAGGGGTTCTGGATCAAATACTGACTGTCTCTGTGCCTCCGCTCCCCATCTGTAAAACTGGAATAAACCACACTTCCCGTTACACTTAACCAGCACAGGGATTTTGCAAAATAAATTCATGATCATTTATGAAGAATTCAGATGCTGTGATGATGGGGATCATAAAGGTACATAGAAAGGAGCCAAAACCCTGCTGTTTCTGTACTTGAAAAAAAGCTTAAATAGCCTTGTTTTGTTTATCCAGTCTGTTTCCCTCAGCTTATTATTATACCCCATGGAGATCCTTGTCTCCAAGGAACACTGACCTAATTTTGTTATTTTTTTAATAATTAAAATCCTTGGGACAAATTAATCCCTGGTGTAACTCTGCTAGGAGTTCATGTTGGCTCCTTGAGTGACTGTATTATTAGGGTTAGGGTTAAGAGGGTTAGGGTTACTAAGACACATAGTATTTCAAATGGGTCATCACAAGCTGTTAGAAAAATTTTCTCACACTTGTACATGACATCTCTATTTTTGCATCTCCGATTCCTGTTTGCTCTTGTGTTTTGTTTGTTTCATTGATGTGGTTGTTAGGCAACAAGCCAAAGGGTTTAGTTTTATGCAACACTTCCCAACTCATCTATTCACTGTGTTTTGTAGTGTCTGACCAATGAAAGTATTTCCGCTCTTGGTTAATGTTTTCTAGACCTCATGCCATTGCTGATGTCGAAATTATAAATGCTTCCCCCCATCTTATATTTAAAAATAAGATGTTTTGGATATGCATTAATCCATCCCATTAGAAATGGATGTAATCTGTGCTGAACTGAAAAAAAAATTAAAAAATATCTGCCTTTCAGAGTGAGAATGGTACAGACTATCATTCTGGTATTCAGTAAACTTTAAACAGGAGTTTCAAGTGAACTAGGAAAGAAGTTGAAGAGTTCCAGTCAGAAATGAAGGGGCTAGACACATATAAACAGCTTTGAAAATTGACAATTTTTAGTCAGATGCAAGACTTCCTCTTACTGGAATGCTATATTAAAATATGAGCATTTGTGAACCAAGAAAGGAGTTGCTAATAAAATTATCAGATCAGTATCTTCTAGAGCACCATCTCCATTCAAGAGAAAAAGAACAGACTACTCTGTCTTCTTTCACAGTGAGAACAAAAGTTAATTTGAGAAGGGGTTGGGAAAGGCACAGCTGGACAGCCTCAGGAGATTCAAGGAAATGTAATTGAGAAATAATTATCTCTCTAATTACTTCTGACCAAATCAATAAAAACTGCAGAATACAGAAGCATGACTGCCTCATGGCAGTGGATGAACAGCAAAGTTGAAGATGACCATGAAACTAAAGAAAAGGCCAGACATGCTGGGAACTTCAAAGCACTCCTCTCACAAAATGGAAAGATACCAGTAAAATAAACAAATACATGCAAAGGGGAATGGCTATTTCTGACCACTGCTCAGCACTGAAGATTGTTGAATGTACACGTTATTGTTTTAATATGTTAGAGAAATCATGTGTTGGTCCATTTCACCACCGGGGGGGGGGAAAAAAAATCTGATTTATTGTTTCCTACTAAGCTTTAATGTTTCTTCCATACCTGTACTGCGGGGGAATGATTTGCTGAGGAGAAAATGGATTTACTGACTGGATAAGTTTAATAAGCTATGGCACTTATTCTTGTAAATGCATTTTAGTAAGGTAGGCCAAAATGTCATCTCTCCCGTGGCTTCATCCCCAGATGAGTAACAATAGTGAAGCCTGGAGGTCAAAAACGCATAGATCAATGGGGCCAGCTCTGCGCATATGATGGGGAATAATCTTCTGGCTAGTCACAGATGGAAAAGGATGTGTTTGATGCATTGGCTATTTGAGCACCTGATAGCAATGAAGATTTCTATTAGGACCTAAGGCTATCTAGCTTAGGTAGTTTAGCAGCTCACAATCTTTAATGTATTTATCCTCAAAACACCCCTGCAAAGCAGAGGACTATTATCCCCATTTTACAGATAAAGAACTGAGACAGAGAGACTAAGTGACTTACCAAAGGTCACACGAAAAGTCTGTGTCAGAGCAGGGCACTAAACCCCAGTCTCCCAAGTCACAGGCTAGCAACCTAACCACTGGAACATCATTCCTCTCCTGTAGTTAGTCTTGTCCGTGGACTCATCAGTTAAGAGGCTGCACTCAAAGGCATTTGATTCTTGAGTGACCTTTTCTTACATTTGAGGCTGGAAGGGAACAGAATGGATAGTCCACCTCCAGATTTGTTCTCCATGTTTCTGAATATGTGGAGAATGTCCTCAAGTGAACCAACACTGATCACGTGATGCAAATTAGCCAGGTTGCTGTGATGCAGAGCAGATCTGGCTGATTACCGGCAGTGAGATCATGGATGGTGAAGGGTTTATTTACCACAGAACTTGCACTGACCGGCATGAAGATGAAGTTCTGGTATTTGTCTGATTTGGGGCTATGTTAAGTAGCTGTGTGTGGGTTGCTCCAGATTGGATGCAGTTGTATAACCGTCTTCTTTCTAGGCACTGGCTGGTGTTCCCTCTGTTTTTCCTTCTTGATTTTACGACTTGTCTTGGAGAGGAATGCAGGTCACCTTAACTGGCAGCGGCAGTAATCTACAGAGTGGCAAGACTGCTCAACCCCCTGAGTTCTGAGATAAGATGAGCTACATCTAGGGGTGCACCAGTGCCTATGGTCTGGCAAGTGTGCTCAACAACCTGGCCACTGTCTTGTGCTGTGTGAAGGGGCAAAAATGGTGGAAAGTAGAGTTGCAAATGGGAGTTATTTTTAAAGGCCCAGGCATTAGGCAATTTCTGGGCAGGTAGGGGAGGAGATATCACTTATGTACTGACTGATGTAGGGTGTCACTTGGCAGAGAAAGGAGGAGAGAATGAGTTACTGCTAAGAAAAAGTACATGCTCCCAAGGAGAGACAACAAACTAAAATAAAAAAAAAAGTGTGAAATAGTGTGCTAAATTCTTCACCCAATATCAGCATGCAACTCCAGCCCCACACATATAACTGAGAATTTTCCCATTACATGTAAGCTCTACACAACAGGGATAGAACACAAAACAATGGTGTAGGAACAGTGTAGCAGATAAAACACACAGACTTGACCTTCTCCTTTTGTAAATAGCACTTGATGTTTCAGCTGATCACAAATTTTAGAATTTCCAAAAATGGTCAACATTTTTCAAAAATTCAACCATTTTTGTAATGAACATTTGTATTTTTTACCATCTCCATTTAAAGTGCAGTCATGCCAAAAAGATAATGTATTGTCTGGACAGAATGGCATTGACATTTACCAAAAGTACCAACAAAAGGTCCAGAAAATCTCAGAAAGACTGGCTACGTTGTCTGTCACTGTCATGCTGGTAATGGAAAAGAGCTTCAAACGACAACCTACCCAGAAGATAGCAATGAAAAATGCTGAGGACTATATGGCTGTGGTGGTAGAAATTGGCTATAGAACTTTTCACCCATTGGGAAGTTGTCTTGGTCTCGATACTAGTGAATAAATGTATTCATGATCAAAGCCATCATCATAATTGGCATCCCTTCCTGTCATCCAAATTGAGATATGCTTTCAGGGTGATAGTAGGGGCAAGCTTGCATTACTGCTGCTTGTTATGTGGATAAACAGAGTATTTCAGTCTGTAAGGCTGTCAAGCTGGCATCTCTTCTAAGAACTAAAATTCATTTTAAGCCACACAAAAAAACAAAACAACAAAAAAAGTGAAAAATGCAACATGACAGACTTCTTGGCACAATTTCCTCACACAACAGCTGGTCCAATATGTCAGTCTCAAAAGAAAAAAAGTTGGCTGCTCTTTCTAAAGAACTTTATATAAAATAAGCCAAATCCTAAAAGTTCCTTGATCTTAAGAAAGAAGAAAGTCTTTTTAGAAGGCATAATGGCAGGGGGAAATATTGGTAGAATGAACAACCAATTATGGTGGAACTCAGGCACTACCGTTGGAAGAAATTGTGGATGTGGAAGCAAGTATATTTTTTCCCTTAAAAACATAGCATAGGTTGGATCAGTCACTAGAACTTGTAACAAGCTCTGAGATTACAGTTACTTTAATAGTTTTTTTAAACAGCCCTTTTATGTAACAGAGTGCAAAAGAGTCATATGACGCACAGGGGGGTTTCATCAGTTTTGTCTGGACTATTTTGCGTTTACTGACATCTCAGGTGTAATATCTGAAACAAGTTTAGTTTTAATTATTTTTATTTTGTTCTCTATTTTTCTGTAATTTGCCAATAATAATACTAAGACAACTGCCTGGGGTCTTGGAGATTGTTAGTGGGAACAATCATTGACTAGGTGCCACACAGAGACACTGAACTCTGATCTCAGGGAAGGCAGAATCAGAAGTGGTTCACAGCTTGCATACAAGGACAAAGTGATTCTGCAAACAATACTGAAAGGGGGATTGGCAGGGACCAATCAGTGCATGAGGAGAGCTGAGTGTTCTGAAGGATACTGGGTTTTAGGTTAGAGTTATGTGAATTACTAAAAGCTAAATTCTGCTCTCTGTTCATGAGTAGCTTCCACTGAAGTCAATAAGCTTCAATGAGCACCACACATGTACATCTTGGTCCAAAATGTGGCTATTAATGTTGTAGAAAGCAGATCATCCTCAGATTACTGTAGAAAATATCAAGCAGCTTGTGTGGGGCAAATGAAAGGCTAAAATTACTATAGACACAGCAGTTTAGGTCAATATAATCTTCTGCCAATGAACTCTATATGCCCTTCTAACATATGCCTTGTATACCGACAAGATAGCTTACCATATTTCTTTGAAAATATCAAATCCTTCTCACTAAAGGAAAGCTATGAGCAACAGAAATACCAGGGCAAGACTTGCTAATTTCTTTAGACTAATAGGGTAATTTGATCAGAATCTTTATCCTGAGCTTGGCTGTGCATCAAGATTTTGAATAGTGTGGACATTAGTGAACCATTTCTGCAATAAAACTGAGGAAGGTCTACTGCTAATGACACCTTTTCTTATGCAGAAAACTGAAATCTTCCTATTTAGGATTATGCAAAATAGATCCATCTTGGATTCATTCATTTGCAGAATATTTGATTTATACAGTCCTAAACTAGAACAGTCAATGATGAGCTATTCACAAGTGACTTATCTGATTGTGATTACAATCTCAGTCCTTGCAAATTGCAATAAGGAAATTTAAGGTCTCATTGGACAATGAATAAAGCAATCTTGCTCTGTCCTCTGCTTGCTCACATTCAAAAGCATTCATTTAGATATAATTTTTCCCTATATCTATTGTAATTTAGCATAACTCACAGTGAACAATTTGTTAGGTGTTTCAAAAAATGATTGTCACTCACCTACTCTCTGATTTAGGATCTGGATCACCAAATTGATGTAAATCAGTGGCTTTCAAGAAACAAATTATTAGTACTTGGTCCCCTACAGATTTGCACATTGACTATGTGTTCCAGTACTAAACCTTGAACCAGGTTTCTATGTTGAACCCTGTGGTTTGTTACTCTGAAGGAGTTGGCTTTCCTGAAGACAAAGTAAATATATTGATGACACATTAGAATGTAGAACCCCTATTCCAAATTGAAACATATGAATGAAAAAGAAGATTTGCCCTGAACTCTGCAATGCTGTATTTTATTCTCCTTTCATCCTCCAAATACATTTCTCCAGTACAACTGGACAGTTCCATTTTTCTCTATCCATGTGACTGAATGCTTCCCGGGAAAGTACTCCCAGAACATTTGTACAGTACATTAGTAGCAAAAAAATAAAATGCAGAAGTAGCTCTTTTCTTTTGCTGGCCCATTGAATTCACATCAACCTTGCTTTGTTGAAGGTCTCTTCAGGATGACCAATGGCTCCACTATACTTGTTGCTCCTACTGTGGAAAAGGCTGTGGGAACCATTATAGTGCAACCTACCCTGAGTTTCTTTCAAGGCATCACCCTTTGGTGCAAAAAATATAAGAGGATCTCTGTAAATTTGGATCTTGACAAAAAATAATTACCCCTGAGCTATACAGTGAGAATATTAGTTTCATTATGGAATTGCTTTACGCTTAATATAAACATTTTTTTCTTCCAAATTAAAACTTCAATGTATTTTGTGCAGTCTAATCTTTTGGAATATTCCAAATCATATCTTAACAAATTCACATGATTGAGTTGGTGTAACTAGAGAGTTAATGACCTGTAAAATGAATAGTTTACATCTGGCAATCCAAAAAGAGTCAGTTTTTCACCACCTGTACCTCACAAAATTGGATCCAACTTTCAATTTCTATCTTTTTCAGACAACTATCACTGTTTATTCCACAAAAAGAACATACACTTGTGGATGTATTTGCATACCTAGAATAATAAAAATATGTCAAGCTTTTTCTAATAGTCTTGCAAAAATATTTTAAATAAATGAAGAAAGGGTATTAGGCAACAGTATTCAGTGGCTGCTATATAAATAGATGTACAATAACTGAGATGCCCCGGGTATTGAAAATATAATGTTTATGAACAAAAATAAATATAAAGCCAAATTCTGGACCACTTTTCAATTGCACTCAAACAGGCATAGGGCCAAATTCATCCTTGGAGTACAAGCCCTGACTTCAGTGGAGTCAAACCAAAGATGAGTTTGGTCCACATTGCAAAAGTAGCATTGTGTGCCCATATTCTGGTTGACACCTATCCCTTACACAGTAAACTCCTCACAGATTAATCCTGTCAAGAGTATGGACGCGTGTGTGTGTGTGTGTGTGTGTATTTTATGTAAGCCATTGCCCTTTGACCCTTAGGATCTACCTCAAATACACCTCTCTGACTCCAATTCTGAAGATCCTATGGAACAGCCTCTCCATGGGTTTTAGAACCAGAATTGGGTCAGCAATCTTCTTGACTATGGTCCCCCTTTTAGACCTTTTTTTTTAAAAGCAGGAGCCTGAGGTGCAAGCTGAATTGCTTAATCACAAGTGATTTCATTGCTTAATGCAGTAGACGTAGAAGTATAATTAGGCAGGCCAAAAAAGAATTTGAAGAGCAACTAGCAAAAGGCACAAAAACGAACAGCAATTTTTTTTAAAGTACATCAGAAGCAGGGAGCCTGCCATAAAAATCAGTGGAGCCATTGGACAATGAAGGTGCTAAAGGGGACCTCAAGGAAGATAAGGCCATTGCGGAGAAGCTAAATGAATTATTTGCATCGGACTTCACTGTAGAGGATGTGAGGGAGATTCCCACACTTGACCCATTCTTTTTAGGTGACAGATTTGAGGAACTGTCCCAGATTGAGGTGTCAATAGAGGAGGTTTTGGAACAAACTGATAAATTAAACAGTAATAAGACACCAGGACCAGATGGTATTTACCCGAGAGTTCCAAAGGAACTCAAATATTAAATTGTAGGACTACTAACTGTGGTATGTAACCCATGACTTAAAATCAACCTCTGTACCAGATGACTGGATAGCAGCTAATCTAACTTCAGTATCCAGCAAACTGGTTGAAACTATAATAAAGAATAGAGTTACCAGATGCATAGATGATCACAATACATTGGGGAAGAGTCAACATGGCTTTTGTAAAGGGAAATCATGACTCACCAATTTATTAGAATTCTTTGGGAAGGAGGGGGGTCAACAAACATGTGGACCAGAGATATCCAGTGGATATAGTGTTGTTAGACTTTCAGAATGCCTTTGACAAGGTCCCTCACCAAAGGCTCTTAAGCAAACTAAGCAGTTATGGGATAAGAAGGAAGGTCCTCCCATGAATCAGTCACTAGTTAAAAGAAACAAAGGGTAGCAATAAATGGTCAGTTTTCACAGTGGAGAGAGGTAAAGAGCAGCATGTGTACTGGGACCAGTGCTGTTCAACATATTCATAAATCAGGTGGAAAAAGAAGTAAACAGTGATGTGGCAAAGTTTGCAGACTATACAAAATTACTCAAGAAAGTTAAGTCCAACGCTGACACTGAAGAGTTACAAAGGGATCTCACAAAACTGGGTGACTGGGCAACAAAATAACAATGAAATTCAATGTTGATAAATGCAAAGTAATGCACATTGGAAAACATAATCCCAACTATACATACAAAATGATGGGGTCTAAATTAGCTATTACGGCTCATGAAAGAGATCTTGGCGTCATCGTAGATTTTTCTCTGAAAACATCTGCTCAGTATATAGCAGCAATCAAAAATGCCAACAGAATGTTAGGAACTATTAGGAAAGGGATAAATAATAAGACAGAAAATATCTTAATGCTATTATATAAATCCATGGTACACACAGACCTTGAATACTGCATACAGTTCTGGTCACCCCATCTCAAAAAAGATATATTAGAATTGGAAAAACTATAGAGAAGTGCAACAAATGATTAGGGGTATGGAACAGTTTCCATACAAAGAGAAATTAAAAAGACTGGGACTGTTCATCTTAGAAAAAAGATAACTAAGTGGGGATACAATAGAAGTCTATAAAGTCATGAATGATGTGGAGAAAGCGAATAGGGAAGTGTTATTCACCCCTTCACATAAGACCAGAACCAGAGGTTACCCAGTGAAATTAATAGGCAGCAGGTTTACAAACCATACGCAAGTACTTCTTCACACAACGTACAGTCAGCCTGTGGAACTCATTGCCAGGGGATGTTGTGCAGGCCAAAAGCATAATTGAGTTAAAAAATGAATTAGGTAAGTTCATGGAGGATAGGTCCATCAATGACTATTAGCCAAGATGGCTAGGGATGCAAACCCATGCTCTGGGCTTGAGCAGCTGTCGGAAGACAGGATATCAGGCTAGATGGACCACTGGTCTAACCACTCTGATGTTTTTGATTGTCTGGCTGTAGTACAGCCACTCTGATGTTTTTGATTTTAATATTAATAGTAAAACACAAACCTGCTTTCGTGAACTCTTGAAAACACAGGGTCTATGCATAATCAACATGCTTTTGGAGATTCAAATGAATTTTTGATGAGTTTTTCTCTCCCTCGTTTGCTCATTGGACTGTCTTAGTATGGCCGTTCTTATGTTGCAGTGTTCTTATAGGCTATGATCCTGCACCACAGGAGTCAATGGGAGTTTTGCCATTAACTTCAATGGGAATGTGATCAAGCTTATAAACACCTAGTAGCTGAAAATCAGTACTGTTTCATAGGTGTGGTGTAGCAGTTGGGCCAAGTAATCCACGATCTGTGCAGTCTCCCTTGTACAACCAATGAAAATGTTGAATACAAATTACCTGTAGAATAAAGATGGTGATTGGCTGAGTTACCTATAATAGCACAATGGTCTAGGACTCTTGGCACAGCATAGATACATGCCTTATTTAGCTGTACACCACACAGGTGTAATTTGTAAAGTCAAAATGGCTGAGAACTTGGATGGTAACAGACCACTTATCCCAGTGATAACTGAACACAGTGATATTCTGAACAAAAAGAGCTCTTAAACATGTTTGTAGCTGTTTCCATTGTTTCACACCAACTCAACAGACATTCTAGGCTTCAATGTGACACATGGCATGACAGCCCTGGAATCTTATTATTTATATAATATGTGAGGTGTGTGGTCAGCAGGTACCGGGACTCCTTCAGTATATTATGGGATACAGGGCTGAAAGCAGAGGGTGAAATCCTGACCCAATTTAAATCAACGAAAAAACTCCCATAAATTTCAATGGGGACAGGATTTCAGATACTTGAGAAGTGAGGATATTCAGTATAACATCATTACATTATTATTTTGCTTTAACTAACACTACAAAATTAAAGAAAAAAGCTCTCCCAGATTAATTTTTATACTATCATATCATTTGGAATGGTGTAAAATTGTTTGTATTTTTGTATTTTTTTAAAAGTCATATTCTAAGTGACAATATCAAGATATTATGAATTAATTAGATTTACTTTTTAAAATGCCTCCAAACTACTCTATAAGCAAAGATACTCACTTGTAGATTCAACCAAAAATTAAAGAAAGTCCACAAGTGTTGTTGAATGCAAAGTGCAAAGTTTACATTGACTGGTTTTTATTAGTAATTGAGATACAGAAAAAAATATATTTAAACTGTGCATATTAAAGGCAACGATGGCTCACCAGTAATTTACACCAGCTGAGGGTTATGTTGACATATTTAAACCATTTAAACGTTACACTTACAAGTTACATTACCACCTAAAATTCTCAATAAAAACTCAGCCCTAAACAGTATGACTTGGTGAGCTTTATTCCCTACATCACTGATACTTGATCTTCCAAAGGATAACTATCACCAGTGACATTTTTCGATCGTAATGACAACTGTAGGCAGAGACTGTATCATAATTGCAGTCCAGTTGCCTCTGTTTTGCTTTCTAGGGTTGTATTCCATTAGTCCTAAGGCTTCATCATGCCATACATTGTTTTCAATTGACAGTGTCCTTTTAGCTAACACCACAAGAAAACATTAGAAAGTTACTAAGACTTGTATTTGTGCAATTTTCTATTATACCCAATAATGCTTGAAAGCCTCACTCCCAAAACATGTATCTTTGTTGCAGCAGAACAATGTCTCCAATGGCTAAATCACTCTGACTTGCAAGTTACTGCTTTGCACTATTTCAAATCTAAAATGTCTTGTGCAGGTAATACAAACTAACATTAATTTAGGAGAATAGGCATACTGAGCCAGCTAAAGAAAAGAACTGCAGACAAAACTACTATACTGGAAACTACTTTTTATAAAAGGGCATAACTGAAGCTTCTCTGATGAGATATAATTGAATATAACGGCTGCTCGAAGAAGGGTAGTTTTTATCTGCTGTTCGCTAAAAGACGAAGTGGGTGCACAGTCAATAAGAGTGATTTCTGACTGTCAGGCAGCAGAGCTAGATGAATCCAACATTGGTGAGCTTTCTGAAAAGGCAAGGGGAAAAAACAACAACCCCAAACAATCCCAGACTCTCATTTGAGGAACCTGGATAAGGATTGTCAGGGTCTTGCCAAGATTTAATTTCTCGTTTTTCATGGATTGTCATCATTGCTTACAACCTTGGTTGCTGCCTGGTGACACAGGCATGATACAGGATGACAAAAAGAAAGCAGAAATGTCTCTGATGGGAGTTTAAAATGAGCTTATTTTCCAGAAATCGGCATATAAGCTTCACCAGCAGACAATGGCAACATTTGCCCACTCAGAACTAGTGGTTGAAAGTGCCTGAGAATGCTCTAGCGATGACACAGCTGTCTGTGCAGTTCCCTGAACTGTAATGAGCAATTTGTCTCACAGCCTTGATCCACTGTCAGTTTAGCTGCCACTGACTCCAAACATTAATTTCTTACATTTCAGGAGACAGAGGAAAAAAATTGAAGAAGTAGGAGGTAGATATTGAAACCTATCAATCTGCTGCTTCTGTTAGCTGAAAAGTTAAATGTACCTCTGTTAGATGGCATGGGGATCTCAGTTCTTAAAAGTAGAAATGCACAACCCTACATCATAAAACACCACAATTTTTAATCCCCGTTTTTAAATCAAGTGTTTTTCTTTCTCCACTAGTATTTATCATTTCCTTTCCTTTTTGCAATTTAAAATTGTACAATTTTAAGGGAGAATTTAAAAAATAGGTCCTTAAAAAACCCCCAACACCACAGAAGTAGGGTAAACAACATAAAAACATTCTATCTATGGGAGGATGCATACACCAGTCTTTAGATTCCAGTGTCCTTACTTATTAGTACACTTGTGCAGAGATTTTCTTACTCCACCTTAAGACAGGGAGCCTTTACCTAAAGTATTTTTAGACCTAGTCTCAGTTTCAATTTTTTTAAAAAAGAACTTGAAAACTACTGGGCTAGGAATGTAATCGCAGTGATTTTAAATTAAATTATAGGAGAATTGGTATGGATTTTCAATTATTCTGTCAATGCAATGCAATAAGAGCACAGCATAAGAATTAGCAGTATTTCCAACCATGCCATAACTGCTCAAGAGTTAAACAGAGCAAAGGGTATCACTTCTATTATCTATTTATGAATTTGATGTAAATATTTAATTTCTATTCTGCTATTAAACTGTCGCTTCTGCAGGTAGGTCACGAACAGTATGCATCCATTTCAGCTGCTTTCAGCCCACTGCCAGGCAAAGTCTTAGCTATTTCTCTGCCATTAGCTGGATTTGGCTTTGCTCTAACCTCCGAGGAGGGTAGGGACAACCACAAAACTGTCGTGCTGCCTCTCAACTAAACACGAACAGCAGGTCTGCAATATGAAAAAAGGGGTACGGCCTGATAAGTTAGATAAAATCCTATATTGTACATTGTACGTTGGCCATTTTCCAGTCCTCTTGGACCTCACCCATCTCCCATGTGTTCTTGAAGATAATGATTAACAGTTCCAAGATTGCTTCAGCTAGTTTCTTAAGTATCGATGAGTTGTGTCAGGCCCTGCTAACTTGATTACATCTAATTTATCTGAATATTTTTTAACCTGTTCTTTCCCTATTCTGGCTTGTGTTCCTTCCTCCTTGGTGTTAATATTAATTGTTTTAAGGATTTGCTCACAATTAGCCTGTTTAGTAATAACTGAAGGAAAATAAGGATTCTTGATGTCATCTATATTAGCTCTCCTTCCCTGCTAAGCAGTCATAGGCGCCGACTTCATGGGTCAGGCGCCACCTATCAGCCCCCCCACCCCCAGCGCCTTCCGCCCAGTGGCAGGCCCCACAGATCAGCACCTCCCCCTCCCTCCCTACGCCTCTCGCCCATCATGATCAGCTGTTTCACGGCATTCAGGAGGCTCGAGGGGGGTGGGGGGAGGGGAGAGGAGCAAGGATGCAGCGTGCTCGGGGGAGGGGGCGGAACTGGGTGGGAAGGGGCAGGATGGGAGTGGAACGGGGGAGGAAGAGGCAAGGGGGTGGGGCCTTGGGGGAAGGGGTGGAGTGGGGGTGGGGCCTGGGGCAGAGCCAGGGGTCAAGCACTCCCCAGCACTTTGGAAAGTCGGTGCTGTGTAAGCAGTGGATCTATACTTTCCACACCTTCCTTTGTCTCTCTCTTTTTATGTGGAAAGGGAGGATATGAGCCTAGGCAAGCAGCTGGTCCCATGGCAGAGTTCACTCAGCTATTAGGTATTGCCCCAAGTGACTGTTCAGGAGTTCATTTCAACATTATATGATCCAGCAGCAAAAGCAGAATTCCTTCTGGCTAGATAAACTCATCCATCTGCAACATTTTCTGCAACTCAGATGCTTCTCCAATACTCCACACCATTAGAGCTTCTGGTACCACAGTCAGAGTTTCAGTCGCTATATGGCTGCATATGAGGAGAATTTAACCTTTGTTCTTACAGACATGGATTTTTGCAGTTAAACTGCTCTCTCAAATGTTCTGCATTCTGACAATTCAAAAGAGTTTGCGCTAACTCCGGCAGACGTGGAGCTGCTATGTAATACTTCTACGAATACTGTATATGATCTTATTCATTCAGATACCCTGTATAGTCATATTGCGTTAGTGGAATGTTTAGGATATTGCCTATATTGCTTCAGTTCAAAAGATTGTTGCCAGGAAGAAAACAACAAGTCCCAGATAAGAACAGGCTTGAAATGGGGAAAGCTATTGGCTTCAAGGATCCTACATTCTGTCTCCAACAAAATTGCAAGCTTTGTTTTACCAGTGCTAAGAGCTAACAGATCAAAGCTGTATAAACAGTTAAAAAGTGACTTAGACCCTGTGAAGTAGAGTGGTCAAAAGACTGAGCAGGATTTAAGGACACATGCTCCCTGAAGCAGAGAACGTGAACTGTCTTGTGAGTTAAGGCAACAGATTTGCCACCCAGACCTTATATAGGAATTTTATAGGATCCCCACCTGGTAAACTAGAGATGTGTATAGTCTGTTATAAAATCTTTTTTCTCAGAAATACTTTGGTTCAAAATAATAAGACTGTTACCCAAGGCCTGGTCGGAGAGTGGGAAAATTGCATAATCCCATGCCAAGAGAAGTGAAGGCTCAGCTGGAAGGAGGTGCACCAGACGAGACAAGAAGGGGGTTAGAGGTGCAGTTAGCCCAGTAACTACTTTAGTTGCAATAGTTTTTAAAAGATTGTAGCTTTAGAGTCTATTTCAGGTGTATTATTGTGCTGCAACTCAATGTAACATTACAAAGACACCTATCATTTGTGTGTAGTGAAACTTGTTCTGGAAAGAAAAAAGTTAAGACTTACACAGATACAGTATACGAAAGAGTGACTGCCCCTGAGACAGATCATGAACAACTTGTTTAGCATGATTTGGACGCGCACTGAAATTGCGCGCACACACACACACACACACACACACACACACACACACACACAAATGAATGAACTCAAATAATTAGATGTTCGCACCCCATCTCATGGTGAATAGCACCTTACTCCTTGGAATCATTGAGGAACTAGGTGAAAATGCTGTTTTACTAGATTGGAAAGCATTAATTAGCCAGGTAAAAATACCATTAAAAATGTCATGTACCAGTTATCATTTATAACAAAAAGTGAAAGCTTATGAAACTATTTCCCCAAATGAATAGAAATCACATTATAACATTATAGCTACTACCTCTATTCCACATATCTTGCTTTTGAGCTCTTAATGTAAAGTGTGACAGATATATAGCTGCCTAATTAACTTGACTATTGTCTGCTAAAAATACCTTCTATCTTAGCTCTCCTTCTGTGCGACTAGCATAACGTTAATTTAATGGAAAGGTCACATTATACAACAAGGAAAGTAGTGATATTCTATTATGTCCCTCTTCCCCTGCTTCCAATCCCCCTCTTTATATTTGTGCATTCAACACATTTTCTATATGCATTTCATGAATAATGAGAAACTACACCAGCCATGAAAAACACTGCCTTCCACTGCTTGAAATTTAACACACATTCTTTCGTTTCAAAAAAATGTGAAATAGCACCAGTCTGATTTTACAGAAATATTTTCTGTATGTCAAAACTCAGGCTCCAAATATTATTTCTTTCACTATTAAAACACCTTCATCCAGTAAGTCTGCATCAGGAAATATTCTAATTTAAAGGACACTTTCGAGCTTTCAGGATTCAAATCAACTTATCTTAAAACTGTTATTCTTTGTAAATGTGAGGATGATGATACCTCCAACGCTTTTTCTCCACTATGAAGTGTTTAGGGGTGATACTGGTGGTGTCTTGGCTAAACTTCAACTTGGATAATTAAATTTTGCCCACTTACATACCTTCTACTGTTTCAACTGGATCCATTGTTCCTCATCAGTTTCTAACCTAAACTGCTGACGGATGTTGCAGCCTACTGTTATTGAGAGGTAGCTATCACGATCGCTATATGCAGTTTGTAAACTACTCGGGCCTCTTTTAGGGTGCAAGGTGACATATTAATGTGTTCTTATTCCAAAGAAACAAGCACAACCCATGTCATATATAAACAGACCTCTGCATGAATACAGTAGTTGTGAATTTGTACCACTTCTGTTTTGTCTCAGTCACATAAAAAAGCAGAATTTATGTTCTTCCACAGCATTTAAATATCTCTCCTCTTTCAGCAACTGGGAAAACGCTGACTAATGTGGGGGGAACCTCATCTTTGCATCTGCAAAAGATCTCAACTTATTATTCTCTTACATTATTAGTATATGTACATTCATCCCTGATGTAACTTCATCAAATGCTACACCAATGGAAACCTCAACTGATCAGTTAGGTCAGCTTTAGAGTCTTTTTGTGCAAAGGGACAAAGTGGTACAAAGGTGCCGTGTCATGGGCACAAAAGCAGTGTTAATATGTCCAGGTATCCTGCTCAGTGCCAGTCCTGCATATTATAATATAAATAATAATATCACTTAGCTCTTATAGTGCTTTGAATCTGTATATCTCAAAGTGACTTTGGGGGTTGGAATTTCCAGAGTGTTATGGTGAGAAATACTAAATGACAGCATTTAACATGTCTTGAACAAATGATCTAGAATTCCAACATTGAAGTATTGCCTGTGTCACGAACACGACCTCCTAGGGGGTCGTGTTCGCGACACCTGTCCTACTCATATCATCTGGATAGTCACTGCTGACTCTTAGACCTAATAAACACAGTTGAGCTATCAGCTACCAGTTTAGAAATAACAGGAGTGTTATAAAACACAAACTCCCATGTGATCAGGTTGCCTCTGTGGTGCCATCTTGTGGCCCATCAGAGCATGACTCACCCAGTTACGGGTCTTCACCATTGTCTGTGAGGTAGCGATCTTTTGTCCACTGGCCAAGGTTCACTTCAATCCTACCCCTTTCTGGAGCGTTACGGTCCAAAGGAAGTCAGGAACCAAACAAAACACAACTCAAAACCTCCAGTGGGACCCTTCTATTCAAGGCTTGTCTCCAAACAGTCCATGCTTCCATTGATCCCCAGAGTCTGGTTGTCCCTTCTAGCAGGGACTTATCTGGCCAGCAAGTTAGCCGAGTCCGAGATCTGTAACCAGGCTTCTCTCCCATCAAGAGAAGCAGAGCGTTGCTGTTCTTCTGGGTCAGTCCTGAACTGGGCTCAGTCTCCACCTTGTAGTTCCCCTTTCCATGCCTGATGTTTGCTGCAGCTGAGTGTGGCGGGACCAACTTGGTCCACAGGCTTTCCTTAATCCTCTCATTGTCAGTGTGAGGCCTATCTGCCCCATTCCATCCCATCCAAATTCTGTTATTTGAGTTTGGGGTGGATATGGTTTAATGAAGCAATGTGAACATTTGAACAGCAAACAATTAAAATCGTCAGAAGAAATAACCTGCTGGTTTGTTGTGGTAACTAAGACTGTGTGAAACTCAACCAGAAAGCATGCAAAAGTTTTTGTGGAACGATTCTCTATGAGATAGCTCTGCATGTTTGTTTTCATACACAAGCTTCAAGGTTTGAACCCACAAGTTGCACTGGAAGTCAGCTGAAATACTAGATATTCATCTCATTTCATTGCAAAACCATGTGAAACCATGAATGATTTGATGCAAAATCATGAACTAGCTCAAATTTGCTCTGAAGGTTCAGAAACCTTCATGAACTTTTTGATGAACATGCTCAGAGCTTTAAATTTATAACAAACCAGGCAAGCTTTATTAAATCATTTTAGTTCTGAGACTTATTTTGGATAAGCAAGTGTTATTATTACACTTGCTAAAAATATCAAAGAACTGTTCTAACACAGTTCCCATTCTTTCCCAAAAGTTACCATTTGACAAAATTCTCCCAGCATTGGTAGCAAATGTCACTCTAGCTCCCAACTGCAGCCAGCAGAGCAGGAGGTGCTGCCAATAGGTGGAACAGTCTGTTTCTTTTACCATGTATCCTAGAGAGCATTTTTAATGCACTGCTTAGGAGAAGCAGACACTAAACCCATTAAAAATCTAATGTTTTGAAAATTCATCACAAAGTGTCACCTTTGTAATGTGCTTCTTTCCTGCCTCAGGCATGATATTCCAGATCAATTCCCAAACCTAAGTGCGCAATGCAATTCGCAATATTGACAATTCAAACTGTAATCACACAAGTATAATGCACCATAACTGTTCCAGCAGTTTGACATTTGGCAAGTTTACTAAGACCTTAATAACAATGTATTATTACATTTGATATGCTTCCCTTAATTCATTATGGAAGCAGCCTTTAGGAGTAGAAATTGAACTTCTGAAATTGATTAGATTGTTTTGAATTTAATAGCATGGAGATTGTGTGGACTCAACTGGATAGCTGTTGTTCCAGAGAGATGTCAAACTAATTTACTGATCATAAACCTTTTATTTTGTGGAGCGTCTCCTATTCTCAAGTAGTTAGGCTCAAGTCAGGAATACCACCTAAAGTCTAATATTTGTGTTCAAAGGAAAGTAACCATTTTTAACCAAATGAGAACAATGGCCTATTCTAAGAATATTATTTTTTAGCATGACTTATTTCTATTCTATGTCTCTATAATTGTGATTTATATTTTGTAAATGTTATTGCTACCTCTAAGTTTTACGTTCTAAAGCAGAAAGCAACATAGTCTGGACAAATAAGCAAGAGCTGGGAATCAGGAAATCATGAATTCTAATCCCAGGCTTGTCACTAACTCGTATGGCTTTGGGAAAGACACTTCACCTCTCTGATTCCATTTCCTCATGTGTAAAATGGGGATAACATTTGCTTATCCATCTTAAGGTTGTGAGGATTAGTTAATGCTTGTACAAAGCTATGAATATGAAAAGTGCTGAGTATTGGGACTAATAATCATAATAATCTAGCTATGTCATCATTCAGGGGTTGACACTCCTCTTCTACAATTGCTATAAACAGCTGAGAATTTGTAGTGTATACATAACCAGAAACAATGCACACCACAGCTAAATCACACATATGGAGCATGAGAAATAGAACTCAAATTCAGCTTCAAAAAACATAGGCCTCTATCACTTGAGCCCAATAATCTTAGCTCTTAGCTAGTTATCAGTATCATCATCATCTTTGGGGGGGGGTTGTTATAGTTGTACATAATAGAAATTTTTATCTTTTTCCTTTTAAAAAACCCTACCAACCTAGGAAGTTACATATGAATAAACTACATTGAAATAAAGTTATTTAGGTTCCTCAAATGGTAGGAAATGCCAAATTTATGGCTGCAACCTTAATCCTGCTGTCTTGTGTGTATGTGCAATGATACAGTCTTTAATTACATGATCTATAACAGGGCTCAAAAAAGAACTAGATAAATTCATGGATGATAGGTCCATCAATAGCTATTAGCCAGGATGGGCACGGATGGTGTCCCTAGTCTCTGCCAGAAGCTGGGAATGGGCGACAGGGGATGGATCACTTGATGGTTACCTGTTCTATTCATTCCCTCTGGGGCATCTGGCATTGACCACTATCGGAAGACAGGATACTGGGCTAGATGGACCTTTGGTCTGACCCAGTATATGTTCTTATCTGTAGTAACGGATGCCCCCAAATTATGATTTATTACTATTTAAGAATTTCCCAGGCATCAAGGCCTTTTAGAAAGACAGAACAGAGGGCTAAGAAAATAAAAGCCCAAAGTCTCACGGCTAGTTTTCTTCAATAATCTGAGCAACTTCAGAGTTGCTGCAGCCTTTTGCAAGAACATAGTGCTGGTGCAGCTAAAGAGACTTCCCCTTTCCCCCGTCTGTGAATAAGTGAATTAATTAAAAATTAGATTAATATCAAACATTCAGATATTATATGATGTGCCAAATATAGTAGTAAAATAGGGAATTTGATGGAATATAATATTATAGTTAAAACTGATATAAAAGGAAAGTCAACTATAAATGATACAGCTTTGGGCAAAATATTATAAACTTTAATGAAAGGGGTTGCATTCATATTTATTTCTTTTATTTTAAGTAATAAAGTGAAGAAATAAGGTTATATTTGCAATCAAGCATGTTTACGATATCAAGTTAGTAAAATACACCTGTGCTGATAGAGGCAGTAAATAAAAGGAACTAAAAGCAAATAATGCGTTTATAAGGATACTTGACCACAAAATGGAATAATCAGAGATGTAACTGTTTGGTTAAAATTGCATAGGCTCATCTCAGCCATACATACCACCAAGGTCCCTTGTTAAAACAAGGAGAACAGAAATGGATGATTTATACAGTTGTTCCAGACTGCTGGTGAATAACAGTTCTTGAAGTGACTTTCCTTTGTATAATGGACTGTTAAAATAAGTTTAAAGAGCACCCAGAAAATACATAGGGACTTTGTAGAAGTTATATGAACCTGAACATTTCAGAAGCCAGCAAAGCGTCGATGGAGAAACTACAACTTGAGCAAGCATAACCACAAACTTGGTTAAGGAATGAACTGCAATTCATCAGCATAGCATAGCAATGGAAAGCGACTTGTGGAGGTAAATGGCTGACTGGAGCAAACCAGACAGTGTTTAAGGTACATCCCGAGATGGTTGTACCAACAGTTATGACCTAACTTGTCTTATACAAGCTGGTGCATGTGAGAAAATGTGTTGCATAAAAAGAGATTGGAAAATGTCAGTCCAGTTGTAAGAACTCAAAAGCTGATGTCACATTCCCTGATTGGATAGTGAGAGAGGACAACTCTCATTTTAGTTGGATATTTTGAATCTTCATGAGAAGTATGGGTCACCCCACCAGCACCTCCAAAAAGAGGAACTAAGTTGAACCACCCAAGAGAAATAGGATAAAATGACCTGTATCCTTCAGCACTTTTGCTTTTTGAAAGCGAAGACACCTGGAAGAGAGAAGATCGAGGTCCTGGGCCGGCCACCCGGGAGTCCTTTTGGTGACATCAAGTACCTACCTCCGATAAGTATCTTTAACTGTCTTTCTATTTTCCAGCAATTTGGGTTGCCCGCTTGTGCACCGGCAAAAGACTATAGTTATGTCCATCTTTCACACCACCTGTGTTTGCGGCATCAACTCTAGCTGTGAATGATAACTGAGCTGAAAACTGACACCTGAACAATGATCCAGTGATAAGTAACACAGACTTTCTCTTAGGTGACCTCCCAAATCAGTCAACTGACCACTTCCTGAAACTGTACCTAATTAGTAAAGATGTGTACATGCCTGTGTATGTGTTTTAAAGATTGTCAGTGTTACAGTGAATGTCCTTGTTTTGTCACGTGTTCCTATCAAGATTGTTGTAATGTAGCTTTAAAACTGAACAAATTACTGTTGTTGACTAAGATTGTAGACCACTGTACATGTGTCTACCATAGTTAATGGTTTCATACTGCCTTTCAAGTTCTAGGTGTATACAGACATAAAATGAGACAAGTGCGCAAGCTTTTTGAACTGCACTCAGTTTGTACAGTCTGGCATAAATATAGGCATTTAGGTTAGATGGTTAGGAGTGTTAGTCAGATCTTGGGGATATGAGACACTGGAAAATAGGTAGCAAGGGCTGACTACTATAGATCCATTGGAAGGAGATCTTGGTGAACTGGCATGTAAGTAGTTGACCAAATTTTCTTGTAAGTTTTGAATTGTTTTTCCTCTGATTGTGTTGGCAACATTGGAGCTGACAACCAGTTGGCACAAGTGAGGCCCTATTCTGAGGGCCTCAGTCAAGAATCTAAACAAAATCACCTTTCCAAGATAGAAATTGAGTATAAGTTTTAATATTCTATTCTGATTGTGTGATTTGATTCTGAAAACTGGAATGGTTATAATGACAATTTTTCTAGTTTATGTTAGCCAAATCATAGTCCAACACTATTTTTGTCTTCCTATAGCCTATATTATTAGTTGCTATTGTTAAAGATTGTTAATAAAACTCTATAAAACTAAATTAAACTCAAGTGTTTTCCTCTAGTTAAGCAATCAAAATTAAAAGAACCCTAAGAAAGGTGGTATGGGTAATCATTTAACTAGTTGCTAAACTAAAATTTGTTATATATCCTCCAGATCACTATTTTTCATAGGACCTCAGGCTCATTCGGTGCTCAGAATGGATGCATAAGGGACAGAATTAAGGTTGCATGGGAAACTGGAAATCTGGCAGTTCTTAACCTTTAAGTGCTTGACTTTCAGACCTAAATAAATCTTCTTTAACTCAAGGTTTTTTGTAATAAGTTAAACACTGTTAAGGGGCAAGGAGTTTACATTAGGCCACGTCTACATTTAAAATTTAGGTTGACATTGCAATGTCACTCAGGGGTGTGAGTTTTTTACACCCCTGAGTGTCATAGGCTATGTCTACACTATGCAACTTTTAGCGACAGGGCTGTGCCGCTACAGCCATGTCGCTAAAAGGCACGCAGTGTAGCCGCTGTTTGTCAGCTCTCCTGCCGACAAAAAACTTCCACCCTCAACGAGTGGTGTTAGTGTTGTCGGCAGGAGAGCGCTCCTGCTGACAAAGAGCTGTTCATATCGGCGCTTGTTGTCGGCAAAAATTTTGTCTTTCAGGGGTGTGTTTTTTTAACACCTCTGAAAGACAAAAGTTTTGTCATTTAGTTGCCAGCGTAGACATAGCTTTAGTTAAGCTGACCTAACTCCCAGCGGACACACCAGTATGTTGATGGAGAAATTCTTCCAGTGTGTCTCAGAGAGGTGGATTAAGTACAGCAATGGAAAAACCCCTTCCATCGCTGTAGGAAATGTCTGCACAACAGTGGTACAGCTGCAGCGCTGTAGCTATGCTGCTGTAGCACCTGTATTGTAGACAGAGCCTTAATAAATCCAAGTAGTAATTAGTAGTCTAACAGAAGTCTGGAAAGTCCAATTTGATGGAATATATACATTGAGGGGGCCAGGGAAAAAGAAGAAGATGTTACTCTAACTTAGACGCAGCTCTCAATTTGGCAAACTGTGTCTAAAACTGAACTTATCTTTCCTCTCAAACCATCTTCTGTCACTTTTGACAATATCATTATCTTTTCTATCACCTAAGCTCCCAGACTTAGCGTTACCTTAGACTCCTCTCTTTCCTTTGATGTCAAATCCACATAATTGCTAAATCCTGTCACATCTTTCACTACATTTCCAAAATGTGTTCTCCCCCAACCATGCAGCCAAATTATCCATCTTCCTATTTACCACTTTGACTATGTACCCTAAGACAATATTGAACTTTTAATAAACAATATATAAAACCAGCACCATGCATCCAACAACAGATCACCAATACAATGTGAACAAAGGAGCAAAGTTCAGGTTGGGCAGGCTGTGTAAGTTGGGTGGGCGATAGTGAATGATAAAGAATTGTCAATGGCTTTGGGCAAATGGTTAGATCACATTACTGTTTAGTTCCTGACATTCTAACGTTTGGGGTATTTTAGAAAATGTCAAATTTTTGTTAAGAAAATGTAACTAGTTTGGGGTGCTACTTGAAGCCCTTTAAACACATTTTCAATTGCGACTTTTTTAAAAAATGACGTTATTTTGTTTACAAATATAATTTATGGTAATAGAAGACGAAATAATCAGAAACATTGAGCAAGTCAGATTCCACTTACTGGAGGTCAATGCCATACATAAACACTAGTTAGTACATTACAAGTTCTCAGTGGCTTGTTGCTGTATGTGACCTTAGGGAATGTAGAAAGTGCTAATGGGTCACACCAGCTTTCTTGAAAAAAAGTAAGGCTAAGATGCCACCTCACATGAATAACGTGAATGGATATTAACTTACTTGATGATTAACACGTCAAGTGTTCACACACACGTGTTACGGTTATGACGCTTGTGAGAAAGATTAGTGGCCTAACTTCCACAAGTTACTTTTCTGTCTCTGAGTAGAGCAACTACTTTTTTGCATGTTCTTAAAAGAAGGAGAAAAAAATAAAATGTCTCTGCTTAACATCAAAGAAAAAATTAGAACAGTTTAAAATTTTACATACTAAAAATAAAAGAAAATAAGCAGAGGCAAAATATCAGTAAAACCCAGCTAATGTTAACCACAGGAATTCTCCATGAAAACCTAAATTGGGCATGCTCATATACCCATTTTAATTATACAAAAAGCTCTGCAATGGAAGCAGTGTGCACTAAGGCTATGAAAGTCTTTCAGCATTTCTTGATGTATAGCCAGCCATGTCTCTCAGGGGCACAAGATGCTGTACCCTTTCATTTACATAGTAAGCAGTGAAATATCTCTTATGATGAGACACTATGAACTCTGAAATTGTAATCACAGTGTAATCATGCTTGCAACTGCACTTTTGTTTTACATTATCTGTAACGAATATCTCTCATAGGTTTTGGTGATAGCCAGGTGATACACTGCAAAGCCATTTGATAAATTGCATGTATCAAATCGCTGACAGTCTCACCTGCACTTTGTCTACCTCTTTCTCCTGCTTTGGAGTACTTCTAACGTTCCAAACTTCTGATCACGTACAAACAACTTCTGATCACGTAAAAAGCAAAACAAAGCGCCACAACAGCACCCCAACAGAGAAATGTTTACTACTTTCCTCAAAATGAGGAATTTGCTTTAAAAATTACATTGTTCTCAGATAATTTATTTAGTCCTGGCCCAGTGACAGTTTTAAGGTGCAATATCTTGCAGCCCATCAGGGTTAGCAATGACAGCTCTTCACACGAAATCCCCCTTTTTCTAGAGTATAAAGCTTTGTGGTTTGACTCTGGTTTGCATGCATTACGTGAACATTCCAGCTGCAACTCTGCAGACAATTCTTGCGTAACTGAATATATTACACCATCTTGATTCCCAAGTAATTTTTACATTTGAAATGCACAATGGCCGATGGGAGCAACTTTGGGTAACTGGACTTCAGTCACATCCCCCCATTCTCTCTCCATGCATTCCATCTGCATCGAAGCAGCTACTCACAGGACTATTGTAATTCCTGAATTGGTGGTTCTCTCACTACAGTGTGCGGAATCTGGAAAAGTATTATATGGGGAAGAGATAGAGAAAAGTCGATTCTAAGAAAAATATTGAATGAAAAATTGTTTCTCTTTTAAAGCTCTCACTCGAATGCCATGACACTGTAAAGGTCCTTTAATTCTAAGTAATACTGAAGTACTATCCTGCAAAGACTCTTGCCCACTGTTGACAAGCACTGGCTCGATGTTGAAGGGACCCAGTTTTACCAGCCAAATAATCTGCTCACATGCTCTGCCCGATATTTGGAATGATCTAAATTACCCTTTTCAGCGCTTTGCCAGTTATGGCTTCCCAAATCCATGCCAATGTCAACTTTCTCGCTCTCTGATATAGATATTACATCTCTTTAAGAGAAAAAAATTTAGAAAATATTTATAAAGATTATTCACCAGTAAAGCCCGCTGCCTTATTAGTAGAGCTGGCTGGATGAGAAGAAAAATTATTTCATATTGACTGGATTTTTCCAAAAACTTCTACCTAATTCTATGAATGCCATCAATTCCCACAGATTTCAATGGGTTGTGAGCACTCATCACCAAACAGGAGGCCTCAGCATATTGCAAGAAGGGGCTTATATTATAAAATGTCACATGGGGTATAACGATACTTGAGTGTAAAGTAGAACTTCTCTGTACTTGGTAGATTCATTCCCTTTAATGAGTGCCATGTTTTGCATTTGGACCGGAATGTGAATATACACCCAAATCACTTAATTTCCCTTAATGCATTAAACTAGTAACAAATCCAATTTACTCTTTTAAATCTACCTTTGAAAGTACAGATTTTTTTAAAACTAAACACGCATTTTCTGGTATTATGGTTGCAACCGTACGGACTCAAACTGATCAGCACATACACTGGACTTTCTCAGGCTTCCTGTGCAGAGATATACTGTGTGCATCAAAAGGAAAAACTATGTTCTAAATATTTACTTGCATTTGGGACTTTAGAGTCGGCCTAAGGCATAATAATACCTTGTAGAGGGGAGGTACAAACACCATCCTACTTGTTTCAGAAGTCATTGGTAGCGCTCCCTGCCAGTGCAGTCTGTCTTGCCCAACCTGCCACCTCTGGAGCTGCTAGTGCTCCGGCAATACAACAGCCACCTTCCTTTTCCTGCTCTCCTCAGAGTGGCAGTTAAATTATAACCGCCCCTTGAGAGGGTGAACTGAGAGGGAAAAGGCTCCTTGCATTAGTTCCCTGCTCTAGCACACCCAGACGGGAGTGGCCATAATTTGTCCCTAAGCTTCAGCCTGGAGTAGAGAATTTTTTGCAGTGGAGTACAAGTCCTCTGAAAAATAAGGATTCGTAATGGAAACCCTGACGCATCTCTAACTATAGCAATGTCAATAACACCAGTGTAATTTCTATCCAAAGAAATTGCTCAGTTTTCTTCTCCAGTGCTAGTTGAAAACATTTCTTTGCTGACGCTGTTATCAATCTTATCTAGTGACCTATTTACCTAACGCACAAAATTACAGAACATACTCTTATCACAAGTACAGAGTAGGCTGGGACATTAATGATACTGCAGATTCTGTGGAATTGGATTGTTTTAGGCTTGGTCAAAAAGGCCACCTTTCTTTCATGTAAAAAGTCAACAAGCCACCCCAGAGGTTTTGCAAATGGATTTGTTACAGCAATTAATGAAAAAGAAACTATATGAAGATGATAAAAGGTGACTACTATCACCACGCACTGTTACACCAAGGAATCACAAAAAGACCTTTAACACACTGCTCTGGACACTTAGGAAATCAAAAATGCTGTCTGGAAAGTGACATTCCTTGACTTTCAATGAATCAGTCCTGTCTGCTTAGTGTGTGCCCGACATTTTGAGAGAAGGGGAGAGAGAGAGAGAGAGAGAGAGAGACAGAAACAACACCTAAAACCAAATGAAGTTACTTTGACTTATATGTAATGGATGCTTTAAAAAGGGGTCAATCATGCCATTTAGATATGAATTTAAATTGGGTGTGGTGCTGAAATATACGCCCCTCCGGAGGAGCCCCACAAACAATTGTATAAAGGCAGAATGCCAGGAACCAGGAAAGAAGCTCTGGAGGGGATGAGTGGCCCATTTGATTGCCTAATTAAACTGATAGAGTGGATTGGGGCAAAAAAAATAGGGACAGAAGTATGAAGCAGGCATGTTTAGGCCACACCTAAAAAACACTGACATTGTGGGGGTAATTAGAATGCCAAGGCATTTTAGCTCCTGCAGACATCAGAGGCTCTAACGTGGGATTGGGCCACCCAACTGCCCTCAGATAATAAAACCAGTGGATTAGGGGAAAGCAGGCCCCCCATGTCTTCTAAAGTAGGGTTGCCAGGTGTCTGGTTTTTGACCGGAACGCCTGGTCGAAAAGGGATCCTAGTGGCTCTGGTCAGCACCGGCGACTGGGCTGTTAAAAGTCTGGTTGGCGGTGCTGCAGGGCAAAGGCAGGCTCGTCCCTACCTGTCCTGGCATCGTGCTACGTCCCGGAAGCAGCCAGCAGGTCTGGCTCCTAGGGGGGGAAAAACCACGGGGCTCTGCGTGCTGCCCCTGCCCCGAGCACCAGCTCCTACATCCCAAACCCCTCATCCCCAGCCCCACCCAAAAGCCCGCACCCCTAGCCCAGAGCCCAGACCCCCTCTCACACCCCTGCCCCCTGCCTCAACCCGCAGCCCCCTCCTGCACTCCAAATCCCCCAGCCCCACCCCCCAGCCTGGAGCCCCCTCCTGCACCCCAAACCCCTCACCCCCAGCCCCACCCCAAAGCACACACTCCCAGCCGGAGCCCTCAGCCCTTCCCACACCCCAACTCCCTGGCCCAGCCCGGAGCCCCCTCCTGCAGTTAGAGCCCTCATCCCCTCCCGCGCTCTATCCCCCTACCCCAGCCCAGTGCAAGTGAGTGAGGGTGGGGGAGAGTGAGCCACTGAGGGAAAGGGAATGTAGTGAGTGGGGGGCGGGGCCTTGGGGAAGGGGCGGGGCTAGGGTGTTCAGTTTTGTGCAATTAGAAAGTTGGCAACCCTATTCTATACCCAAATACTAAACCTTTTAAAGCCCCAACTAATATTGGCTGTGGCTTGGAAGTGTTCATTTTGTTCCAGCTGATTACAGACAAATGGAATTCTTTAGTCTGATTGCCTGGGTTTACTTAGGCCTTGTCTATACTATATAGTTAAGTCAACATAAGGCAGTGTACGTCGACCTGCCTGTGGAGGCGTACACACTACAATGCTCCTCCTGCCGATTTAATGCTCCTGCTACATTGACATCATAAAACCACCTCAACGAGAGGCGTAGCGCTTATGGCAGAGTAATTAGAGCGACGCAGTGTCAGTGTAGACACTGGGTTGCTTATGTCACTCTATGTGGCCTCCAGGAAGTGTCCCACATTGCCCATCGTGACCACTCTGGTCACCAGTTTGAATTCCGCTGCCCTGCAGTCAGGTACACAGGCATGTGCCCCTCCTACTTTAAAGCCCTGGGAATTTTTGAAATTCCTCTTCCTGTTTGCTTGGCATGGAGCGCTCACGTCACATCTGCCCAGCTGACCATGCCAGCTCTCTGCAGCAGACATGCGCCTGTCTGGAGTACACTGAAGTTATTGGATCTGCTGTGTCTGTGGGGAGAAGAGGCTGTGCAACCACAGCTCCGCTCAACCCGCAGGAACTTTGATACCCATAGGGAGATTGCTTGTGGCATGGATGAGAAAGGGCATGATAGGGACACACAGCAGTGTTGTGCCAAGATCAAGGAGCTGAGACCGGCGTAGCAGAAGGCAAGGGAGGCCAATCATCACTCTGATGTGTTGTCAAAGACATGCCACTTCTACAAGGAGCTGCTCGTCATCCTTTGTGACAACCCCACTTCCATGGCCAAGAGCCCCATAGATACTTTGGGGGAGACTGGAGACAATGGCCAGCGGAGTGAACCCCGAGGATGACGTAATGGATGAGGAAGTGGAGTTGGAGGAGGATTGGGGACATGCGACAGGGATATCCGGTGGCATGGCGAGCCAGGACCTCTTAACAACTCCGCAGGGGTCTAGCTAGTCCCAGCACTCTGGCTCTGGCATGCCTGATGCAGGAGTGGGGAGCTCCAGTAAGTACCCATTGTGCTTTGATACTGCAGGGAGACATGAGGCAGAGCTGTGCTTTTTAAAATCAGGTTGGAAGAGGGCCTGAAATAACCAACACAGGCACCATTTGTATCTGCTTCTTGTTCCCCTGTGCAGCTAGGCAGAGGGAGCCCTGCAGAAAAGTTTGCTGATGTCCCAAGAATCCTCCCTAGAGATCTCTAGGAAACTTTCCTGGAGGTACTGCGCAATCCTCTGCCGAAGGTTTCTTGGGAGGGCTGCCTTGTTTCTTCCCCCGCTGTAGGAAACTTTGCCGTGCCAATCAGCAATTACTTCTGCAGGCAACAAAGCAGCACATAGTCGAGTAGCATACAGACCTGGTCTGTAGCCATACGCAAGCAGGAGCTTCAAATTGCATCCTCAGTTACCCTCATGAGCAAGATATCAGCTGCTATCACCTCGGTCTATGGAAAACGGTGCCAGTACTCAGAATAATGGCCCAAGGTGCTTGTAGTGATACCCCTGTGGAAACCCTCCCCCTTCTCCCAACTTGTCCCTTCCCCTCCCTGGGCTAAACTGACCATGGCTGGGGCTCCCACTGTGCTGTGTGTCTGCCAAGGGGAAGTGAGAAAGTGGTGTTTATAGCTTGTTTTAATCAAGGCTGTGAGTGCACTAACAATAGTGCCTCTGTCTATTGTTTCTTTAGCATCTACAGATATGCCCTTGATGGTCTCCTCCTGCACACCAGGTGAGCAGCTCCATCACATAAGGAGACGAAACAGGAGGAGTAAGGAAGACATGTTCCAGGAGGTGCCGCAATCCTCTGATGCTTCTGATTGCGAGCAGAAAGCATGGAGAGAGGCTATCAATGAGAAACTGCATATGGATAGCCAGGAGAGGAAGCAGGGGCAGGAGTAGATGATACAGCTGCTACAGGACCAAACAGACATGCTAACTGACCGAACTGCAGACAGAACACATCCATGCTCGCCTCCCCCTGCAGCGCATACAGAACTGCCTTCCATACCCTCCCTACAATCCTCCCTGCACATTCCTCATGTGTTCCTGGGCCATCTCAGTACCTCATGCACTCCACCCCCAAGGGACATGTATCACAATGACAGCTGGACATACACCCAACTGCGAGAGCCTCATTTGAAAATGTGCTTTTCATGTTCATGTCCCTTGCAGAACATATCACTGTTGAATAAAAATGAACTTATAGAAAGATAAGAAATCTTTGTGTCCTACAAATGGTGATTGCCGCTGAAATTCATACACAGTGGCAATCAGTGCATCAGCATTGTAAAATTAACACACACACCACAGTCATTACAAGGTTCGTACTATGGTGCAAGAAAACAATGCCTGGCTAAATGCATCATAGACAGACATATTACTTGGGCTCATTGTCAAAATGCTCCTTTAAAGCCTCCCTGATTCAAATAGCGCCCTGTTGAGCCCCTCTAACAGCCCTCGTATCTGGCTGCTCAAAATCAGCAGCCAGATGATCTACCTCAACGCTCAACCCCTGTGGAAACTTCTCCCCCTTAGTTTCATAAATGTTATGCAGAACACAGCAGGTTGCTATGACCATTGGAATATTTTCCTCATTGAGGTCTAACCTGCCAAAAAGGCAGTGCCAGCGACCCTTTAATTGGCCAAAGGCTCATTCAACAGTCATTCTGCACCTACTGAACCTGTCGTTGAAGCGCTCCTTGCTGCGGTCAAGGTTTCCAGTGTAAGGCTTCATAATCCATGGGAGCAAGGGGTTGACTGGGTCTCCAAGGATCACTATTGGCATCTCCACATCCTCAATTGGAATCTTCTGGTCTGGAAAGAAAGTCCCTGCTTGAAGTTTTCTGTACAGGCCAGTGTTCCTGAAGATGTGTATACAACGCACCTTCCCCGACCACCCCACGTTGAGGTCAGTGAAACAAACCAGGTGATCCACCAAAACTTACAAGACCACAGAAAAGTAGCCCTTTCTGTTGACAATCTGTCACAAGGTGGTCTGGGGCCAAAATGGGGATATGCATGTCATCTATCGCCCCACCGCCGTTCGGGAATCCCATTGCTCCAAAGCCATTCACTATTTCCCGTACATTTCCCAGAGTCACAGTCCTTTGTAGTAGGAGGCGATTAATAGCCCTGCACACTTGCATCACTACAACCCTCACGGTGGACTTCCTAACTCCAAACTGATTCGCGACTGATTGGTAGCAGTCTGGAGTTGCCAGCTTTCACATAGGGATACCAACTCGCTTCTCCACCGTTAGAGCAGCTGTCATTCTGGTGTCCTTGCGCTGGAGGGCAGGGACGAGCTCCACACACAGGAAAGTGGCTTTTCACACCTGAAACTTCTGAAGCCACTGCTCGTCATTCCATCCCATAATGATGCAATCCCACCACTCAGTGTTTGTTTCCTGCGCCCAGAACTGACAGTCCACTGTGTGCAGCTGCTCCGTGAATGCCAGCAGCAATCTTGAATCGTTTCTTTCCATGGCATGCAGCAGGGCAGACACCATGCAGTCATTTTCAGACTTGGAGCTCATGAAATACTGCAGGATCAGCCACATTGTGTTCATAATGCTCATCACAATATTGGACAGCAGTGTAGGATCCGAGCTGTGAGATAGAAATGGTGGGTGCGCAGTTTACAGGAGCTGTCGAAAAGCAGCGTGAAACGTAGTCAGAAGCCCATGGAATATGGGATGGTGAGCCTGCTCCCATGAGTCACTGTGAACCCTTTCCAGAACACCCAGCAGCAGATGGTGGTGAGTTGCACAGTGGAATAGGTACCCATGGTGCTCTGCCCTCTCTGTCAATGCAAGAGCACCAACTGTGGATGCGATCTACCGTTATATGGAGCATTGTGTGGACATGCAAAAGTGGTTTAATTACAGCAGTGGATCATCGTTGACAGAACATAAGTTGACTTTGTAGTGTAGACATGGCCTTACTGTTTTCATTGTAAGGTAGACAACACATTCCAAATAGTTATTTAAGCATGAAAGAGTAGATTTTTCAGATGGGCAAAAGCTAAAATATTCAAAAACCAGCTGTAAGTTTCCAGGGAGAATAGATTTACTTAAATAATAATAATGCAGAAACAAACAGAAAAAAATACAGCTATTTTGACATATTTGTTGGCTAGAATCATACTGATCACCACCAATCATTTAAATAATACCCTAGATGTCCAATTAGCTAATGATCATTGCATCCTATGCCCATATCTTCCTATGTAATCACTTCATAATAAGTCCTCAATCACTTTTAGCCCATTTTAGGAGCTTTTCAATTTAGGAAGTAGTGGTTGTCAATAGATAATAGCTCACAGGAGAGCATCAACTCAAGTCCTATTAAATCCAGAGGGTTACAGAGTTTTGCTGTTTACAGACTTTACTGTTATTCACCATCATTATTCTCTGGCCATGTTGGTGATCAAAACAAGTGCTAATTTTTGGGAGCAAATATATTCATTGAAGAGATTAAGCTTTTCATTTCTAGGAAGACTACTGCTCTCACTCACCCAGTGGTTAAAAAGTATAGTTCTCATGTCTGCAGTCATCAGGTACATACTGAATTACAAAATAATCAAGTATATGGCCATTCTTCAGGACTTGTAGTCTTTTGGGAGTAAAATCATGTTTTATTATATAATTAGGTTGAGATTTTCAAAGCTGAGCAGGGGATTCAGGCACACAGTGCCCATATAGATGAATGGCTAAAGTGGCTCTGAAAACCTCTAACTTAAGCTGCTACCATCATATGCAGTATTTTCAATGCATCTGCCTGGTTTAGATCAAATTACTCTTCATAGAAATTATACATTTTAACCTGCTCATTTAGTTCAAATCTCAATCAGCAGAGTTCAAATTTCTTTCCAGAACCTTCATCTTCTGTGCAAAATTACCATTGAGTTTCAAGATTAGTGTAGGAGTCTAAACAATCCACAGTTGCTGCTGAATATCTAAACGTAAAAGGTACTTCCAGGGTCCGAGGGAAGGGCATTTCAGTGGTTACATGCTATAAAGGCAAATATAGTGTCATGGGCAAAAATACTGGCAAAACTTGCTGTACACACCTACATACCCATAGAACCAAAAGCGTTTTCCCTTTCAAGATGATAGGATGTTAGAAGCTCAGTCAAATATAGTGCATGAGAGTCAGTCTCTGTTTAGAGCTTTAAAAACATTCCATCCAAAACTTTAAGCTGTATATGTATTCCAACACACAATCAGTGCAGAAAATTAAGCAACATCTAAATCCCTTCGTGAATCTGGGACAAAGTCACTATGGCTTGCTTTATAATTGCAAAGTCAGAGAGAGAAAGATGACTCCATTCTGGGTATATTCAGACAATAAATGTTGCTTCGCTTGGAGGAGAGCATAAACAACAACTCAGTGAATTATAGATTTCCTTGCATGAACCAACAACAGTGAAGAAAACAAACGCAAACAGTGGGGCTTTGCAATTGAATCTCAAGTGTTGGCAACCAAGCAAATGATATTTTTGGCCTCGTAACTCAATCATTAAATCAGACAGTAAAAGGGACCTATGGAAGAGTAAGACCCCCTTACCGAGCGCCTGTGTAACAGCAAAGGAGACCAGTAGGAGGTGAGAATTACACTGGCAGTCAAAGTAGCATATAAATAATCATAGTTAACCATAGTAGACTTTCTATGAACTCAAATACAGATACATTTTAGAACATAAAATATGCTGCGATAACATCTAAAACTGTACATCTGTATCTCTACTTGATACCAGAGCTTTCACACCACCTCTCTAACAGCTCTCCTGAATCCTAACCCCCATCCCCCAGACTTTTCCTTTGCTCCATCACCCGTCTCCAATTCTGAGGTGTCCCTCTTATGCTCAACTTCTAACCCATTGTCCCATCCCCAAGACCCCATCATTTCCTGACTCCTAGCTCATCCTTCCCTCATCCTCAGTCATTTTCTCTTTATTTGCTCCTTCCCTTCCGTTTTCAAGAATGATCTGGTTACCTTTCCTTAAAAATGCTGTATATTCCCATTACCCCAGTTTTCTCTTGGATCCTGCTGCCCCAATCGTCTTTCTAATTTCTCCACTCTACTGAAACTGCTCTTACTAAAGCCTCCAAAGACCAAGTTTAAAAGGCTCTTCTCTGTTCTTAAACTGCAAAATATAAGGTCAAAGCACTTTCCTCTGGTCTAATTTTTCTACTGATGTTCTGTGGTGTCATTACTAATTTGATCATATTGGAATGATTGATTAATAGGCTGGCACGGCACGTTTCACACTGCCTTTTTGGTCTTTAAGCAAAAATGGACTATTCTTTTCCAGTGGAATGTGCCTCTACAATTTACTTACAAGATGATCCTCTCTGCTTTGCTATTAAAACCAGAAATGAAAAAAATTAAAAAGTTAATAATTCAGAAGAGGAATTTTCTTAATGTCTTACCTGGGGCATCTGTCCTAAATAGTGGAGGGTGAGTTTCTTTGGCTCTAGGTAGAGAATTTCTCCAAGCTCCTGGTAAGGTTTCCAGCTGGGTGTCCAATACCCGTGCTGAGTGAGTTGCTTGTGTCTCCTGTGGTAGTTCTCCCAAAACATTTGCTCCCTTGTGGATTCCCAGCAGTTATAAACGGTGCTACTTCTAGCTTGGACCTTTGCACCTTTCTGTGTGGGGATGGGCAATGGTCTTATGAGCACAAAATAACGAGGGTCCAAAGTCTTAGTGTTCCCAGGCATCCTGATCTTGCTGTTCATCAACCTGCTGGCTAATTATACTGGTCCCTGGGTGGGACCCTGGTGCTTCTACTGCTGATCTTGATCCCCCTCCTTTCACCTCCAAGCAACCCCTGCCACAGAACACAGCCCTTAAGACCAACGGTCACCTGCTGCATGGACCCCAGAGCTGATCTTCCTTTTACTTTACAAAGTAACTTATCAAAAGTATCTGCCACAAAATAACCTGAGATATAAAGCCAATCCACTCTGCAGTACCCTCGGCTAGTGGAAATAAATCGTTCATGAACAAACCCACAACCCTGCCCCACTAGACAACCAACAGGCCAGGGAACCCACAACACACAGGGCTGAACGGAGCTCTCTGGGATCCCTCTGAACAGCTTTATTTATTCATTTCAAAAGGCACAATAAAAACCATCTCCTTGCCATTTGAATTCTAACAAGACGACAATAGGTTGGGCCCCAGACCACCCTCCCCACCCCCACAGCACAGAGACCCCCGCCCTGAGCTCAGGAGCAGAGAACCACACAGTTCAGAGACACCCTCCAGGGTCAAGGAGCTGGTGCCCCCCTTTCACTGAGACCCCCAATCCTCCCTTTGAGTCCGGGTGCTGAGCCCCCCCCAGTGAACCCCGCCCTCGGAGTCCGGGTGCTGAGCCCCCCCACTGAGCGCCCCCCTCGGAGTCCGGGTGCTGAGCCCCCCCCCAGTGAACCCCGCCCTCGGAGTCCGGGTGCTAAGCCCCCCCCACTGAGCGCCCCCCTCGGAGTCCGGGTGCTGAGGCCCCCCCACTGAGCCTCCCCTCGGAGTCCGGGTGCTGAGGCCCCCCCACTGAGCGCCCCCCTCGGAGTCCGGGTGCTGAGCCCCCCCCACTGAGCCGCCCCCCAGAGCGTGTCCCGGAGGCAGCGCGTCTCTACCCAGCCCACCCGCCCGAGACGGCGTCCCCTGTTGCCCCTGACGACGCGTCACGGGCCTCGGCCGCCTCCCCTTGGGTCCCTGTTCCGCGGCGGGCGGGGCAGAGCTGCTGACGTCACCCTCCAGGAGACTTCACTGTGCCAACGGCGCTTCTGTGCAGCGCTCCACCCCCCCCCCGGCCGGGGGCCAGAGCCGGGACCTGCCTGCCCCACTGGGGGGCGCTGGTGTGGGGGGGGTGAAGTGGTGCCTGGTCACTCGCTTGGGACTCAGGGCTGCTGGTTTGCGTCTCTCACTCCTCTGCTCTGACCCCCAGTGCCAAACCCCGGCCCCACAGCCTGCGGGGTCTGGCTCGACACAGAGCCCCTGCTCCTGTAGGGCGCACACAGGAGTGGGCGCAAGGCCCTGGCTGGTGTAAGCGGGGAGGATTGCTACCAGAGGGGCTGCTGCACCCCCAGCTTGAAGTGGGTTCCAGGGGGGTTCCAGCTCAGTTCAATGGCTTGCAGCATTCAGCACCCCTCATTGCTACCCACCCCAACATTTCCCTGCATGATCCATGTGAGACGGGGCAGTCATGTTCTGCACGCACAGCAGACTGAAGCTGGAACTTCAACAGATTCAGAACTGGTTGGTGATGGTGGGGAGGGGGGACCAGCAAAAACCATATCACTTGTCAGCGAGCTTCTTCAGCACAACTTTTCAAACTTCACACAAATCTTAGCGGAAAATGAGAATTCAATATGAGTTTAATACTCTCTCTTTTCCGGCCTACAATACATACAATAGCAGCAGAAAATAGCATATTATTTATAGTACACAGTTTCCAGCGAAGAAATGTTTGTATCTTGTTAAAAACTCTCCCAACCTTTTGAATTCTATAAAACTTGGAGGGGATTATTTACAAATACATGTTCTGTTTCCTAAAAAGAGATACTTAAATGTGGGGGGAAGCCTACAGTACTCCCCTCCCATTTATTTTCTTTTACTTTAAATAACTTTGCTAGAAATAAGATTGAAAAATAGTTATGTATCCTAGCTGCCCACAGCCCAAGGTGCCATCTTTCATGGCAATGTTGTAAAATAATTTACCCAACCCTCCTACCTGGACAAGTGGTTCTCAATCAGGGGTACGTGTACTCCTGGGGGTATGCAGAGGTCTTCCAGGGGGGTACATCAACTCATCTAGATATTTGCTTAGTTTTACAAAAGGCTACAGGAAAAGCACTAGCGAAATCAGTACAAAACTAAAATTTCATACAGACAATGACTTGTTTATACTGCTTTATTTACTATACACTGAAATGTAAGTACAGTATTTATATTCTAATTGATTTATTTTATAATTGTATGGTAAAAATGAAAAGTAAGCAAATTTTCAGTAATGTGCTGTAACACTTCTGTAGTTTTAGGTCTGATTTTGTAAGCAAGTAGTTTTGAAAGTGAGGTGAAACTTAGGTTACATAAGAGAAATCGGACTCCTGGAAGATTGAGAGGACTAAACCTACTAGCCAGAACTAGATACCAAAGATTAACCCTTCCCTCAATCAGGCTTTGTCCAAATCATACTGCTCCTTCTTATGCACCATTTCCAAGACCTCGCCTTTTCTATCTGTGTGCCGAGCAAGGTAGGGATTCCTCCCCCCCCACTCCATCATCATCATTTGTCCACAGGCAGTTAAGACTTCACATTTGGTGATCTGGCAAGAAGAAAAAAAGAAGTTTGTCCCACTTTTCCAGCTGTGGTCTCAGTCTCTCAAGGACATCAAAGTGAAAACTGTTACTGTAGGAAGTGTCTAAAGGCATTTCTTAGCATTCTGCTTGGTCTGTTCTGGATGATTGCACCTCATTTCTGGTTTCTCATTTTAATTTTCTTGGGTTTTAATGTGTCTGACTCTCATGTGCTCATATATTTAGTTTTGTCCTCACTCAAATACAAATTAAAATGCTACCGCCACCAGCACTCTGAGATGGTGAGTCAGAGCTGAGACTAAGCACCAGTAGCAGTAGGAATCTGACCTGATACTTGAGAGCTTTGTTGCAGGCTAAAGGGTTCTGACAAACAACAGAGTCTTGTTAATTTCATTTTGCCACTAATGCTGCATCTTGCAACACTGAACAGCAGGTGTATATAATTCAGTTCCATGATTTTCTTAATACAGATTGCAACATCTCACTTAGCGTTAGACTTTTATTCTAGGGATTTAAACAGAAAGGCCTGATCTACTATCATCATGCAAAAAAATAAAAATAAAATAAACTGAGTTTTAGCAGCAACCTTAATGACTAAAAATTTGATTTTACATAAATACAATGATCCCTGTCCTTGAAAAATTGAGATTTGATGAGTCTTAGTGATTTGTTTGCATTAAAAAAGATCTCATATTTCATACATCTGAAGAGTAAAGCAAGTAACTGTTCCCAAGCTCATCTCCTGGCTCTGACATTGGAGCTCTCACTGTTTGTTCTGGCGGCTGGCCAGCATGTGTATGTTGTGTGTGCATGCATAGATTTCTAATGAATAATGCTTCAAGATCTATTTTTACCTATTTTCAGTCTTCTTGTTAACATTCCTAATATAGATGCAGATTTAAGGCCAGAAGGACCGTCATGATCTAGTCTGACCTCGGGCATATCACACTCCACCAAACCTCACCCACCCACTCCTGTAATAGACTCCTAATCTCTGGCTGAGTTTCTGAAGTCCTTTCAATCAGTAAATCCACCATTTACTCTAATTCAAACCAGCAAGTGACCCGTGCTCCATAGGAAGGCAAAAACCCACCAGGATCTCTGCCAATCTGACCTGGGGAAAATTCCTTCCTGACAAAAAATATGGCGATCAGTTAGACCCTAAGCATGTGGGCAAGACCCACCAGCTAGACACCAGGGAAAGAATTTCCTGTAGTAACTCAGAGCCCTCGCCCTCTACTGTCCCATCTCCAGGCACTGGAGATATTTGCTACATGCAGTTGCAGATGGGCCACGTGCCATTGTAAGTGATCATACCATCCCCTCCCATAATCTATCAAGCTCAACCTTGAACATAGTATTTATTTCATTTCAATTTCATTAGAAAATCCACCCATCCAAAGCTCTTGAGCACATCTGATAGTATAGTGTACAAATCTTATCACTGAAATAACAAACTCCTCTTTTCCCTGTGATCCATTCAGAATGCATAGAAATTATCCTCTTAGCTCCCTTGCTCCAGCCACTCTCTCCTCAAGCGACTGGATGAACAGATGACTTTCTGGATATGCCTCAAGTGCTTACAGGCTTGAATTGTACCTAAAAACAAATTGACAACACTGGTATAATGCACTCTTTGCTAGATGTGTTATGGAGCAGTGGGTAGCCACAATCTGTACAAAGAGCCCTATGCCAAGCCCTGGGCGGGGTGCCTAAGGGCAGCCCCCAGCCTGTGTCCCTGGCGCACACCATCTAGGGCAGGTTGAGGGTCCAGGGCTCCCCACAGCAGCTCTTATGGCCCAGCTTTGGCTTCCAGCCTGGCTGGAAGTGAGGCCTTGCAGGGAAGAAAAGGAGCAGGGGCAGGGCCTTGTGGCAAGGAGGGGCTGAGGTGGGCCACTGGGAAGAGGCTGGCGCCAACGCAAGCTTTGCTTGGGCAGGTGTGGACTGGTACCATAGGGAATCTGGGACAAATTCTGTATTGGAGTCATTCAGCCTAGGACCGGGACTTGAACTCTGCATTTCAGAACAGTCCCACCCAATTCGGACTAGGTGGTCACCCTCAGTGGGTCTCTTAGTACATGAAAAGGAGGTGGCAATTCACAGGAAGCACTACGAGCACCCTATAGTGAGATAGCTAGTGCATGTTTGTTTGCTCTGTGTTAACAGCAAACAAAGAAAGCATCTTTATCAGTGACGTTGAAGCCTTTATCATTTACCTGTTAGTGCTGCATCCAGTCTTTACCACCCAAGCTCTCTCACCCTCATGCCTCCTCCTTTCCACCTCCACAAAATCNTGCTCTTCTTTCTTTCCCCTCCCCCCCCCCCCCCACTTCCCCTTGCATGCTACAGGCTGACCCCAGGTGTGAAGAAGGGACCCTGGCCCTTTAAAGAATTACATGCAACTTTCTGCACTAGCAGCCTCTTTCTTACCAGGCAAAAGGTATTGATTTCAGTGGGAGATTCCCTGTGTTAAAAGGGTCAACAGCTTCAGGCCCTATGTTAGGAAGGATCAGGCCGTCTTCTTTCTCCACCTTGTATATACCACGTCTTGCTGAGTTTGTCCCTCAACTCTCCCTCTGCCTTGAAAGTTGGCTGGACAATTCCCTCTGGAGGGGCAAACAATGAATAACAATTGAATCAGCTCCAAGATGCTCAAGCCCCTTGCCCAGCATTGAGTGCGGCTCAGTTTAGCCTATTTATATGGAAATGCCACTGTTTTCTCGAAGGCAGCGCTGTATATATTATTCAGAAACAAAAAAAATGGATTTGCAGTTATACATTTTTGGAGACAAAGTGTGCATAGACATTTTTATTCTGTGGCACGTGAGGAATCAGGAGTAGAGCTTTCCAATTTGGTCAGCACCTGTTCTACAGGCATCAGATTATTTTACTACCCGTTTTTATATGATCTCAGATACATTTTTCTGCTGCTCTATTCATTGTCCAGTCACATTTTCAGGGGTTATTCTGAGAAAGACAGGGATGACTATATTTTTGAAGGTTTTCAGTCTGTAATTTCTCCATCCAACATACAATTTTGGTGGCAATTTAACAGCTCTTACAATTACATTCTTATCATTTCTTGGTTGTCAGAGTAGAAGTCATGTCTTTTTACCACAATTTTTTCAGTTTCTTATTGCCACTGTATTTAAGAAAAAAACTTCATTTTTTCTTTTGTCCTTCGCCTCTATTTTCTTATTCCTCAAGGGCAGTGTCAGAAATTCAAAGCTGGTTCCTGGCTATCAGATGATCCAGTATTTTCTCCTCTTTTGGCAGTTTTGTAGAAACTCGCTCTTCCTTCAGTTCCTTCCATCTAAATGGCACCTCTTAATAAATTACACTTTGTCTTTCAAGCAAATGTCTCGAAATGTGACATTTTGAATGTATAATAGTTGCATTCCAGTGTATACCATTATCGGGCATCAAGCACAAGGCCAATAGAAAATCACTGGTGCAGAAAATAAAAAGATTTGCATATTTGTGCTCTTGCCCTCCCGTCCAAAACAATTGTGCTCTGTTCTGTATTTTCAAAAAGTTTGATTTTAATATGGGAGGAGTTCTGTCAAGAAATAGCAAAAGCTCCCCTCCCCCCCACCTCATTTTAGTTATTGGGCCGATTTTCCTACCTAAAGGATAGAAGCAATAGCTTCTGCAGAGGTATGCGTCTCCTTCTCAATCTGAATGGAGTATTATCTTCAATGTGTGTCATTTCAAGTCATAGTGCAGGGATGGTAGAAGCTGGCCCAATCAGTAAGCCTAATCCAGCAGCAAAGAGGGAGTATTTCTCCCAAGTGTCAATCTTCAGGCATTTGAGTCAAATGCATATTACCCCACAAAATTGGGGAGGAGGGAGTGAGAATGGATTAACTGACACCTCCACGTCCCTGCAGCCCTACATGTCTATGAAAATTGGTTGAACACAAAACGCTCTGTGAATATCTCAATTTTAAAACAAATCTGGTTCCACTATGTTCATTCCCCTTCCCTATTTCATTTCCTCAGAAAGAGTTTATGGCAGAAATGGCAGAGACCCAGGACATGTGCAACGCATGTTGAAGAATAACTGTAGAAAATAAAGTATGCTCACTTGCGATTGTGCATATTCACACAAGAAATCTAATGCTACATTACAATCCCCAGGACCCCATCCAAAGGATGGTGATGTCAAGGGAAAGACTTCTTTTGACTCCAGTAAGCTCTGAATCAGATCCCTAAGCAGGCAACAAAAATGTAGTGTGAATTATGGGCCTGAACCTCATTCACACAAAGGCCCCTTTATATCACTTGGGTAGTGTAAAGGCCCCTTAAAGTTCTATTTATATCCACTTTAAGCACAATGGCATGACTAGAGTGGTGTAAAGTGGTTGCAGTATAAATACTTAGTGAGACGCCCTTGGAGTTTTTCCATTGACTTCAGAGGGGCCAGGATTTCACCCTATAGGTCGAATTTGACTAGCTTGAATTTTGAATATGTAAGAACATTAACACACCATGTGCACATGAGCTACAGACCATGACTTTTTCCATAATTAGTTGGTAAATAAGCAGTATTGCCAGTTTCAAGCATTAAAAAACAAACAAACAAAAAAAAGACACCATGGAGTCAGCCCCCCCAAAATCACAATTGTCTTGAAAATCTCAAGCAAGTGTTAAATGCCGTGTTCTTTTTAGTTACCTTCTGGTTTCTGAAGCTTTAGGATACGCTCGCTTCAAGCTTTTCACCCCAACCATGAGGGCTAAAAACTTATTTAAAATACATACAACAGGGGCCCCCCCCAAAATGCAGGACAAATATCTGACAACCTGCCCCCGAGTCCCAGCCAGTGATGCAGCAGGGCTCAGGCAGACAGCCTCCATGCCATGGCCGGTGGCCCCACCTCACTTCCGGAGGCTGCTGGGGTGTGTGTGTGTGTGTGTGTGTGTGTGTGTGTGTGTGTGTGCGCGCGTGTGTGTGCTGCCCCCCTCCTCACAAGGGGCATGCAGAGACATGCCAGCAGCAGGGCTAAGGTGGCTCCCTGCCTGCTCTGCCTCCCTCCCTCCGCGATACTTTGCTCCTGGAAGCAGCTGGCCTGTCCCTGTTGCCCCCGCCCTCCCCCCCACGGGTGTGTGGGTGTGTGTGTGTCTCTGCATACTGCCCCCGACCCGAGTGCTGACTCCACAGCTCCCATTGGCCGGGAACTGCGCCGCCAGCCGGGGCTCAGGGGCAGGTTGTCACATATTTGTCCTGCATTTTGGGCCCCCCCTGTCATTGGGGGCCCCGTGCCACCACAGTGTTTGTTTCATGGTAAATCTGCTCCTGTGTACAGGGGAAGCAGCACAAACGAATACACAAAGTGCTATCAAATGCACAGTCCCCCCCTTCATTAACTTCTCAGCTACTGTGATCGTTAATGCTGTTCGGAACTCGAGAGGGTGGGATATGGATGCCCGCACCACTTAGGCAGCTTTGACACGCTCAGCTAGGATGGACAAGGCTTTTAGGCAGAAATGAGATTTTCAAGTTGATGGTGACCATTGAAAATTGTTTGGGGCTTAGAGACCTTCAGCCTGCCTCTCTGTTGCCTGAATCTTGGCTATTGGTTAACAAATGAGGGCACAGTAGGTGCAAATCACTAGGATTCTGATCTGGTAACGTTTTTCCAGATTACCACTTTGCATTGGTGTAAGTGAATGCACAAGATACAGGGCAATGAAAAACTAGGCCCTTTGGGTAACATTTTCAAAAGCACTGAAGAGATTTATGAGCCTAAATCCCACTGACTTTCGATGAGATTTAAACACTTGAAAATGTTCCCCTTTCTTCTCATACTAGTCTAGAAAGTATCATGCACACCAGAAACACTAAAAAACAAAAAAAGTAATAAAAGGACAAGACATCCATTTGGAATTTATCCTGAGAAGTGGACTTCACTGCATTGAAGCATTGTCAGTAATTGCCTCTTGAACCATTCCATAATGAAGGGACCTGGGGGACAATCTCATGGAAAAAGAGCAGCAAACTCATTTGATGTTAATCTTCCAGGTCAGGTTGTATCCCTGAGTCTGCAGAATAATCAGACGGGAAAATGAGAGGGAGTCTCTGACAGAGGTTCTGAGCCATATCTGGATCTGAAGAGGCCCTCCAAGCCCACCACTGCAAGAAAAGCTGAAGTTAGAGGGGGACCAGAAGAAGTAAGGATTACTCCTCTATTCGGAGCGATGAGCCAGAAGGGTCTGTATCCAATTGTCAAATCATTTGTTCACTCTGGTTAAAGGAAATACAGAGAACTGTAAATTCAGAAAGAGTAAATGGAGAACGTCAGTAAAGTACTGTACATCCCCTTCCTGTCTTCGGTCTCAAAGGGCATGTCTACACTTCAATCAGAGTGGTGACAGCAGCACATGTCGACATACCCCAGCTAGCTTTGATCTAGCTACAATAGCAGTGAAGTTGTGGCCGATGAGCTGCACAAGTCCACCCAGGTATGTATTTGAGCAGCTAGCCTGTGCTGCCAGTCATGCTGTCCCAGCTTCATTGCGATTAGTATTCGAGCTAGGTAGGTCAAAGCTAGCTGGGGTATGCCCATATGTGCTGCCATCAACACTTTGATTGTAGAGTAAACATACTGACAGTTCCCTCACCTCAGCCTCACTCCACACCGGCTCTCTCCCACTCTCCATTCCCTCATCTTTGCTTTAGCTCGACCTCCAACCAACCCTCCCTACTCACCCCCTAAAAGAATTGTGGCACTAACAGGACATTGGCCACCATCACATTGATCACTCTGCTTGTACATTCTGTCCCTTTCTCCTACCCTTTGGCTGGCTTATTTATTTAGATTGTAAGCTCTTTGGAGCCAGGATTGTTTACTGCTGTGTGTTTACACAGCACCTACCACAACGGAGCCTTGCTCGTGTTGGTCCCTATGCATTACCATAAGAAACTTGATAATACCTTCTACAAACAAGCATGGAATGAAGCTACCTCTCGACTGGCGCAATTGAAGCACAGTTTATAAACAAGACATCTAGATTTGTTTCAGCAAGGGAGGATTGAGGAGCCTTGTGAAAAAGATGGAATGTGGCTTGAAATAAACCAGACCTAAGCAAGTGTGTTGGACCAGATGGCTATTTCCTATTCCTAATGTGTTTTATGTTCTTGTGCACAGAAGAAACATGCCAGAAAATTGTTTTTAAAAACAAACCTACCTCTAATGATTTGGAATTCGGATGGAACATTGATTTTTGCAAAAATCACCATGTGATGATGATAATCATAGCTCATTATTGATATTCCTCGTTAACAGAGTCTCAAGGTGAGGCAGTGCTACAGTGGAATCTCATGCTGCCATAAGGAAGGGTTTGGTATGGGAATAACAGCCTCAAGATTCATACTTTCTGGGATGGAGTGGACTGGGTTTATTACAGATTTGAGGGACAGGGGAGGTACAAGCCATACCTCTGCCAGACTGCTGCCTATTGGCTGTCCTCAGGAGCAAAAAGCTAGTGTCCTTAAAAGGGACATTTATAGGTAGGACCGTACAAAATTCACAGTCCATTTTGGTCAATTTCATGGTCATAGGATTTTAAAACATAGTAAATTTCATGATTTTAGCTATTTAAATCTGAAATTTCATGGTGTTGTAATTGTAGGGGTCCTGACCCAAAAAGGAGTTGGGGGGGTGGATCGCCAGGTTATTGTAGGGGGGTTGCAGTACTACTACCCTTACTTCTGCGCTGCTGCTGGCGGCGGCACTGCCTTCAGAGCTGGGCAGCTGTAGAACGGCAGCTGCTGCCTGCAGAGCTGGGCCCTTGGTCAGCAGCCATCACTCTCCAACCGCCCAGCTCTGAAGGCAGCAGCAGAGAAGAAAGAGTGGCATGGTACGGTATGGCCACCCTTACTTCTGCACTGCTGCTGGCGGGGCGCTGGCTTCAGAGCTGGGCACCCGGCCAACAGTTGCCGTTCTCCGGCCACCGAGCTGTGAAGGCAGTGCAGAAGAAAGGGTGGCAATACTGCAAACCCTCCCCCCCCCCCAAAATAACCTTGTGACCCCCCTGCAACTCCCTTTTGGGCCGGACCCCCAATTTGAGAAACGCTGGTCTCCCCCATGAAATCTGTATAGTATAGGGTAAAAGCACACAAAGGACCAGATTTCACAGTCCGTGACACGTTTTTCAGGGCTGTGAATTTGGTAGGGCCCTACTTATAGGATTGGCTACAAGTGTCTTGGGTGTGAGATCTGAGGTACAACTGACCTGGGGTAAGCGACTGGTCCTTTGGGACTGGGAGTAAACGGAATATTATTGTGATTTTTGATGCAAGGCACCATCTTATCACAAAGACAAGCTTGCCAGGGTGGCAAGATGTGCCAGAGTGCCCAAGGGGACAGTCTCTGGGTCCATGTTAAGGCTGTTACAGTGCTTGAGGAGTTCACACTTGGTTGGGGAAATCTAAGTATAGAACACACAACCGGTTTGGGGTTTGTGCCCAGCTTCTTAGCAGTCTGCCCTGTGGTTGGCACTCAATCATGAGCCACTCCAGACAGCCTGACACCTCTATCTTTAGAGGAGCAGTGAACTTGGGAAGGTTTGGTTAGTGCTGTAGCGAGGGGGCGCTGAGCACTGCAGGGGAGATGGTTCTGGGGAGACTCCGGGTTGTTGGTGTCACCCTGCAAGGAGGAACAAGGCTAAAGTCACTGTGCTGTGAGCAGGGTGTCTAGCCAAAGCTGCACAGCACAGAAGCAGCCAGGGCTACCCAGGAGGTGGTGACAACTCCTTATGCGTCTGGGTGAGCCCCCAAAGCATCACACACACCTTTATACCTTTGCCAAAGTTTAAATGTATATGCACGTGATGGTGGCAAATTATACTGCAAGGCACAGAGCAATGGAGAATCTAACCCCCAAGGGACCTTGGGTAAGTTGTTTCAATTCTCAGGGCCTTTAGAGATGTGCAGTAGTGGCAAGGGATAAGTAAATGCCAGCCCTTATCTGTCCATCAACCTAGCCCTCTTTGATTGGCTGATTTCTTATAGTCATCCCACAGAGGTGGGTCTTGCGAGATCTGAAGGAGGAGAGGGCAGCAGTCGCACAAATTCCACATGGGATTGGCGTTCCATGAGTAGGCCACTGCGTGGAACAAAGTCAATTGTGCAAGAAGCTGAAGAAAGAACAGGCACTTTTCACACCACATGAAGGAAACAGATTGAAAAGTTTCTGAAGAAGCTGTCAAGATTCAACCCCCAGCCCCCGTAGCTTGGGACTCACCTATCGCATTTGTTCACCTTCTGTCTTCCTCCCAAGCAACAGACAAGTCAAACATTATTTTATGATCCCAACATCTGGCAAGCAGCTCCCAGCAACCCTCTAAGCCTGTCACCATAAAAATAAATCTGCACATTTCAGTGGCCGACTTCATAAAAGTATATGAAAAGTAGTTAAAGGGATATTTCACAAAGCCAGTAATATAAATGCAACCTCTGAGCTAACTAATTAACTAAAGAAGCAATAAAAAGGGAAACCAGCTTCCCATCTGTGGAAATAGATGTTATTTTATAGAGGTTCTAATTAGTTATGCCAGGTCCTGCAGTTTGTTTAATTTCATCAGGAAAGTGATAGAGCAACTAGATGCTACAGACTTCACAAATAATAGTTCTTTTGAGGTAAACCGGGAGGGATAATGAAGCCGGGGGAAGAGAAGCTGCCTGTTGGAAGAGTCTCTCATTAGGCCCTGGACACGATATCCTTGCAGTCACTCATTTTCATCTGTGACCAGAGGACTGAGTTTTTAGCTGTGCTGAAGTAGTGAACGAATGTGAAGGGCAGCATCCCGAAAACCCGAGCCACGGGTTTTCATGGGTCCTCCAGCAGAGAGCAGCAACAAGTCTCTTGTCATGGTGGGAAAGCCAAGGTCAAAGCCAAACTGAGTTAAGAGTTTCCCAGTGAATAGCTGTGGTTTGTGGGAATAATAAGCCGCATGTCGATGCTTTTCATATTCTTGACTATCCAATCCAGCTCTGGTTTCTTCAGACCAGGATGGCGTGCGGGGCTATTTCAAATGACAGTCTGATCAAGGTAGTCTTCACTTCAAAATCTGTTTTCATTAAAACTGTTCTGACCCTAAATGAAATCTCCCCTTGCCTGGATGCAGTCTGCCTGCTAGCTCAGCTATCTGCCAGCTGGAGAGAGTGAGGGAGGACAGAATGATTTAAGCACCATTCTGAATGCTGTTAATACTGTTCTTGGTTACATAGCAAGTGTGTGTTTATTTTGCAGGCATTTCTATGGAACCAATCACCATAGTCCGAGCACCTCCCATGCTTTAATGAAACCATCTACATAGCTGCCCCCTAGGAGGCAGGCAAGTATTGTTAGGGCTGCTTGAAACTTTTCCATCAAAAAATGTTTTCTGACAGAATGGTGGGTTTTCAGCTAAAAGAATTTTGTGGAGAAATGACTGTTTTCCCTCAGAAATTCAGTTTTCCTGGCATTTAGTTTCTGAGACCCAGTCTTCCAGTTGTTAAGTGTGAACAAAACACAGAGCTGGTCAGAAAAAAACACCTGCCCATCTCTCCCCCTCAATTGAAAAACCAATGACTTTTTAGTAGTTTTTTGCCACACGATTTAGAGTTTTGATTGTTTTTTGGCAAACATTTTTGGTTTTCTGGTAATTGTCCCTCCCCCCCAAGCAAAACATCTAAATTGTTCATGGGAAAAAACAAGCCATTTTCTGACCAGCTGTAAGTGTTATTTTTCACATTGAACAGCTGGGAAACTGAGGCACAGAGAAATGGGCACGAAATTGCCCAAAGTCACTCAGGGTGGCTAATTTTCCATTGCCCTGCAGCTTGGGTGGTCGTTTGCATCTGCGCAACATGCCTGTAAAATTCTTTGCACTGGTACAGATGACTGCACGAGGTGCAGAGCAGAGAATCAGCCTCTGGGAATGTGTGTCAGCGCCAGGAGCTGACTCCATGTCCCCTAAATCTCAGGCCATTGCCCTTCACCACAGGACCATCCGTCCTAGGTCAAGGTGAAGGCGGCGCCCACTCCAGCTGGAGTCACCTCTTTTAAAAACCATCTCCTGGAGAACAAAGTAGATCTAAGGGACGATCTACCACAAAGGCAGGCTTGCCTGGGTGGTGAGAGTCCCTTTGGGCACGCCTGTCTGTCATTCCATGTTAAGGCTGTTCTAGGGTTTTGGGAGTTCACTTGTTAGTTGGTTGGTGACATCGAATTCTAGAACACACAACCAGTTTGGGGCTTGTGCCCTGGTTTGTAACACTCTGCCCTGAGGTTGGCACCCATGTTTGTGAGCCACTCCAGACAGCCTGACACCACCCTGCGGCTGTGGCCAAAGGCAGACAGACAATGTCACACATCACTGACAACTGCCCTCTCACCAGATGCGATAGTGGCTTGGGGGCCCTGCACACTGCTGATGAGGCTGCCGCAAATTGGATTGGCAAGCTGTGCATCCGATAAAACACAGCGCTAGCAGGGATCAGCATCGCTAGCACGCTTTCAGCTCTATAGGAACAGGTGTGAAAAGGTGCCTGTGGACCGGATTCCATTGCAGCAAACAGAACCAGATCACAGCCCATGGAGGGCTGGGTAGGATGTTTGCCACGTAACTTGGGTTAATGAGTATATCCTCTCATTCACCCCGGCGTCACAACCTGGACTAGGACTCCTGAGATGTGTCTGGGATCTTCCAAATGCTGAGGTTAATGAATGAATCAGAAGAGAGGTTACTCTTTTCATTGCTTCTCTGCCTGCAATGGTATTATGAAGTCACCTTAATGCCCAATGAGCTCATCATGATTAATGCTTTAACAGTACATAGCGAAGGGATTAGTCATCATTGGGACCGGAGTCAAAAATATTATCTACTGCCCCTCTTGCAACATCAGCGTTTGTACTTGAAAACAGGAATTCTGAGTGCTCTGCTGCTAGTAACTATGCTCTTGCCTTGCTCACACTGATGCAAATCAGCAGTAATTCCACGAAATGGACAAAGCAGATGTGAGGGGAGAATCAGACCAGACACCCTGTATGTTCCGGTTATGCACAGCAAAGCATAAAAGTCCATCAGCCTCAGTGCTATACCGGAACAGATGCCAAAACTGACCAGAAAGCAGGAAGCACTGCAGATGAAATACTAGCCCCACTGAAGTCAATTGCAAAACTCCCATTAGCTTCAATAAAGTCAGGATTTCACCCTGTATCTTTTGAAAAGCTACTCTGAGAAAAAGGACTTTGACAAAAGGCCTGAATCTGCACTGCCTACAACTCCTTCCTATCCCATAGGACAAAGAGCAGCTTGAACTAGAAAGGAGAGAGTATGATAGTAAAGCTGAAATGTGAGCGACTTAGATGATTCTGATGTGATCAGGTAACAAGCAGTTTTTAATTGGCCTCACTTGGAGAGCAGCCATGTAATTTAACAGAAGGAGCAAACATGCAGGCAAAATACAGAAAAGTGCAACCCTGTTAAAATACGAGGCATCATAATGTCAGGCGAATTGCAATTTGTTTGACACAGTGCTAGATTTGTGCTTTTTTCGGAAGAATATCTCCATGGAGGCTAATTAGATGTTGCTAGAAAACAGACTGGAATTGGCTGTGGTATGGGCTGCCTGCTGCCAAGCATTACCTAGCAAACAATCCCAGATGCAGAAGCCAGCAAACTGAGCACCGACAAGTATTTTCAGACGCTCTGAAAACCCTGCTAAGCCTTCAGCCTTTGAGCAGCTTCTGCCAACATCGCGCTCTCATATAATTTCAGTGTGGAGTCTAGTCTCTTCTTCTTTCCCCCCCTTCACAACCTCTCCTTTCTCCACCTCCCGATTTTAAGGGTCACAATGTTTTATTCATTGGTGACTTGTCATAACAGATTGCGACAGACACCTTGGTTTTAGAAGCTGTGTCACCCTTCCTTCCAAGGGACGGTTGGGAGAGCATTATGCTTACTTTGGGAGAGGATGTCCCAAAGAGAGGTTGCTTTTGTGTCAGTCAAAGACCATGGCAGGACAAGTCAACAATTGCTTCCAAAATAGGCCCTTCACAGAGCAGGGGTGTTCTCTTTCTGCAGACGGTTCTGAAAGAGCAATTACTTAGATTACAAGCATCCCCAAAATTCTCAGACGCCTGGTGCCCTAAACAGCTCAGACTTCCAGACTCTTTTTTTAAATGGGGGCCCCTAACTCAATCTGAAACAAACTGCTTCCTGTCACCCCCTAAACCTCACTCTTGCAGTTATCCTCTCTCTCCTCCAGCAATAGGAGACGTGGGGGGAAAGCAAAGAGTTATAATTGGGATCAATAAAACTATGCCTAAGCCTTTTTGAAAAATGTAGTAACCATAAAAAAAGCTGATGTCACTTGGTTTTTATTACGCAACAGCTGTGATGTAGATACATCCGCCATGCTTGGGGGGGATATGTTACTAGACCAAAGGGTTTTATTTTAGTTAGAATCCAGTGAGGGGAGTTTTTGAACACAGTTTACCTCAGAGATCATTGAAGATTCAGTAAAGTATCCGGGGCAGATTACTTTCCAAACCAACTCTCTTTCCAAAATAGAAATGCAACGTTGATGCTGGGCTCCTGGGTGCTCCAGGAATAGAGATAAAGAATAAATAGCATTGGTCTTGGAGCATCACACATACCCAGTTCTGCAGCCCTTGGTCATATCAGAATCCTGAGACATGCAAAGCAGCAGACATAGTTAAGGTCTCTAACCAAACTTTCCTGTTTCCCAGTTCCTGGGTGAACAGCTGTGTGTCTCCACAATCACAGCACTTCTACAGTGAATTTCCTTAAAAAGAAAAAAAATTAAATTAAAAAAAAAAAGCGCAGAAAAGAGAAAAGTCTCCAGTTTTATAACTAAGGCCCGTTGGCACACTTCTGCACATACCCAGCACTATGTACAATAAGGAGCTACTCATCTCAGTGCACTTTTAAAATCAGGTCCATTCTCTTTTTTTTAAAAAAAAAAAAGGCACCAGGAAAGTGTAGTGTCAATCCCTATGACCATTAGACTTCCCCTGCAGAGGGAATGCACCCACTACAGGTGAAATCCTGGCTCCACTGAAGTCAGTGGGAGTAGGATCTGGCCCCAAGTGTCCTATGGGTTCAGTTATAAGCATGCTAATTTGCATAGTTAGAGCAACACAGAAAAATCTATGATATAAAAGGCAACTACATGCTAAATCCTAAATAATCACCATGAGCAATTCTGTCTGAAGTATTGGAAGATTCTTGGATGCAAGATAGCTGGAGGGTGGAGCAGTAAAATTTCCATTCAACCATGGACTATGGAACAACAGTAGCTCGCCAACTGTAGAGACTCAAGTCAGTAAGTTGTTGTTGTTCTCTGCTGCCTTCCCTGCAAGATTGCACCAGCCAAACAAGCATAAATGAGAAGTGCAAAACATGCTAGGCTGGCTGCATTGCAGTGGGCACGTTATTGAGCTTGCAGATCTCCAGCAATAATAGAGATGTGTTGTCTTTATCAACTGTTTTATTTTCACAATGTTCTTCTGTTACAGTCTTATTGCATTAACAATTCTCCCCCAGATCATGCTATTACCAAAAAGCCCTGGCAGTCACAAGAGAAATACTCCAATTATTCACCATACATTTCAAGCTATGATATTAGGTGGTATTGAATTCAACTAGAAAATCGTTTTTGCTCTCTCTTATGTGTACGTACACACACAGTATCTGAGGCAATATCCATGTGCTAAATGGCAATGTATTTCACTGCAACCAGTTTAACCAAATCATTTTGTAATTGCAGGAAGAGAACAGAATGAGGAATTGCCCTGACAAATGTTTCCTGGCCTGAGGAAGAATCAACATGGCTTTGGAAAAGGGAAGTCATGCCTCACCAATCTATTAGAATTCTCTGAGGGAGTCAACAAGCATAGGGACAAGGGTGATCCAGAGGATATAGTGTACTTGGATTTTCAGAAAGCCTTTGACTAGGTCAGGGATTGGCAACCTTTGGCACGCGGCCCGTCAGGGAAAGCTGCTGGTGGGTTGGGCTGGTTTGTTTACCTGCAGTGTCTGCAGGTTTGGCCGATCGCAACTCCCACTGGCCGTGGTTCGCCGTGCCAGGCCAATGGGGGCTGCGGGAAGCGGTGTGGTCCGAGGGATGTGCTGGCCACTGCTTCCCAGCTTTTTCTTTAAAAAAAAGCTAACAGAATGTTAGTAGTCATTGGGAAAGGGATAGATAAAACAGAATTTATCAATGCTGCTATATAAATCCATGGGATCCTCACACCTTGAATACTTGTGCAGTTCTGGTCATCCCATCTCAAAAAAGATATTAGAATTGGAAAAAGTGCAGCGAAGGGCAACAAAAATTATTGGGGTATGGAAGCAGCTTCTATACAAAGATTAAAAAGATGGACTGTTCGGCATAGAAGAGATGACTAAGGGGGGATATGATAGAGATCTATAAAATCATGAATGGTGTTATTTACCCCTTCACATAAGACAAGAACCAGAGGTCACCCAATGAAGTTAATAGGCAGCAGCTTTAAAACAAGCATAAGGAAGTATTTCTTCTCCCAAGGCACAGTCAACCTGTGGAACTCATTGCCAGGGGATGTTGTGATGGCCAAAAGTATAACTGGGTTCAGAAAAAGGAACTAGATAAGGTCATGGAGGATAGATCCATCTATGGCTATTAGCCAGGATGGTCAGGGACACAATCCCATGCTCCAGGTGTCCCTAAACCTCCAACTGCAAGAAGCATTTGACACTGGCCACTGTCAGAAGACAGGATACTGGGCGAGATGGACCATTGGTCTGACCCAATACGGCCGTTTTTATGCCGTTTCATGACACGAAGGCTGGATCTACACTCCAACTGCTACAGTAGTGCAGCTGCAGCTACACCGCTGCAGCACAGGAGTGTAGACACTTGCTACAGTGCTGGAAGGGGTTTTTCCTGACACTAGTAAATCTGCCCTCCCCCCTAGCTAGTAGCTGCAGTGAGTGCTTCTGGGGGGCAAGCGCATACCCTCTGAGGAGGCCAGCAACCCTGGCTTAGGGCCTACGCTCTCTAACCCAAACATGGCTGGAGAGAAAAGAGAGCCACACATACACAGAGAAACAGACAGTCCCCCAAAACTGGCACCTCCCATAAACATTTCCCTAAAGTAAATCTCTCCCCTGAGGACTGTATCCTTGAGAGCACTCAGAGGAAAGCATGCAACAATAGCATCTCATTTATAGCTTTTCCATGGGCTTCTCGGAGCCTCCTTTGGAAGATCTCAATGCACCCCTTTAGAAGCAAGTCTTGGCATTTGAGAAACACCGGCCTATAAATACTTGCTTCCAGCTAGGAGATGGCAGTGCAGGAAGTTCTATTGTAACTGCACTCATTTTGCTTTTAAAAAGAAATGTTTCTTCTTTGCGCAGGGACAGACGTGTACCCATTGACACGCGTCATCATTTCTGTGCTTTTGCAAGTTGCCAGGATTTTAATAAGCTGGCAGTCATTGCAAGACCAAAACTGAGGAAATGCCAAGCAAAGAACACAAAGGGAACACGCACACCCACAGAGTGACTTTGAAGAATCTTTACAGTGGTCTTGAAGATAACAGGCCAGATCCCCGACTGGTGTAAAATCAGCACAGGTCCAGTGACTGCTACAGAGCCAGGATGACTTGCGCCAGCTGAGGATTTGGCTNGGGGGGGGGGGGGGGGGGGGGGGGGGGGGGGGGGGGGGGGGGGGGGGGGGGAATATGCATTAGGCAGAAGAAGCAGAAGTTCAGGGCACCATCCATGGGTAACTCTGTATTGGAAAAGAAAAAAACAGTTCCAGATAAAGGAGAGAGGAACATGCACTAAGATCTGAGAAAGTTGTTGCAGTATCCATTTCTGAAAAGCATACTCTTGGTATTTTTAATTAACTTTAGATTCCTCCGTCTCCAAGAGCAATGGGCCTGAACCGAAATCTAGGGTGAAGGTAAGGAAAAATCCAGCTCTCCCTTCTCTGCTAAATGAGACGAAGCTGCCCCTTGCTTGCTAAGCAGCACCGCTGCCTCTGAGCTGCACCTCCCGTTTCAGTCTTCAACTACTGCCGAAATCTTAGAGCCAATGTCTGGCACTGAGTCTCTATAATGTAACAGGCAGAACCCCAGATTCAGGGGGTTCAAACTCTGGACGCAAAACCAGAACTCCCTCAACGTCCGAGCCATCTGGATTCAGTGTTCAGATACAGTCCATGCTACAAGCCCCAGTCGAACTCCACATCCAAGCGTTTGGTGAGGGCTCCTCTCCACTGTGCTCTTTCAGGGTTTATAAGTAGTTAAGGGGCAACGTGCTCGCAATGAAATCATGGGCCACAAGAAACAACTCCTAAGACACAGATCTGAGGGCCAGCATGCCAAAGAATTTGCGAAGATGACGGTGCCGCGTACCCTGCAGCCAGGGCCGGCTCCAGGCNGCTGGCTTGTTTGTGGGGCTCTGGTGAGAAGCTTTGACAGCTTCAGGCAGATTTAAAAAAATAAAAAAAATAAAAATAAGAGGATTTGTAGTGAATTAAGTATGAAAGCAAGTAATACTATTAGTAAAGGATTCCTTGTCAGCTTGGAAAAGGGATGACTAAGAGAGGACATGCTAGAGGTCTATTACATCATGAATAGTGTGGAGAAAGTGAATAAGGAAGTGTGCTTTACTCCTTCACAAACACAAGAACCAGGGGTCACCCAATGAAACAGGCAGCAGGTTTAAAACAAAGAGAAGGAAGCACTTCTTCACGTACAGTCAGTGGCACTCATCGCCCAGAGCATGTTGTGAAGGCCAAAAGTATAACTGGGTTAAAAAAAAAAATAGAACTAGATAAATTCATGGAAGATAGCCACTTATGGAACTATTAGCCAAGATAGTCAGGGAGGCAATCCCATGGTCTGGGTGTCCCTAAATCTCTGACTGCCAGAAGCTGGAATGGGACAACAGGGGATTCATCCTGTCTAACCTAGTACAGCCACTTTTATGTTTTTTAATTTAATGTTAATAGTAAAACCCAAACCTTCAAGTGTTCATGAAAGCAGACACAGAGGGGCTGTACACAATCAATATGCTTTTGGAGATACAGATGAACTTTTTGTGAGGTTTTTCTCCTCTTCGTTTGCTCAGATCTGCAAGCCAGTTTTCTGAGAACTTTCAGGAGGTGCCGAGACAGCCTGCTTGATCCCAGGTGGTGTGAAGATGAAGATTCATATTACTCTTGTAGTTATTCTATCAGACAGAGAAGCACCATTAGGGTTCTTGGTGCTGAGTGCCAAAGGACACTTGTGAGAAGATTTCCTCTGCTTGCAAGAGATGCACATGCCTTTCATGGTGACTTCACAGCAAATACAAACCCTACGTTGTCAGAGGTTGGGATTGCTCAGTGTTAATGGCGATCAGATGCTAGGATTCAGATAAGACTATTTTCCAGGCCTCCTCTTAGGCAGTGCCATAAGGATCATGCTAGTTCTGTTTGATGACTCACCTAGTATCATTTCAGTAGCAGGGGTTGGTGGGGGGAGATCCCTATGTTTTTAAACCTTCTTTAGCTTCAATTTATCTGAACAGAATTCAGATAGCATGTTTCTCTCCCACCACCTGGGTGCCACTTTAAAAAGGCATTTTCTCACGTCATGGCAATTTCAGAAAGACTTGCAGTATAGCTATGAAAGAGTAAGATGCTTTCCGCCTACATTTTTTTCCCAACATGAAGGCTTTTCAGCCTCAGCTTTTGAGATGTTTGGACAGTTTATTCTCACAGATTTAAGAGACTTCCCCTCTTGCATTTTAGTTTGTACCCCCGCCCCCTGGTGGGAGGAATCTTTGACGGTGGTGCTGTCCAGTTAGGTCAGCTCAAGGGTTTTGGTTAACAGAATCCAGATTTATTTCCCTTTTATCCATTCCATTGGTTGACCAACTCCAGTGTTGTTAGGAGGAAGTCCCATTAGCTCTGGGCATAATTTTTTCTTAGATTTTTAGAATTGCTTCTCTATCAACTTGTAGGGAAATGAAGGCCAAAACTGTTAACGTACAGGAGCGTGCATCAAGAAATTTAGTTCTGTCCCTCCCTTCACCACTGATCTGCCCACTGACCTTGGGCAAATCATTTCACTTCTCTGCGCCTTAGTTTCACCAAACCTAGAACAGGGTGAATTATACCTGCCCACATCACAGGGGCATTGTGAGGCTCACTTAGCAAGAGGCAGTGTGGTTCAGTGGATTGGGTACTGGACAGGGGGACAAAGGAAAACTGTGCTCCATATTTCTGGCCATGCCACTGTTCAGCTCTGTGACCCTGGGCAAATCACTTTGCCGCTTTCACTATGTTTCTATAGACTGCCTACCACAATGGGGCCCCGATCTTGGTTAGGACATCTTTAGTCTTCCATAATACAAATAATCAGTAATATCATTATTGCATGGAAAGTATTTGGGTAAAGTGCAAAGTGTTACTTCTTACTTGGGATTTCTTGAGCAAGAGTATGAGAGAACTGATCAGAAACTAGCTACACACCTTGTAAGAAACAAGTGGGACTAGGATTGCTGGAATGATCTACAGGCTGACATCTGGCATTGATAGGTGACCAGATGTCCCAATTTTATAGGGACAGTCCTGATATTTGGGGCTTTTGATTACCCCCCACCCCCATTTTTCCACACTTAGTATCCGGTCACCTTAGCCATTGAGGATCTGTATTTAACTGCTATAAAAAACAAATAATTAACACCCCTGCACTAAGTCTCTAAACACATCCCAGCAACTGGAAACGTGAAATGCTGGTCTGTCTTCCAACCTACTAGCAAGTTCCTTCCCTCTTCAGCTTTGTCATCACGAGGCAGTCATTAATGTCCAGTAAGTGCTAAACAGCCAGAGCACGCTATATAAATTGGTATTGCCAGCCCCTGGAACTTAGACACATTAACTTACTTCCAAAGGAGCTGACTGTGGAATAAATTGAATAGTTATTCTTGCCCAGTCAATGTTAAGTATTAATTGGCTTAAAATTTAATGATTGCATAAACAGATTCTAGCTCTGGTACAGCCAGTGTATCAAGGCAATAATCTATACCTTACTAATCGGATAAGACGAACCTTAATCAACTGCTTCACGGTTTAAATAAAACAACCCTCAAATCAATAGAGAATCACGGTGTGTGTCAGTACAGCTGTCAGAGGCTTAGCTCACTGCATGCTTCACTCTTTCATTGCCATGGCAGAGCATGGCCAGTTCACAAGGCCAGCCCCCCAGAGGGCATGGAGAATGGAGCTGCTTTGGATCTGGGGCATGCTAAGAGGTTTCAGGTGTGAGTTTGGATTGCCTCGTTTCTCCAGGGATCTACACCTGGAATGGCTGAAGGGGGCACATGGGTCTGCTCATCTCAGCCAGGCCTCTTGGTCCATCCCCAGGAGAGCTCTCCCTTGAGAAGCAGATGAGTAGTGGCATAGCAGAGCTGATGCTGGATGAAGACAGCTGGGGAACGAGACTGGATGCAAGCCCCTTTGGGCCAGAAGACCTTGCAGTTAAAAGTCAAGGAGGGCTACCATGAGGTTTCCTGTATGGTATGTCATCCTCAAAGGGACGAGAGTCATCATCTTTCTCTGAAGCTTTTAAAAGCCCCACAACTCCTGTTGAGTCATTTGTAGCCATGGGTGCTCAGCAGCTTTGAAAGTCCTAGCGGTCCTATGTTAATGCATCATTTCACATTTTGGGCCTTGTACACACAGAAGTGGGAGTTTTGGGGGCAATATTGTCCCATGATCAGGCCCCAGTGGTTAAGTAGAAAGGAAAGCACGCAGGACTGGGAATCACAAGACCTGGGTTACTCAGATTTGTCTCAGCTTCATTGGAGGACCACGGCCAGGTCACTTAATGTCTGTGCCTCCATTTCCCCCCAGCTGTGAGATGGGGATAATGCTGCTTACCCACGTGGGTATCTACAGCTGCTGTGCTATATAATTATTGACAAAAGCCAGGACCCCGGATTACAGGGACCTTACTCAAGCTCCACATTGGGCATTTAGGAGTTTGATCATATAGTAGTTTTAGATACTGTATGAGTTTTACCGCTCCGTCTTGAATGGAGAGTCATCGAGAGTGCAGCTCTAAGTCCCTAGTAATCATGTTTTTTATGCTGGTGCTTACAAGCCAACTGTGAACAGGGCCCATTGTGCTAGGCACTGTACAAACACAGCAAGAAAGCTTGGCCCAGAGAGCTTGCAATCTAACTAGACAGGGTAGGGGAAAGTGCAAGCTGCTTCAACTGCTTCCTGCAGCTTCTGTCGGCTCTTCCCTGCTATTTCTTTCCCCAAGTCTGCCTGGCTGGAGCTAGGGAGGATGCATCGGGACAGTCCAAATCATTTACTCCATTTTGGTTTAGACTATTTATTTCGACATAGGACATCGACAAGCACCTTTTTTAAGTATGGGTGCCAATCTGGATTTCTACATGCGCAGAGCTCGGCCAATGTGACAGGAAATGAATATCATAGAATATTACATTCCAAGTTTTTCTATACCCTGATTGTACAGCCACAGTGGTGTCCCAGCTGTACTCATCATGACTTCTGGAAGCCCAGTGCATTAGGGTCCCGTTCTAACTATAGCCTTTTGTCAACATGTTTTAGCAATAACGGGCCTGACCCTGCAACACTTACCCCCATTGACTACTGAGGCGAGACAGGACCACTACCTTGGAAGAGCCCGTGGATAGGGCACCAAATGGGACTCAGGAGAGCTAGCATCTTGAGCTGGCCTAGTTTTGTCACTGGCCTACTGTGTAACCTTGGGCAAGTCATTTCAGCTCTGTGCCTCAGTTTCCCCAATATGTAGAACAGGGATAATAATACTGCCCTCTTTCATAGAATTAGGGATATTTATTATTAGCATGAGTAAGGGTTGCAGGATCCATCTCACTGCTTCGTAGTTAAGCCACTGCAGCATCAGGGATTCTCTGGCCCTGACTGCATAGCCTCTGTTTCTGGGTTGTGTTCCCCTCCTGTCCTCCACCCCACCAATGCTGTCCCTTGTGTGGAACTGAAACTCCAAGCCTGCTTTCCCAGAGTTTGTACTGATTTTCAGAAATTGCAGGAAGTCAGCACCACTGTAAATTGATCTCTCTTTTTTGCCTATGCTTTGGTGTAAGGGGAGGGAGGGGGGGAGGAGAGAACAAATGCAGTTTTAAACTGCTGCTAAACAAGGTGTTAAAAGGAAGCTAATCCGAATGGATTGATCAAGTTGTAGGAGTAAGAGTGAGAGCAAGGTGGGATGGGTGGGAGGAATGAGAGAAAGGCAATTGATTTGGACATTTCTTCCAAGGATGATAGCTTGAGGAGGAGCTTGGAGCTCAGCTTATTTCCCCCCCCCCCCCCAACCGGGTTAATGGAAAGCAAGGAGAAAGAGAGGCCGCACGACCGCTGTCTTGAAACATACAGTAATACCCCCATACAGGAGAGGGAGGGCTCTCTGGAAGGAGTCAGCCCATTAACATTCGGCCCCCTGCTCTAGTTCTGAAAAGCGAAGGTTCCACGTTCTAAAAGGATCGCGCCTACACCTAAACTATATTTAAAACACATGGAAATGTCAGGCCCAGATGAAAAGAACGGTAAAAAGTCATCCACACATTGACTTTACCAGCCGGTTTCTTCCATGAACCCCACCATGAGCGCTGGAACAGGAACAGCCAGAACCACGAATACAAATAGCGATCAGAGCGCATCAGATGTCACCCCAGTAATTTGCAAGCGTAAGGCCCGATCTAGGGAGGTGCTGAGCAGTCTGAATTCCCAATGAAGTCAAAGGGAGCTAAGGGCACTCGGCACCACTGGGCCATAAGTGAGACAAGGATGGACCCTAGCATATAGTGCAGGAGAGGGAACGTGGCAGGCCCAATGGGGAGCAGACTGGAATTGCTGGAAACATGAGGTTTAAAGAGATTTGCAGGAAGAGGGGCTGGGGTCAGTAGGTGCTTTGTAACAGACAGGGGCATGTGCTAATGAAAGCTCGTCACTGAGAACAGCTGCTGTAGATGCACATTTACTGGAGGGGGGAGAAGCCATGATCACAGGAATTGGCATAATTCAGAGCCCAGCACAAGGCTTGTGTGCAATTTAGACTCTCAAAATAGGGTGCATAGGCCTTGTAATGGGCTGCTGCATCGGAGTGAGTTTAATCCAACGAGTGACTCAAGATGCTTAGAAATTAGCATCCTAGCTAGAGCGTTGTGGGGAGAACTGTAATGTTGGGTCCCCCCTTGGGGCAGGGCTGTCACCGACACCTCTGTACACGTGAAAGACTCTAAAGGAGAGAGGAAAATATGGTCTTCCTTTTCAGAGAGCTCTGAACCACGAGGCCAATAATACAACTGTATCAGCTCAATTCCTCTGGTCTTTGGGCAGCTGCAGGATGCTTAACCTTCCTCCTCTCCCCCTCCTCCCTCAGTCCTTAGCCACAGATAAATGCCCCCCCCCCATGTGCTGGTTCAGTCCTTTCTGTAGGCCGAAGATGACTTTACAGTGTCTGGTGTCTCAGCCACACCAGGACAAACAGATCTTGGAAGTTGTTCCATCTTGATCTTATTATTTTGACACAGGGTTGTAACAATGTATGTTTATACTGTCCCACTCACTGTAGGATCTTGGGCCCACACCCACAAAGGTGTTTAGGCTCCTAATTTGCATTGAAATCAACAAAGTTAGGAGCCTAAATATCTTTGGGGATCTGGGCCTTAGTACTTGTGCCGTGCAACCCAATTGCCTTTTAATTTGTCATTTACATAGACAAGTATCATCATCATCATCATCATCATCGCCATTTTGCAGATGGGGAATGGACGTGCAGATTAAAGGTCAGGTTTTCAAGGGCTTAATGCCCACAATTGGAGGTAGATTCTCCAGAGATGTTCAGCTCTCATCCAGGCACCTAGTTAAGGGATAGACTTGCTCCTTCCTGAAAAGCTGGCCAGTAATTTTGGTATCTAAAAAGAAACTGAGGTCTTCTGAAAAATCCAGCCCTTCCGTGACTTGCCCAAAGTCATACCCAGAGTCTGTGGCCGAGGCAGAAGGAATTGAACCAAGATCTCGAGTCCCACTCCAGTGCTACCAATAATCCAATGGAACAACAGTTCAGAAGTGAAGCAGGAGGTCATTCTGGTATTTAACCTAGGGAAGAAATTTCCATGGCTTCTCTAGAATAGAAACCCTGAGCAGTGCCACTGTTCAGTGTTATAGTTTATCTGCCTACTTTGAATTTCTCTGTAAACAGTTGAATGCCTGTCGAGTGGCATTACGCTAGGGATCCAGATAGCGCCCCGTCCTTAACAGAGCTAGTTTGGCCACTTTCTTTGGATGTTTCCTAGGAATAGATGGAGGTTGGGAAGGCAGAGGGCAGCCTGCATTTGGCATTTACTAGATGGAAAACACACAAATGGTTGTGACAATCTATAAATCTGAGCCAGCCCCCCACAGGGATTTTTCATGGACGTAGAGCCTGTTAATATGTAGCTAATAGGATTTAGGAATAAGGCAGCTTGAATGTAATTAGTAACAAAGCAAGAGGGTTTTAAAGGAGGTTATTAATTATATACATTGCTGTTTACAGGAGAACGACAACATTAGCTCCATTAAGCATAGTTATCAATGCATAATCATTTCAACTTAATGAAACGAATACATTTCACAGGGACGGTTACAAATATCCTTTACTGTCTGAAACTATAGTAATGCGCTAGCTGGTCGGTATGCTAGTTTCATAGGAAGCCCTGACTGAGAACATCTCAGCGTTCACTTTTCACAGCAGTATCATCGCTCAGTGGTAGGCCTGCTCTAACCACCACTCAGGTTCCTGGGTTCTATGCCCTGTTCTGCTACGGACTTACTGTGTGACCTTAGTCAAGTCCTTTATTTGTGCCTCAAATACGAAATTGAGGCACAAATTAAGAATTAATAGCACCGTTTTTTAAAAACAGTAAAATCTTATAGGAAAACTGGGGGCGGGGGTGTGGGTGTGTGTGTCAATTTTCTACAGGACCTGCCATCATACTACATTGGAACATGCCATTTTTGTCTTATCCTGGCCTTGCTTTTAGAAGAAAGTCCTGTGTCACTGCCACATAAAGAAGAGAGTGCTTTAATTTCCAGTAATAACTCCCTTCAGCCAGCAGTCTCCGAGTGAATCAATGTACCCGTTCCCCATCTAAGAAACACAGACACCAACGCAGAAAGATACTGCAAGTCATCCAAGAAATCAGCAGTAGAATCCCAAGTAGAACTCAGGCCTCCTTACTCCCAGTGCCGAGCTCGAACCATGAGTCAGCTCTGCCTCTCACAAACACTGTTAGCATATGTTGCTATTAACAAGTCAGTGAATTCTGTTGCTATGCAATGAACACACTTTGCAGTTTGCGTCTTAAAGGCAGCAGTAAAAGGTTTGTCTTGAATGTGCTTTTAGAAACACATGATTAAATAAAAAAAAGACTCCCCAGGATACAACTCTGGGTACTGTCCATGGAGGTATAGGTAAGAAACAATCCAGAAGCAGCACACTCTGTTCAAGGAGAAACTAGTGCTGAAGCAGTTTTAGAATTAAGGGCGTCATTATTTTTTGGTGTTTTACACAGTACGGGGAAGGTAGAAATCTACCCTGGATGACCTGCCCGTTATAAACCTTGTTGTGCATGGATACAATGCTATTGCTGCCTTCCTGTCCTATATAATATGTTTTCTTGTTTGTTATAGCCACAGGAGGGTTGATTGACAGCTCAGCTTCTCAATGCAATATGAATCCCAGAGTACAAATTGCCAGAGCATTTTTATTTGAAAGGTTTCGACTTTTATAAAAAAAAAAAATACAAACAAATACACACACTAATACACAGGATGTCCATCTTGGCATTCTGGGGACAAACCACTACTATAAAATAAATAACTGGCTGCCTCAGACTTTGTCCTCCCTGTGAGGCACGAGAAAAAGTAAAATAAACTTTGTTAGACTCAGTTCCAGAGGAGAGGAGCTATAAAGAGCCGGGGGAGGGGTACGGGGAGGGGGAAGGAACATTAGGTAGAGACTGGACAGGCGTAGAGTAGTACAGTCTACGGATGCTGTGACTCTGAGAGGAAAGCCACTGAATGGAAGACAGCATCCATCCAGAAGAATCCTGCACTGCCAGCGCCTATCCGCATATAGGGCCCCATTCTGCAACGTGCCTTCTAGTGGTGGTGGGCAGGGAGAGAGGGAAGTAGCAGCTTTATGCCATCTGTGCCTAGCCCACCTTGGGAGTTGGCTGCCAAGCCATTGGGGACCCCCCCAGCATAAGTTAGAGCAGCCTCAGGAATTGCTCCAATGCACAGCAGCCTTCCAAAAGCTGCTTATGGGCTGTCTCAGTGGCCCAGAATTCCCATCGTGGTGCATACGCTAGGCCCACACTTCCTGCCCGAAGGTAACGCCACCTCGGGTTCTACTCCCTCTGCTAGGGCTTGCAAAGGAGGGCTGTGAACAAGGGCCGGGAGAGGGAGGGGGTAAATCAGAGTGCAGGCTGCCAGAGGAGACTGGCTTGGTCACAAAACAAACCCTGGCACCACGTGAAGTCCTGAGCCCGCTCCATTCCATCGGGAGTCGAAGCTACTCGGCACTTAACTGGAGGCGTTCACCCTCCATATCATGCCCCTAGCGAGAGGGGAAGCGTATGGTGTAACTGTACTGGGATGCAAGAGGGGAAAAACACAGACAGGGAGACTATAGGAAAGGGAGGGGGGCAAGTATTGAAGTGGACCCATTCTGTTCACTTGGGGGCAGCAGACACGGATATACCCACCTCCAGCCCTGCAAACATGCCTTAGCTCATGACCTGGCAGCCGCCATCTTGGCCAAGACACCAGGGATTGAACCCGGGCCCTCTGGCGCTTGAAGCATGAGCAGCTTAAGCCAAAGCTTTCTGGTGGGGGCTGTAGCAGGCTCATATCCTCGGAGACTCAGGCACAGGCAGGGACCTGTTACAGTCACCAGGGAGCCACACTGGATTGCCCCAGCCCCATCTCACTCCCTCTAAGATGACTTTTGGACAGCCGAGAAAGCCTCAAAGCCATTCTAGCAGCAATTATTTCGTTGCTAATTAAGCGCAGAAATAATTTTGCTTCTGCTGCGTGTAATAAAGTGATATGACAGAGATTAAAAGCACCACTTTGTGCTTTGCAAATTAAAAAAAAAAAAAAAAAAGCATACCTCAGTCCACCACCTATTCCTTCCAAAGTAGCTAATCAAGTACAGCTGCTATGCTAACCTCACATCCACTTCAATTAAAGACACCCAGCCCAAATTTGGAAACAATTAAAAACCCCATTATCTTCGATTTACCATGATCTTCATCTGTCTATTTTCTGCCACAGTGCAGAGCACAGGTGATATCACTGCAGCAGGGGCCACTTGAGACACACTGGCTCATCCATCCTAGGCTACCTTTGCTCCTTATTAAAACCGCTCACTCACACCTAGGTTTACCGTCATGCTGGAAATGGTTTAGTCTTGATTTATTCCAATTAGTCATAATTTACTGTTTTAATGAGCTCTTCTGCAGGCTTTATTTGCTTCATACCCATCGTTCTCCTCGGCTGTTGTGATATGCTTCAAGGAGAGCTCTTAATAAAGACTTCCAAGATTTCCCACTACCCCACTCTTTAAATACTTTGCAATGTTAAAAAAGGCAAATCAAGACTAAACCTGTTTTTTTGGAGGTGGGGTGGATTAGCTCTGGAGGGCATTTGGGCCTTTTCTTCTTTGGGGGAAGTGGAGAAATTTGCAATGCAAACCTCAGCAGCAAATACGTCACTCATCACCCAAGACAGCTGGGCATGAGATAGTGCCTAGTCCCCAGAAGTTGTGTTTTTGGGATGTAGCTGAACAATTTCACATTGGCAAAAAACTAAAGAGGACAGACTCTATTCTGTCCGTGGATAAGCACAGAGCATCCCAACATTGACATCAGGGAGGTTTTTTCCTCAGAGTGGAAAATTGGCATTCGTGTTCTAGTATAAAACTGGGAAACAACAGTGTGTGGTTTGTGCTGCACATCAGAGAGGGGAGGCAGGGGGAAGGTGTGTGCTGCTCGGATTCAGAGTCGGCTGAGGGCCAATGCATACTCTGGTGTAAATCAGAACAGCCCCAGGAGTTATTCTATGTTGTGGTAGCCTCTCCAGGGCTGTGTTACAGCCTAGAATCCCCATAGTGACGTGTGCTGCAGAGATGCCCCTTCCTGCTCTGCAGGGGATGTCATGTCAGCAGAGTGTGCTGCTCCACCCCTACCTGCCTGACCCTGCAAGCACCATGAGAAGCCCAGGCTAATGGGGGCAGGGCCATGCTGTTCTGGAAGTTCATGCAACCAAGTTGGATGTCCTGTATTCTGGGGATGCATCAGTGGCCAGCCTACTGGGAACGGATCAAGAGGAATCTAAGGAAATGAAGAGAAAGAGACCAATTGACCTTAATTGTGAATTCAACTGTGGGAAAGTGGATACAACTTTATGGAATGTTCCAATCATACAATGAAATGTTGATGAGGAAAAGTGCGAAGGGAGACAGAAAGACTCAAATTAGTCCAAACAAGGCGGTCTACTGGTATCACACAAGGACGATGTTTGTCTCATAAGCAAGATGAGTGTGGGACTAGAAGTCAGTGGACCATAATTGGTGCAACAGAAATTAGGCCTAATTGGTGGACAGAATAATGAGAGGATGGGCCATTCTGCCCATCACTCCCTTTTGAGGGCCTTAAAAGAAAAATACTTTGGTGGTGGTCGGGGGGAGAACCAAGCATGAGGGCAACAACTGCTGACTGAAGAATGGGGAAGGAGGGAGCTTCACCATCATGGCTGCCACCCTCCATCATCTCCTGCAACCCTGGGATCTACTGTGACACTTAGTCATCCTGTCAGCCTCAGGCAATCCCAACGCACCCCAACACAGGGACCTTGGGCAGCACTAACCCCTGAGCTGCTCCATGGGGCTTATGGCAGATCCCCTAAAACAGGGGGAGAGGCTCACAGGGAGCCTCTACCAGGTTCTATTGCTTGCAGATCTTGAGGCTCAATAGCCCTCCTTGCTATTGGCCAGGTCAGGCTCCAGTCCCTGATAAGGGAGGGAAACTAATGGACTGGAGGGTCCAAGAGACCCTGCCCATTTCTTACACTCCATGTAAGGACTTCCTGGAAGTCCCGTCCCCTCACCATAGCACTCCCCACAACCCACCACCATAGACAGAACACGCTCAGACTCCACTTTTTAGGCTAGAGGTGGGACTGTCTGGGTGCAAAGTAGCTTTGTGACTGCTGAGGTGCAACTAGGCCATGTCACTCTATACAGGCTCCATCCCTAGTGGTAGGCCAAAGTTCCCTCCTTTGTACTTAGCCATACTGGCAATCTGAGGTGACGTACAACTCACGTTGCCTGTAGCATCCATTTTAAACTGCAGCTCCGTAGCCCAGTGCAGCCTTCTGGATGTCATCTCCAGGGCTTAATTTGTGCTGGGGCTCAACCCTGGCACCTCTGGGCTTGCCGTGTCAATTATGAAAGTAAAAAACTTGCTTGAGCCCCGGCACCTCTTTCATTACAAATTAAGCACTGGTCACGACCCTCCCCAGCCACATTCTTAGGCAGCTTTGGGGTTCAGAGAAGCCTATACAGAAATAGCACATGGAGGTTGCTTAGCAAAGCAGACGCATATTTAGACTCTCCTGTGCCTCACAGAGAGATACTCAAGATTCCCCTCCCACGGGACAATATGCTACAACCTGTGATCTTTAGAACTGGCCCCTGAAATGAACGGAAAAAAAAACAATAAAAAGATATTACCTCACCCACCTGGACTCTCTAATATCCTGGAACCAACACAGCTACCACAATACTGCATATGGAAAAAACACCGCCATTTCCCAAAAACATAAGGGTGGGAGGAAGGGGGAACGTCAGGAAGCCAAGTTTCCCTTACAATTGTCCAAAACAGCTTTAGATCCATATGGAACCAAGTTTGCAGGCTCGCATCTTACAGGTGGCAAGAATTGTTTCCCACTGTGTTTTTTTAGGACTCTGCAGTTCTCTTTATACAAAGGATCGTCATTCAGTACAACTGATGATGCCTCAGCAATAAAGCCCGCATTGATCAAACAGCACAATGCAAGTCAGCTGGTATCTGATTACATAGTTACCTCACTCTCTAGCTCTGATTGGGTGTTTTAGCAGGACTGATTTTTTGTGTGTGTCTAATCTTTCAAACATCTGGTCTTCGATCTATAGCTAGGCTGAAATTATGCAGCCAGGCATCAATAGGGACAGAGGATAGGACATTTGCACTCTTGGGAACATTTTGTTACACAAGAGGATCTGAAAGATCCAATTAGGATCATTTCTTAGCATCCTTTGGCAGTACAAATTATTTTGCTTCAAGTAATATGAATATCGATAAATACTATGCAACTCCAGTGCAGATAGTTGCTTGGCAGGCTAGTATTTATTTTTACTCACCTCTTGGAGTATAATTTAGAGTAGAGTATCTTCATTTGACATGCCATATGCAAAGTAACTGTCTATAAAGTACAATTCTTTCCTTCCTCTGCTATATTCCAGTTGGGTTTCGTTATGGGGTGAGAGGAGAGAACATTAATTCAATTGAACTGGGTATTGTGGCTTTAAGAAAGTGTAGCCACTGGAAATAGCTCTCTCTTGATTGCGTTCCACAGGACTGCTATCTTCGGCAGATCCATCATGTAGAAAGCCCATTCCTCTCCAAATATGAAAAGCTCCCCTCATTAAAATTCTGTGCATCGGTGTCTCCATATTAAAGCAGATATTAAGCCATAAGACGTAATATGTTATGACACCATAAAATGCAGTGTAATTGCTATAAAACCATAAAATGTAATGTAATTGGCATAGCGACCATTATCTCTCTGTGTTATGGTTCTAACTGTTTGAAAACCGTTATCTTACACTATGGTTGAGGACAAACAAACGATTCATATTCTTTGTTACTAGAAATCAGAATGGTGAAATGACTCAACATGAACCCTTCTCCCCCCAGCCTCCTAGAGGACTCACTTCCTGTTTAGAGGCAGTGGACAATAATGTCAAATGTTAAAATGAATGCAGGAATGCGACATTGTTCAAAACAGTTATTTTCCCCCCTTCATTACTATTTGTTGCCACACCAAGGGGAATTTTAAAGAGCTTCCATCAGTTCAGTAATTAGATAACACTTAAAAACAAAGCTACATTTATAAATAATGATTAACTACATAACATTCCATAGCATGCTATATAATAACTTGAAAATCACACACTAGAGGCCCACATACAAAAATACCTATATAATAGGTCATAATTTCTAATTGCTCACACTATCCTCAGCTGTTAAGAAGTTATTGCTAATGCATTTTACAACATGCTTTATAAGAAGTTATCAAGGAATTCATCAGATAGTAAAACCAAATACAAAATGAAGCTCTGATTTAAAAAAAAACCCAACACCTATTTTTTTAATTAAATAAATATGTAAAGAGCCACTGCCTAGTAGTTTAGGCTCAGTAGCTCACCAGCCTTGGAACTGGGGTCTCATAAGGAAAGTTTTCTGGATTTGAAAGGTCAGGCTCTGTCTGGTAGCATGTGTTACCCTTCCAAGGGAGCTGCTCATGAATAGCCAAAAGCAGAATTTGATCCTAAATCTCTCGCTAAAAAAATAACCCAAACTCATTAGTTCTGTTGCAGAAATTTGTAACAACAAAACAGCAACAGCTGTTCCAGTATTTCATGATACTGTAAAGTTTGTTTTGCTGCTGCAAAGATAGCTACACCAAAGGGCATGATCCTGTGAGGATCCATGATCCACCTTCAATTCCCACTGACATTAGCACCACCCAAAGCATGCAGGATCAGACCCGCTCTTCGTCAGCTATAGGAGCACGGTTTACCTATGTAAGGCCTGGGCCTGCATCATTGATTATGGCTATGAAAACCCAGCCAAGCTGATGTGTGTCCCATTAGATCAAGAGCAGGTTAGAAGTGGTGGGAGAAGCCAATGATTCCCAAAAGGAAGAGAGGAACTACAAACATAGCAACTATAAACATTAGCTTGATGAGGACCCCTTTGTCATCCAGAGCAAAGTGGATGATCAATACGCCATGGCAACAAAGGAAGGTTGATTGGAAACAATGATCTTACCTTAAGAACTCCTTCAGCCAAAGGGACCCCAAGCACACCAAGAAGAAGCAAGTCAAAAGTCTCCTCAGGATTTGCTCTAAATCCACTCTCAAAGCTCCCTTTCTTCAGAGTCAAGGCAAACAAAACCCAAGTGCCTTCTCCACAGGATAACTCACAGGTGTTACTTTCCCTCAGCATCTGTACTCAATTCTCTAGCCACTCCCCACAGCCAGTCCCTTTCTTTTCCCTGTCTATGCCCTGGCTGGGAGGTTAATTGGCTCCAGCTGGTTCTGATTCTTGCCTTGTATCCTGGATTCCCCCAAGCTTTTGGCCTCAGTCTCCTTCGTGATAGTCCCAGAACCCAGGCAGGTGCTTTGCCCCCTCACATTCCACAGTAAGGCTTTGCCCAGACCCACCAAGGGACTGAACTTTTAGGCACCTGCAAAATCACAGGGAAACCCTGTGAACCACAAAGCCCGAGTTGGGGCCTAGGCTCCCAGTGCAGTGAATGGGGAGAAATAGGGACCTTGGAATGTGATCCAGAAAAGCCAGCATGCTAGGTGGGGAGCTGACTCAGTTAGCCAATGGCAGATGCCAGCGAGAGGGGGGGGGGGTGTTATGCACCCCTGTTCCTCTCCTGGAAATCCTGCCTAAATCCAGGCTGCAGGGAAGCACCTCTCTTTGCTTAGCAATTCCCGTGTGAGAACTTGTCTCCTGGAGTCAGGCACCCAGGGCCGGCTCCAGGCACCAGCTTAACAAGCAGGTGCTTGGGGCGGCCCCTCGGGAGAGGGGCAGCACGTCCACGTTTTCGGTGGCAATTCGGCGGAGGGTCCCTCACTCCCGCTCAGGGCAAAGGACCTCCCGCCGAATTGCCGCCGCAGATTGCGATCGCGGCTTTTTTTTTTTTTTGGCTGCCTGGGGCGGCAAAAACCCTGGAGCCGGCGCTGCAGGCACCTTCCACGCCTAAGCTGTTTCTTGCAGGAATGAAAAAAAAACCCCCAAAAAACGAGGAGTCCTTGTGGAATCTTAGAGACTAACACATAAGCTTTCGTGGGCTAGAACCCACTTCATCAGATCTAGCCCACGAAAGCTTATGCCCAAATAAATGTCTTAGTCTCTAAGGTGCCACAAGGACTCCTCAGTTTTTTTGTTGATACAGACTAACACGGCTACCACTGAAACCTTGCAGGAATGAGTTATGCGCCTGCCTTACTCCACACACAACCAGCCAGTGGAGGAATGCCCACCTTAACTTTCCAGACCAGTGGTTAGACACTCACCTAGGATGGGGGGAAATCTAGTTCAATGCCCCCCTCTGTTAGGGAGGGACAAAAGATTTGAACAGGTGGTCGCCTACCTCTCAGGTGGCTGCGCTACCCACTGAGCTATGGGACATTCTGCCAGGGGGCTCCTCCGTCTGACCACCTGAAGCTGTTCCATTGTGGCTTACTCATGAAAAAGTGATTGGAGCAGTGGGCTTGGACCCTGGGTCTCCCACGGCCCAGGTGGGTGCCCTAAGCACTGGACTACATAGAATCATAGAATCATAGACTGTCAGGGTTGGAAGGGACCTCAGGAGGTATCTAGTCCAACCCCCTGCTCAAAGCAGGACCAAACCCAACTAAATCAGCCCAGCCAGGGCTTTGTCAAGCCTGACCTTAAAAACCTCTAAGGAAGGAGATTCCACTACCTCCCTAGGTAACCCATTCCAGTTCTTCACCACCCTACTAGTGAAAAAGTTTTTCCTAATGTCCAACCTAAACCTCCCCCTACACAGTCATTCTCTCTCTCTGGCCCAAGGACTATTCCACTGCGGAGAAATACTTAAATAGTCCTTGGGCCAGAGAGAGAATGCACAAATGAGAGCTGGGGTGGAATAGGACACCCAGAGCAGAAATATAAGCTTATGTTTTCCCAAGCTCTGGATCCCAGAGGGTGTTATAGAATAAAGTATAATTTTGAGGGATTGGGGGAAGAAGCAAACAAATTCTTTGATTTTAAAGTGATGAACAAATCGAGTTGTTGGTAGTGGATACGTGTCTACCCGTGGAGACTAGTGACCTGGTATGTCCCAAGGTAACTCAGCTTGAGCTGCAATTCTATAACTCATTATTTGTCACTTTCAGCTCTTTTCTAGTTATTCAAGGTCAAGATTAAGGCTAGTTATTCTTATGAATAAATAGTGTGCATGGGCAGCATACATCCTACAGCTGGAGAAACAGGTTCCAGATGGAGGACAGTGGATTATATTGTTATACAAGGCACCTGTAAATGAGGGGCCTGGATAAGCGGTAGGTTTCACAGTATATTTCACTGTATGATGCAATTTCATCTCCTGATACAATCTATCTTTATGGGCCATAGTGTCACATCTGATACCACCACAAGACATGATGTCACACACATAGGTCCATGGATCTCAAGGCCAGAAGGGACCGTTGTGATCAATAGTCTGACATCCAGTATAATGCAGGTCAGAGAACTTCTCCAAAATAACTCTGAGAGCGGAGCTTTTAAAAAGACAGCCAATCTTGATTTTAAAGTTGTAGACCCCACATTTTTATAAATGAAACATCATTAGCCTGGCTACAGGTTCGTGGCCCCTGAGGACCTAGCTTATATGAAGATTAAAATCTGCATGAATTCTTGAATAAAAATTAAGGGTCCAATCCCACAAGCTGTTCCTCAGCAGTCCTGTCAGTGAGTGCAATGGGGTGGCTCGAATGAATTAGAACATGAGCCACTGGTTGCAGGTTGATTGCTAAGGACTTTACCTTTACACTGTGTGATTTTTGTTGTTGTTGGTAACCAATAATAAACTACATTGGAGCTGAACATGTGAGGCTGTATTTTTAACTCAGAGTTCTTGATGACATGAAATGCCCCGGCCAGATTCAAAGCCAATGGAAAGATTCCCATTGTCTTCAGCTGAGTTCTGGGCCATGCAACCCCTAAGCATCACTCAGGTTTGAATGACACCTGGATACTATAATACTGGCTGCTAAACAGGTGCTTAGAGTAAACAATGATACCTAATTAATAATTGCTATGATTACAGCTTTAATGCAGCCCGGAATGATCAAAATCCACCAGCTGCACTCACAGAGGTGTGGCATGCTTGTGAATTGTCACTGTTAGAGCCATGCTAAACTCATTGGTTTCGCTTCAGAGGGATTCCAGGATCATTTTAATCCATTGCTATAAGAGACGGCTTGCACCCTTCTAAACTCAATTGCACCCCAAGTCTCAAAGGGAAACTCAGTCAAAACAATTTCATTTTACCTAGCTTCGTGTCCAAACTACATGAAATAGCAAATGAACAACTGTAATAATAATTAATAATACCTTGCTCTTATACAGGGGTGTTTCGATCAGTAGATCTCAAAGCACTTTACAAAGGCCCATTTTACAGATGGGGAAGCTGAGGCATAAAGAAGTTAATTGACTTGCCCCAGCTGACCAGCCGTCTCTGGAGGCCTAGCCCAGTGTTCTATCCACTAGGCAACACTGCTGTACAAATGCTCATCACCTAGCCCTTACAACACACCATTACAGCACAGTGCTTTCTAAACGTTAACTTCCTAATTCTCACAGCCTCTTTCAAATGTACAAGTGGGGGGAAATGGAGGCACAGAGGAGATAGAAGAGGGTTGCTTAAGGTCACCGCAGCACGTCTGTGGTAGAGTCTGGCTGAGAATGTGATCACAGCACTGTGCTCTTTCCTCTAGATCAGGGGTGGCCAGCCTGAGCCTGAGCCGGAGCCAGAATTTACCAATGTACATTGCCAAAGAGCCACAGTAATACGTCAGCAGCCCCCCATCAGCTCCCCCACCCTGTTCCCAGTGCCTCCTGCCCACCGGCAGCCCCGCCGATCAGCCCTTCCCCCTTCCTCCCCACACCTCCTGATCAGCTGTTTTGTGGGGTGCAGGAGGCTCTGGGGTGTGGGGAGGAGCGAGGGCACGGCAGGCTCAGGGGAGGGGGCGGGCAGGGGTGGAGTGGGGGCAGGGCCTGTGGCAGAGCCAGGGGCTGAGCAGTGAGCACCCCCCGGCACATTGGAAAGTTGGCGCCTGTAGCTCCAGCCCCCGGAGTCGGTGCCTATACAAGGAGCCACATGTTAACTTCCGAAGAGCCACATGTGGCTCCGGAGCCACAGATTGGCCATCCCTGCCCTAGAACATCATTAAAATACTTATCTATCCTAAAGCTTCCCCCCAATCAACAGCAGCAAATAAAAGACACTGACGTATGAACCGAGGTTTGTCAAAGCAGAGTTCTTATGCATGGATCACAAAAAAAAAGGCACTGTAATAGACAAGTAAGAAAGTGATGAAGACCTGGAATAAAGAAGCTAGCAAAGCCAGCCAGCAGCGTCACAGAAAGGGCCAGGTCTAGCAGCATTCCAGAGGAGGTAATAGGCAATTTGGAGAAAAATAAGGTGGTGGATCAAGGATAATCCCAAAGTTTCTGGCCTCCATGGCACAGCGAAGGTATTCATTAAGAGATGGAAAGAACGAAATCAGCCGCTGAACAGAGAGGACTCTTGCCTCAGGAGAATTTCAATCTCTGAAGCATTTAGAAGAAGCTAATAACCTGGCTTTTATATCATGTTTTCCATATTGTCCTGAATGAATGAAAGAAAATCTGATTATTTGCACAACACTATTGTTATGCAAAAGAATCAGCGTCTCTGCTCCAAATACGTGATGCTGTAAAGGCCCAGGTGGAGACACTACATAATTATGCAACAGAATAAATACAACACTGCATCCTAGAGTGGGGTGTGGGCCTTAGCCCTCACATGTCTCAAGAAGCAAGGTGGGTCTTAAATTCTTTGGCAGAGGAGAGATGGAGCAGCAGCTTCCCAGGAGGCATCTGCTGATCACTCTCCAAGCCACTAAGGTAGAATGCCAGGAGGTCTGCAGGTCTGAGGGGGTGAAAGAGACAAAGGGATCTCCCAGGAGACACTCAGGCGAGCCACCTGGTGTGGAAACAGGTGTAGGAGGGGGTGGAGCTGAGTGCTGTTGCTTAGGAGCTGAAGCCATAATCTTGTGTTTATGACATCACACCCATCTCCCTGACAACCAATTGCAATGTCACAACCAAAGAGATTATTAGGGTGACGCGAAGCGTAGAATTTACAGCCAGGCAGATGAATTTGGAGCAAACACTGAGCCTGTTTCCAGCCGTTGCCTCCCACACTAAGCGACCGGCATTGCGTCTCCAGTGTAACCTAATGCTGGCATTGCGCTGTGCGACCCATATAACCCTCTTGGCACAAGTGGAGCCAGACTCTCCGGATGCCGAGGGTGACTGCTGCATGACGGGACAAGTGTTAACACTGGTGGGAAGAGAGATTAAAACAATGCATTAGTAACCTAAGCATGAATCCTGACCACCGAGGCTAAGCCATTCAATGAAATGCCAGGGCTCCATGGGTATCTCCTTGCTCTCTGCAGCAGAGAGGCTGGAGGGAGGTAGGGTGACCAGATGTCCCGATTATATAGGGACAGTCCCGATTTTTGGGTCTTTTTCTTGTATAGGCGCCTATTACCCCCCATCCCCGTCCTGATTTTTCACACTTGCTGTCTGGTCACCCTAGAGGGAGGTGAAAACTGCCACAGCTTCTGGGCTTCTGAAAAGATGAAAATGAGCTAAATTACCCCCACTAACCACAATTTAAAATATACTGGTCTCTGGGAGGAATAAACCACAGTACCTTGCAAATTCAGTGGCTTAATATTACTGTTGCAATAGCAAATCAGTAACAAATCAAGCCAGCCAGGCACAGAGAGGCCTTCTACTGATTCTTTGTACTGTGGTACAGCTGTGCCTACCTAGCTGTGATAAGTACCTAGCTGTGATAAGAGACAGCTTGTGCCCCAGACTGTTTAACTAGACAAGACGTGGGGTGGGAGGGGCAAGAGAGTGGCAAAGTGACTTGCCCAAGTCACATTGCAGGAAGTCAGTGGCAGAGCTTGGACTAGAACCTCAGTCGCCTGACTCTCTATCCATTGGACAATACTCCCTCTTCTGTATAGTCTCATAGCCCATGTGTGAGCTGGGCTATCTACATTATTCATACCCCACCTGTGGTTCTCTCATTCTGTGGCAGGGAGAGTCACATTTGTTCTAAAGGAAGCTGGTCAGACACGGTCAGATTCTCAGTATGTCAGTATTACTAGCCCTGCCAGCACTAGCTGCCACTGGGCTCTGCTTCAGAAGGCTACGGATCCGCTGCATCATTATTTGTTAGGATAGTCCTAGTAACTGGAGGGCCATGGTGGCTCTGTCCTTGGCAGAGATCCTGTGCTGGAGGGGATTTGCTTCTCCCAGCTTACTGGGAGCTTGAACTGAAGAACCAAGCCTGGATACTGAAGTAAATAAGTATCAGCTTCATTAATCACATCTGCCCTGCCTGGCTATCACACAGCATTGACTAAACTCCCAGGCCCTGCCTCATCACACGCTGCACCCAGTGCAAAATCGGGGAATGGATTCTCTGAGGGTGGCATCTTCTTCAGTTGTGCCGCTACCCTTCACAGGAACCCAGCAAACTGGAGTTGCAGTTCAGCCTCATTATACCAGAGGGGTGGAGGCCAGAGGTAATGTTCAGATAGAAACGTTTGTGTGGTGGGGTGATCACAGGGAGAAAGTTTAGATCCAGAGTCTTGATTCAGATCTGTAGAGATGGGCCCCAAATCTGGTGTTTCCCAAGGATTGGTACAGCTATAGAATAGGACCCATCTCTCTAAGACAGCGTGGAAGATACTCAGCTGGTAGACACCAGCTGACAGCCCTGAATCTAAGATTATTTGCACCAGCTGAAGATATGTCTCAGTAAATTGTGATTCAGCTGTTTCTGAGGGGAAACAATCTCTCTGCAGTTAATGTCAGGTGATAAATTCTTCCATTCACTATGTGCTGGGGGGGGAAGCAATGTTTAACTAAGCAATTTGCCATTTGACCAGTCTTGTGAGAATGTTTGGTGGCTGAAAAGTATATTTGGTTTTAACAAAACTATTTAAATGATCAAGTATGTAAGAAAATAAACCTAACTCTATGGATCTGCCTAGAGATTTCAAGGCAAGGAAACCAATTCATATCTATTGTGATGGGAGGAATTGGTTCTATTCCAGCATACCTCTATTTGTAACTCACCGAACTATCTTCCTCTCAATGGTCTCCAGCTTAATTAAAAATAAATCTGCAGGCTCCCAACCAGAAGCAGCATACTCTAGGGGAGGAACACTGTGGAAGTTTGCCAATTCCTTATAAAGTCTTATTAACAAATCTTGCATGGTGCTTCAATCTCCTTAGAGCTTATTATAAAGGTTCTCAAGAGTACAGCATAAATCATTTGCCAAAGCTACAGCCAGATAATTAGCTGCAATTGCTTCATCCACAGGAGCTCTCTATCGGGCACTTGCAGGGCAAGAAGAGCTAGGAGTCTGGAGGATTTGGTGAGCTGGCAAGAAGAAGACTGTTTTGCTGGTAACAGCAAGTTGCTGCTGCTCAAAACCCAGAAGCTGATTTTGCGTGATAGGGTGGAGCAATGTTTCGTATCTCTATCAGGATAATAGAAAAGGACTTTTTCTGGTGTAAAGATGAACCAGCTTGATTGAGGGAAAAGATTGGAGAGAGCCATTATCAGACAGCTGCAAAATGATCTTCAGATTCAAGAGATGCCAGAGGATTGGATAGCTTTGCTGCCCTGACGTTACAGCTTGGTGGGGAAAGGTCACCTTGAGTCATAATAGTTTGACACACTGGCCCATGAGTGTTCCTCAGCCCAAACTGGATGTCCTCTAGCTGGCAGCTTGGAACTCAGTTTGTATGGACTATTCATTCAATCCATGGTATCTGCTGAGACTCCCATCCAGGGTGGTCTTTCGAGCTGGTGACGTGTGTGTGAGTGAGAGAGAGAGAGAGAGACTTTTTCCACTGGGAAGTAAACTACCAACTTTAAAGCCACCACTGTTGTATGAATTTTGATGAAATGTATGTGCCCAAACAGTCAAAGGTGTTAACATGACCCTGTTCCTGTCCAGCAGTTTTAACCAAAGTTGGGGGGTTGGTATACAGAGACTTCAGCCTGCTTAGTACCATGGCAAACACAGCATTCAACACCCTTTTATTAAAGATACAGAAGAAGAAGGAAAAACAGTTAAATCCTTTGCAATGTAAAATATTAAATAAGCCTTTCATTTTCACGCTATCCCTTATTTCCTTTCCCTTTTGCTGTAGCGAGTTTTTACATGGAGCCTCCCCTGTTTGACAGTCTCTCAGATGGTATTAAAGATGTTAACTGTTGTCTTTTTGGTGGGGTGCGGGGAAGAGAAGAAACATGAGTTGAGATGGGCTGCAGCTGTTGTTATTGTTGGGGTTGGTAAAGTCTGATCCTGTTTCCTAGAAGCCAAAACAAGACAAATACGCACAAAAGGGGAGAGAAAAGAACAGCAAACACAGAAAATGCAGCTTCTGTCTCTGGTGTTGACTCTCACTTGTGTAGCAGGCATCGGCTTATCACAGTCCTGGAATTATATCAGGAGGCCTTTTTGTTTGGACGAATTCAGTCCCGCTCCCTTTTACACCTTCCTCCATCAATATTTGTTGTAGGTTATTGTGACATGTTATGAACTTGCCTTCACTTTTCACAGCCGAGCTCGCAATGAGGGTAAATATGTAGGCCCAATTACTACAACACCAGCTTAGCCTCTTTCTGTTCCCTTCCTTAAAATCCCCTCTTCCGTAATGCATTCAGAAACTGCCCTCTGGTAACAGCTCAGCAGATGGTGAGTTATGATTGCAGCTTCTCGTTGGCTATGCATTGTGCGCAGCGCTAGTCTGTATTAAAACACCCTATTATTTTTATTACCCCTTTCTCCTTCACCCCCAGTCCCCATCTCCCTGTTTGCTTTGTCCGCCTCATGTTTGTCTTTTAAGCTGCTCTTTTGGGCAGGGACTGGCCTTTCCCAGGTTTGTACAGCACCTAGCGCAACAGGACCCCAACCTGCCTGAGGTCTCTTGGCCCTACTGCCATACAAAGGATTAACTCTCATACCAGCTGCATGGTCTACACAAAACATGAGGTGCAGCAGCAGCAATAGCTCTTAATCAGCTAGTCTTGCTGGAACGTGCTGTCTCTTGCTGCCCTAAGGGCCAATCCCAGCCCCTTTAAAGTCAATGCCTGCGTGATTGACAGCCGTGGTGGGAGCTCCATCAGGCCCTCGGTCAGGAAAAAATAACATGGCCTGGGGAAGCTTGGCAGGATTTCCTTGCTTCCATCTGTTCTCCCCCTTCCCTCCCCTCTCAACAAATTCTTTCCAGCAGGGTTAGCGGCAAAAAGAAGCCTAGATCAATATTTTTGTTTAGCTAAGCTGGCCATTTGCTGCGGAATGACCTTGTACCCAGCTCTCATTGTAAATATCACCCAGAACATTCCATGACTCAGGCGCTCTCTCTCGTTCTCTCTCTTTTTTTTTTTTTTTAAGGAACCCATCGGGTCAGCAGCCTAGTCTTTTGAGTTAGCTCTTGATTGGCGGGAGCTTGCCTTCCTTTGCTGAGCAAGGCAGCAGGATTCAGTGTGCTGGCATGAAGAGACTGGGAGCTCGCAAGGTAAATCGTACTGGATCCCATGAGTCATCCGAGGCTGTATTAATTTGTGTTTTGTTTCCAGGGTCATGTGAAATAGTCTCCGTATATCACTGTCCTGCTGAACATATACGTGGCTGGTTGCAGTAAATCCTTTTATCCCAGCGAAACTAAAAGGAGAGATTCTCCCTAAGCCGAGAGCAGGTGCATGTTCTGAGGGGCTTAGGGAGATGGTGCTACTCCCTTTGAAAGATGTTCTGTCGCTCCCCCCACTTGCCCAGCTCAGCAGTTCCAATTAAGAAGGCTAGCAATGGCTCCTAGGGGAACTGAAGGCAGGACAGGGTCTCCAGAAACATCACTGACTGAGCCTAGAGTTAGGCCTGCCTAAGCTACAAGTACAGCCCTGTCCTCATAACCAGCTCATGCCTCCCCCGGCTGACCCTGTGACTATGCAGACGATGGAGGTGTGGCCAGCTTTTGTCCCAGCACCTCCCTGTGTATCTGCAGAGCTGTGCTGGTAATAGTGCATTCTGGGAAACTCTAGGAAGCTATCCACTACTGTCTGCGATATGAGAGCCCATGCAGGGAGGGCGGCTGGCCATGATACAGCAGGGAATGAGCCGCAGCCCAGGGAGGGTCAGTTTTATTGGTGGCTATCACAATTTATGGGCCAAGACTTTCCAAAGGAGCTAATAGTTCTGGCTACTCACCTTGCAAGGGCCTTATGTTCAGAGAATGAGTGCTTGGGCCTGTCTGAAATCCAGGCCCCGTTAAGGTACCTCACGGTGGGCACCTAAAAACAAGTCACGTTTGAAAAATCTTAGCTCTGAGTTCTAACCACGTCTGCCCCCTCTAAGGGCCCAGCCTGTAGTTCCAAACAAAGCATGGTTTACCTGCCAGCTCCTCAGGGAGAAGTAAAGATCCACTCCTTACAGGGCAGCTTCTGGGTGTGTCAGTCCTCAGGAGCAGTGGGGCTGGACAATGCTTGGCTCAGCCTGGTTTCCAGGAGAAGATAAACAACAGGATCTCTCCTGCTAGGTGGACTTCTGGTTCTGCTGTCAATCCTCTCGATCACTTCACCCAACCCACCCACCTTATACAGAGTGTGAGGAGTTGGGCCTTCCCTTCCTCAGAGCTGGCTCTACCTTCTCCTAAGCAGCTTTACACTGAGGATGCACAGCTGTGGCCCTGCTTATGGGAAAGGGGGTTAACTCTTTCCTCACCAGTCGAGGGACAGGCTCTGCGCAGCCCATCACACTGTCTCAGTAGGCGATAGATTCCTGCCCATAGAAAGACCCCAGCAGCCCCTGGGGCAAGGCACACTGGGATTTCCTGCTGCACCCAGAACAGAGAGGACTCAGGAGCGTGGTTGGGGGGGTTCTGTCCATATGGGCAAACCCCAGTGGTGAGACCTGCTTACAGCAAGAGAGACACGTATCAGCCTAGGCTGCTGCCATGGTTAGCTGCCATGGTTTCCACCCAAGTATTAACCATATTGTGTGAGGACATCACCCATGCCACTAACTGGTTGCAATTTGTTTACAAGTTCTAGTAGGAACAGGGCCTCGTACTGATAAGAAGTGCGCCGGATGGGAATGTCTGAACTGAAGAACATTCAGCATAGTTGTTATGGGGGAAATTATTGTGCTAGTAACACTCCCATTTTGCAGCATTGTAGTATGCATGAGGGAAACACTGGGACCATTAAAACCCCCTAACAGTAGAGCTTGTTGAAAATCAGAGTTTCCAGCACGTGGAAGATTCTGATATTTTGAAATTTGGTTTTGGTCAGAGTCAGGATGAAAAGTAAAAATATCAACATTTTTCATGGAATGGGAAGTTCTGAAACACTTCGATTCAGAAGTGTCAAAACGTTATGGTTTGTGGAACCAAACTGAAGTGTTTTGTTTCTACTCGATTCAACATTAATCTGTGTCTTTCTGAGCTGCTGCAGTGCCCTATGGGAGTTGTTGTTTGGGTGCCTCCTGCCACCTTTTTCCTCTATGGGCCAGGTTCCCTGGCTGGACTTCATTTCCCATGATACATTATGATCATGTGACTCCCATGATGCACTGCAGCAGTTCAACCAGGAGGGGAGATTATGGTGCATCACTAGAGGTACAGTTCAGCTGGGGAGCTTGGCCCACAGAGGCAAATGGAAGCATGAGTCTATAACTCTCACTAGGCACCGTGGCAGCTCAGACAGACACAGATTAATGTCAAACTGATGCAAAAAGAAATATTGTGTTTGTTTTCCTGACAGAGTATAAATAAAAAAAAAAAAAAATGCCAGCAACACAGATATGTTCCCCATGGAAAATTTTGATTTTGCAAAAACTGCATTTTCCATCCAAAAAAAGTATCATTGTAAAATTCTCAACCAGCTCAACTTAACTTACCTCCTGTCCCAACCCACAACTCCCACCATGAAACTGCTGTGTACACTCCTCCTTTGGAGACTCGGCTTTCTGCCCTCCCCCAAACCAATCAAATCCTAGTTGGTTTCTGGAAAGACAAACACAACAGCTAAGAATGTCAACTAGTTTTATTCATCAAGTTTGTCCAATAAAAGCACAAATCCGCTTTGGAAAAAAGGTTCCAAACATGCACACAATTTACATTTTGAAATATGTCAGATCTGTCAGTTTGTCTGTTTACGAAGCAATAACATCTTTCCATCACTAGTGCAGATGCTGGCAAGAGGCTGTTTAAAGAGCAGTAGTTCAAATAAGGACAAAGAAAAAGACGCACAATTGGTATGACTACAGAGTTGCATTTGAATTGAAGAGGAGAAAAGATTTTTGATATTGTCATAAATATTCCATCTCTAACATATAGCAAAATAATAATAATAAAGAAGACATCCACTTTGTTCTGTCTGATATACAGATAAACAATATTGGAGCATGTAAGACCTCTATAAAACCTTGGTGAAACTGTGGGCTGGATTGGATACTTATTGCTGAGGGGGAAGTGTCGAAGAGAGAAGTTGGAGCTATGGAGTTATCTACTCCAGTTTCAAAAAGACTAGCTAGGATCAGAGCCCATGAGCAGTTTGTAAGGGGATTTCAACCACTGCTTGGACCTTCCTATGGTAAATTCTCTGCCCCATGCTGGTCAGCGGCAGCTACCGGAGAAAAATAAGTGACCAATAATAGCGAAGTGCAGTTTGGTCTAGTAATTAAGGCACTCAACTAGAAGTCAAGAGACCTGGGTTCTATTCTTGGCTCTGCCAATGACCTTGTGTATGACCTCAGGTAAGTCGTTTCGCCTCCCATCCTTCATCTGTCTCGTCTATTTCGATTGGAAGCTCATTGGGACGGGGACTGTCTACAACTGTTAGTATGTCGAGTGCCTAGCACAACGGGGCTCTGAGCTCTCTTAGGCCATCTAGGTGCAACCGTATTACAAAGAACAACATTAGTAATGGTACTGGAGGCTTACAGTCAACCACTTTCTCCCAGTGCAAAATCAATCTGATTAGAACAAGAATATGTTTGCAAAATGTGAGGAAACACGGCCCTTTAAGAAAATATCCAATGTACACTTCCTTTCAGCTAATGCAATCACATCTGGAATTGGAGAGAAATCTTTTCAGGGAGGGAGCGGGAAGAAAGGGAATGGGGAAGACACTTTAAGCACAGGTTGCTTCTTGGCTGTCCATTGGGATCTCGTTGCCATAGCTGCTGTCTCCGTACTGGCAGTAGGGAGGTATCTGTGGAGCTTCAATGATCAGCAGACCCTCTGGCGATAAGGAAGCAAAAACTGTGACAGGATCCACCTCATATGGAAGTCTGAAAAGAGGAATGGAAAATTATGGGGCTGCCAATCACTTTTCTTCAGTGTCCACTACATTGCTTTCCCCTGTAGTTTTTAGACAAGCACTTGTGGTTCTTACCTGTGTTGTATTTTCCAAACTGGGCTTTGTGGGAATTCCATTTTGGCATCACAGTATCCTATGCTCCTACATCATTACTGACTTGTCTGTCCTTCATATTTTCCACTGGTAAACACTGCCTAGGAATAGCCAAAATGGCTGCTGGAGAACACAGCTGCTCCATAGAAAAGCAGATGCAAGTCTCTCAATAAATTGACTCTTAAGCATAGACAGACAGTTCAACTGTAGGGACCATCAAGTCAAGTAAAATGTCTCCATTACTCAAGGTTAACAAATATTGTGGCACGGTCACTTTTTGCTAATAAACAGCAATTAAATATTGTGGGGCACATTTGAGTTATTGAGCTGTATATTTTTCTTGGCAATCTATCCTTATACTGTATTGCACACACCAGTGGAAATCCACATTCGTGGAATGGGTCTAGCCAGTGTCACTTTCAGAGAATATGGTTACTAATAAATTGGACTAAAGGCGGTTAGGAAGAATGGTCCTGTGGCTAATGCCCAGGACGGGGAGTCAAGAGTCTTGGGATCCTTAGCCATCCCTGGCACAGACTTGACTGCGTCACTTAAATAGAACTCTCTGTGCCTCAGTTTCCCCATATGTGAAATGGTAGTGATATAATTTACATACATCATGGGCTCTTATGAGGCTAGATTGATTAATGTTTGTAAAGAGAACCCCAGATGGAAAAACCATATAGAGATGTACAAAGAATTGTTTAAATTAAATTAATAAACCTCAAGCAGACCCAGAAACTCATTTACCTGCACAGAGAATTGGTAATGCATTGTATTATTCATTATTATAACTGTGCATGTTCTGTGTATGTTTAAAGACCTCTCTTAGCCTCTCTTTTCACTATAAGGCTCTCTGTTTAATCTCGCCTGCAGATATGTTTGACTGGATGCCACTCACAGTTTATGCAGCTTGAGCTTCTGCAAAGCACAAGTAAATCATCTTTATATCACAGCCTGCGTCATGGCAAAAAAAAACCATGCCCAAATAAGGAGCCTCTCTGACTGGTTACTAAACTTGCCTGGGCTGGGCAGCGTAAATCTGCTTTCATACTGTTGTCTCGGATCTTACCCAACCAGTTTGTACTCAGACAGGCAGGCTTGCTTGCATTTAGCATCTGGGCAGAGAAGCCTCCGTGCAAAGTTTGGTTCGATTTTGATTTCCAAAGAACTCCGTCATTCTGAACTCTGCGGGTCGGACCCCCACTTGCTCTGCAGCTTGGCTCACCATTTGCGCCAGCGCAAAGAGAGGGTGTCACGCATTCATTGTGACTGGGTAAACGCTGGCATTCACTGTGCACTGGTTTAAAGGAGGGAGCAAGGTGCAGGACAATGGTAATTGGGCCCTGGGTGTCTAGTTTTGGGGGCTTGGCAAGGGAATGGCCACAGAGCCACAAACCTAGATCCACTCTGACCGGGGAATACGCGTCCCTCAGAGGCTGTTACAGCCCACGGACACTGCTAGTGACAGCAGCACAGCCACTCCCTGTGACACGCCTGCGTTAGAGGGGGGACATCCTGCCTCCACAGCCCCACTCAGCTGCTTTGCTCCTTGTCCGTTTACTCAGGCTTAGCACTGGCCGGGCAGCACTTGGTTCTGTATGCACCAACACACCGACTGCCGGGCAGGTAGCAAGTCCGAACAAAACAAGGGGCCCGAGTTTGATCTCACGCAGGTAACTCCGCTGACATCAGAGCTTTTACTCCTGACTTACACCAGTGCAAGTGACAGCAGAATCAGACCCAGGGTGTCACCTCTGGCATTATGCTGCAGAAGACAGGCAAGGGGGGCTGGGGGGGGGGGGGGCTGTTCCATCACAGCTGCACGCACAGAGAGGAGGCCTGGTAAGGTGATTCTGAGATTTGAGGGCAGGAATAACCTTTTTTGTTAAGGGGTGGAGGGGGGAAACTAGTACCCCAGCACAAGAGGATCTCCTTTCACTGATGGCCACACTGACCAGCCTGACCCATTTGCATGATCCTAAAAAAGCTCCTCCCGTTACCAGTTCTTATCAGATAGTTTCACCAGGCAACAAGTAGGGGCCTCTTAAAGGAAAAGTCAATGTACCTGTTACTTCTCACTTGTTGTTAAACAAATGCTGTGGCCCAATTGAAAAGTGCAATGCAAGTCATCCAGGGCCTTGGTCCCAGTCCAGCCAAGCACCTGAGCACATGCATAACTTGAAACAGGAGCTGTTCCACTGACCACTACTTGAATTATAAACATTCTTAAGTGTTTTCCTGGCCTGGGGCCTTCGTTTCCCTTTTTATTGTCCTTTAAAGAGAGCAATTTTTGTGAGTTAGAAAAAATATGACAACTTTTTCTTTCTTTTTTTTTTTTGCGGCTGAGTATCTTTTTCCTGATAGTTTTGACTTCTCCCATCCTTCTGGTTTTTGCAGGTTGTGACATAATTTCCTTGCTTTTTCCCCCTTTCTCTTTATTTCCCCTAATATGAACATTCCAGCCAATTCCAAAAAATATAGTCACAATAAACATAGTTAGGATTATGGCTGGGTAGGCGTTAAGAAGAGATCTTTTGTTTTGCCTTAGTCATGAAATATTTATAAGCAGCACGAGCTAATGAGACATTCGCCTTGCGTTACAGATCCACCATGGGACTTGCTCAGCCACAGCCAGGAATATCACAGGAAATAAATCTGTCAAGTCCTGCTGTGAGCTGGGAACGCCCACCCTCTGTAACCCTGCCCATTTGTCCAGCCTCGTTCCTCTCCAACCTGCCCTGTCCAGCTTTGACTTTCCTGGTAACGGAAAGGATATTTGCAAAACATGTTGTGACATGCAGGTCTAGCCCTGTCTATATTCCACAGAAGCTTAAGGTTAAATCTACGGATTAAGGTAAAACACTGACACCCCAACCACAACATGTGCCTTTGTGGTGGGAAAGAAACTGTAAAGTAGTAGAATTAGAACTTGGAATTGTCTGATGTTTGTTGATTTCTAACACTGGGCCCTGCTGTAGAGCATTTTGCCTATAGACCTCAAGGTGCATTTCAAAGCTGGGTAAGGAATTACTCCTGTTTTGCAGATGGGGAAACTGAGGCACAGAGAGGTTTACGTGACACAGCAGGTCAATGACAGAGATGGGAATAGAACCTAGATCTCCTGCCACCCAAGATTAATACAAATTCAGTTTCCCCATCAACATGCGTTTCCTTGAAATAGACACAAGTTTGCAATCAGATTTGACCTGCCCTGAAGCGGAGGGAAATTTGGAGCTGGGTTTTGATTTGACCTGTTCTCTAGAAGTCAGTAGTGAATTTTGGGAGCGGTTGGGCCTGGGGGTTTGTTTGGAATCACATTTAGCCTCACTCCTGACCTCCAGGGGTAAGAGAGGAATTTGTTGTCTTTGGCTTCTTTTCTAAGACTTCCGACAACGGGCCTGTTTTCGCATGGGCACCTGTTCAGTAGGAGCTGGATGGAGACACACGGACTCATTCCACCATGTGGAAATGCCTTTCCCTGCCACTCAGGCTGGGCTGGATTTGAACTGGTGAGAGGCAAGAGCGTTACCATCAGCTGTGCAGTCTTGTGGCTTTAAATTTCAGAGAGAGTTCTGGAGTGTGACTCATTCACACAGTGTAAGTACCAGGGACTTATGTGTTTATTTTTTGTTATTATTACTCATGTACTCATAAATAGTTCACAAATGTATTGTGGAGTCATTGGTCCAAATTCACTCATGATGCAACTCCACTGAAGTCAATACGATTGCACAAGGGTGAGCTGGGCCCCCGCAAACTCGTGCGCCAACACAGAGTTGGGCTTGTGATAACAAACCCTGAAGGAATGTGGTTTGCGGGCAGGGAATTCAACACTTTTCAAACACATCTCACTGATTTATGTTTCCCACCTAGCTGTACAAGGAGCCAGACTTTATGGCTGTGGTTTTCAAAGCTGTCCAGGGGCTTTAGATACACAACTATTCATTTCAGTGGGAATGCGGACTCCAAATCACCTAGGCAGCCTTGAAAATCTCAGCCCATGGAGTCGATGCTGGGGGGTCCTGCTGAAGGGGATGCAGCTGATGGCTTCTTGCAGGGCTGACCTCTATATTAGGGAGTAATTTCAGCACTGGTCTCGGTATTACATTCAGGTTCAGTAATTGACTCCAATGCATGCACTTGGAGGCCACCCTTTCAAGCTAGTGAGGTTCCCAGTTTCCCCAGGGGTACATGCCTAGTAACAGGACTTTCGCATCCATATCAACCTCATTTGGATGTCAGGAGGATGGGTGTGCATTAGGGGCACAATCTGCCCATGGGCCTATCCCATTATAATCAATGGGACCCAGGTCATCTGAGAGCAGAACCTGGCCATCGGCGGATCACAGGGAGCTGAGGGAGAGTAGCTTGATTGCTTGCTCGGAAAATCATTTCATGCTCTCAAAAATAAGAGACTCGTTATCATTCCTAAGCCCTACTCTCCTCTGTGGAGTGAGAGCCTCATGTGGGCAAGCCCCATAAGAAAGAACTGAGAAGCCACGGTGTATATTATACATACTGGATTTTCTTGGTGAAGTTCTTGGAGACTATTCCTCCTTCTTCCTGTTGCTCTTCATGTTTGCCTGGAGGGGACAGGAACACAACAACAACAGTGTCTCAGAGGGCTGTTTTACCAACAGGCAAAAAAAGTTCTGCTCAGATTCTCCTCCCCTGCCCTGTGTTCAAATCTCCCTTCACAGTTTGACCAACAAAGCTCCTGCTTCTGCAAGAGCATCCTAAAAGAAAAATAACGTGGGGAGAAGCTGATGGTGAAGGAACCTGCAGTACTAAGCCCAAAATTTAACAGCAAACAGGCACCGTGGGAGAAGGAACCCTGCCTTCTGCATCTAGGTTAGTGGGCCTAATTCTGCTCTCCCTTACACCAATGTAACTACATTGGCTTCAGTGGAATTGTTCCTGATTTACACCAATGTGAGAAGATACTCAGGCCCAGGTTCTCAATGTCGAGTCATAAGCAGGTGTCATGGGCTCCAGACTGCCTTACCCTTTTCATAATGCTAAATGGGAGGGGATCCTAGCCAGATGGGATGGAGGTTCCAGGGAGATGGGTAGGTATGGAAGAGGTTGAGGAGCACTGCTCTAAGACACCCTTTGCTGAAAGCCTAATCTTATTAGAGCCAAAAGCATGTGGACGATCCAGGTTCTAGATGGGGCAAATACAGAAAAACCTGTTCTCACCTCTGTGTACTACAGATCCAAAATAGGAATCAGCTAACTGGGCTGTGTTCTCGGAGGCCCTGTTCCTGCACCATTAAAGCCAATGGGAGCTTTGCTATTGGCTTCAACAAGCCCTGAAATGTCCCCGATCCAAAGTTCTCAGCGTCCTAGAACCATCAGAGCCATTAGAAGGTGGTGGGCGGTGACAAAAATTGTGCGTTAAAGAAGATCCTTAGAATGAAGGGTAGCAAGGTGTTCGCGTAGCAGAATGAGACCGTTTGAACAGCTGGAGGTTGGGACAGATCAATAAAACAACTAGGAAAATCTATTTAGAATTCACAGGCAAGAGAGTTTAAATAACTTGAAGCTTTGACAGGTGAGGCCTTGGTGGGTTCTGGTTTGCTGACACTGCTGGTTGCTTAGTATTGCTGTAATGGGCACAGAGCCCCAGACAATGGGGATAGTTCAAGGCTAGCTTTGGGGAAGACCTGAACATTTGAATGCATGTAAGAATGGGTGCAGATCCCGCAGCAGCTGAAGCATGTCCTGTATCACCACCTATGCCCATCAATTTATCAGCCCTAGAGAGTCTCCTACCCAGTGTTATGGAAAATGGTCATGAATCCAAGGGTGATACAGTGCAGGAGACTTAGAGAAGAAGTGAGGCTACATCTTGTGGAGGACTGTGACAGTCCACACCTCCACCTTCTTCTATTTCAAATCCTTCCTTAAAGGTAATCTCCTCCAAAAGGCCTTTGACCCCAGTTCCCTAACCTTGCAGCAAGTTGCGCATGCCAATACATGTGATTATGTCTTCCTCTACTGGCTGGTCCTAGAAACGCTAGAGCAGGCAGCTTCTTTCTATGCTCTTCCAGGTCTTCCTCCTGACCAGGCTCTCCCTTAGCTAGTGGAGCTCCCCTTGCAGCCCAAGTGGTGAAGACCTGTGTTTTGGACGCTGAAGGCATGGAATGACCATGGGAAAGCTATCTGTATGTGGCCATGGTTTGCTATACTAGCATAAAAATTGAATGAAACATGGAATTAACAAGGTGCGCCGAACTTCCCTGCTCACTCAGTCATCCTGGTTTTGCCAACCCCCCGTGTTTAAAAATCATGAGTCCCCCCTCCCCCCAATCATGACATTGGCTTAACAATCATAGAAAAAAATGCCTTCTGAGGCTTTAGGGTCACACTTGGGCCACATTTTCACACTTCACAGCCAGGAGGGCTAGACAGTTACCTTTATTGTGTAATGACAGCTGAGAGTCTCACCTGATCCCATGCCTCCAGGAGCTGGGGCTTTAAGAAAAATCACTAAGTATCACGAGACTCTCAATAAAATCTCATGAGGTGCCACACTGTTGCTCTCTTATTTGTCTGGAAAGTATCTGGCACACTTTGGGTGCTCCTTAGCTATTAATAATGGACAGATAAGCACCCTCTGCTACATAATGCTCAATAGTCTAATTCAGCAACTACAGGGTTAAATTCTGGAATGTAGCGCATGGCTTAATTGGAACATCCTATGTCAGAGACCAGTGCTAAGGGTGAAACATTATTGCTGCTTGTTGTGGGAAGATGTCTCTAATTAAACCTAGGGCGTGTCTGCAAAGCAACAGAATGGCAGAAAACCCTGGGCCTTGTTTCTGTGTTTAAATGCAAGTTTAAAATCCAAGTGGATGCTCTGTGATTCTTCATTACCTGGCAGATGTATAGATCTAGAGGCCTCTGGTAAATATACTGCAGTATAGATGTGGAATAATAATCAAATAGGCCTGACTGCGATCTCACATCTGCATAAATCAGGGTAACGCTAGTCCAGCCAGCGTCCAGAATGGAGCTGGATGAAATTCTTCAGACAGACAAAAAACTCTCTTCATTGAAAGATACAGATTCAAATTGACCTAAACATTTTGTGAATGTGTGTAGAATTCGCTGTTTCAGTCACTGCCCCCCCCAATTCTGAAAAAATCAAAATGTTTGGTTCTGCCATTGTCTACAGCAAATGTTTGGATTATTTTTTTAAATTTGAAATGATTTTTTTCTTTCAGATTTTACTTGATTATTGTTTTAAATGTACAAAAATCCAAAAATAAAACAAAACATTTGGTTTGGCCCAAAACGATTCTCCACCCCCACCCCCACTTTTTCGGTTTGGCCAGTGAGCCAAAAAAAAAATAAAAAAATCTGTTCTCTGCACAGCTCCAGCTAGCCCTGAATCAGCCCCCGGCTGCGTCTGCTGCTGCCACTGACCCAGTGGCCGAACTCGCCATAAGCCACTAAATCTATTTATGGGGCCTGGAGTGCTTCCCCCAGAAAGAACCACCCCAAAGTCAAACACAGCAGGAAGAAAACTGGTTTCTAGCTGCTGCTCCTCGGTTCCCTTTCGCAGGCAGATTCCACCGTAGTGGGAGTGGATGCAACTCCCATTGACTTCACCTGCCAGAAGGAGTTACCACCGTCGTATTCCATGGCGAAGTGACCCAAAGAGCAGGGCATCGAGCACCAGACCATGTTCCGGGGGGAGGTTACTACCAGCAGGCAGCTCAGACATGATCAGTTCCCAAAGACAAGGACAAGCCTTCTCCCCCAGCATGCTCCCAGAGCAAGGTGCTGATCAGAACGGGGGTGGCATTTGGTTTGGTTCATCCGGCCCAAAGCTTATTTGTCACTTGAAAAGAGAGTTCGTCAGCCAGAGTCCCCCAGGTTCATCCCAGGTCTAGTGTGGGAGTCCCTTCTGCAAGGGGGAAAACCTTTCCTCGTAGTTACCCTGCTCCTCTGGCAAGACTTAGCAAGCAACAGCTCTCTCCTGCTCTCCCTAGCCTTAATTCTGGTTATGGTCACTTTTGCTGTGGTTTCCCGAAACCTTTGAATCATAGAAACCCAAGCCTGACGAGATCCTGCCGTAGTCCATCCCTCTGTCAGCATAAGATTTTCCCAATACTTTGCCCGCTATAGCTTGATGGGTCATTGCGCTCCAATGTTTTCACATTGTCTTGCTGCATGACCAGTCTCCCTCCTGACACTTCAGACTGAAAGCAGATCTCTCTGGACTCTTGCCATGCCAGGAGCTGCCTGCTCCTTTTCCTCCCCTATCCCCAACATAATCCTCCAACTTCCTTCCCCAGGGGCCGGTGCAGTTCACCAGAGCACTTACAGCTCAGCTCTGTGAAGCAGTTCCTCAGCTGGTGTAAATCAGCAGGGCTCTTTTCAAGTCAAAGGAGTGACATTGATTTACAACAGCTGAAGCACCAGGCCTGGTTCTTTTACTTTTCTTTTCTTCCGTTCAGAGCTTTCCTTCCCCCTGGCGCTTGCTAGCAGGGCTGTGCAGAGAGAATCTCATCAGCTCTTTTTTTTTTCCTGCCCACTTTATGTTTTCCTGGTAACACGTTATTTTTAATGCTACATTAATTGTTGGGAAATCACAATAGACTTTTTATGGCCTCCTCATTGAGCGCTGGTGAATTGGCTCCATCATCAATGTTATTGCAGGGGATGCTAAATGAATTAATGATTAGACACAACATAAAGAAAGGGGTTTTTTTTCCCTTCCCAGGTTATTTCTTTTGTTGTTTCTGCTCTGTTAACCTCTCCCTTTGTTTCCCAGCTTTATGTTCTGTTTCCATCACCCTTCTCTAACTCAACTGCACAATGTATGTGCTCCCCCGTCCCCCACTTGTTAATCCTCCCTTATTTTAAAAACTCCACTTAACTCCTTCTGGTCATCTCCGTTTCCAGCCCCCTTCCTCCTCCTGTTCTTTTTGTCTGGTTGTCCTGCCCCTTTAGGACTTGTTCCTGTTTGGGGGAGGGGTGGAGAGTAGGATCATTGCAGCATTCCTGACTGCCAGTAGCTGCTGAATGCCTGAGGACACTGTAGTGAGACACTGTCCCTTTAAAGGAATTTCCCCTTGGGACCATAAACTCTGGAATGATCCATAATTAACAGAATTGTCTTGGGGCCCAACCCTGCAAAACCTCACTACTGCCATGATTGGTGCTATTGACTTCATGGGGACTAATCACTTCAATTTAACCCAGTGAGACTTGTTTGGCAGAGTGTAAAAAGAGAAACAGACCCCAGGTCTCAGTCTGGGCTCACGGTGCCCTGCTCTGGATAGAGCTACCCGCTGTGTAGGATTTCATCCCGTGTCCGGCACAGTAATCAGGCAGCAAGTGTGTGCAGGTTCTTCCAGGAGCGCCGGAAGGTCCTGCCCCCGAAATGCCGCCCCCGACGGAGGCGGCGGAAGGTCCCGCCCCCAAATTACCGCTGACGACCGGGGTGGCCGGCGCCCCCCAAATCTTAGTGCCCTAGGCGACCACCCTAGGTCGCCTAATGGGTTGCGCCGGCCCTGGGTTCTTCCTTTCTAGATGTGAACGCTCTGGGCTTTTCTGGGCTGAGATGTTCAAAGTTACATATGGACGCTCAATTTCCAATCCTTAGGCAGCTTTGAAAATCTCACCCCTTGCCCTTTGCTTAGACCAGGGGTAGGCAACCTATGGCACGGGTGCCGAAGGTGGCACACGAGCTGGTTTTCAGTGGCACTCACACTGCCCGGGTCCTGGCCACCAGTCCGGGGGGCTCTGCATTTTAATTTAATTTTAAATGAAGCTTCTTAAACATTTTTAAAACCTTATTTACTTTACACACAACAATAGTTTAGTTATATAATATAGAAAGAGACCTTCTAAAAACGTTAACATGTATGACTGGCACACGAAACCTTAAATCAGAGTGAATAAATGAAGCCTCGGCACACCACTTCTGAGAGGTTGCCGACCCCTGGCTTTCACCCTGTCCAGTTTAAGGAAATGAATGTCCTAGCTCATCAAAACTGGCAAAGCATTTAAACCTCTAGGCCCTGATTCTCCTCTCACACTAGTGTAAATCAGGAACAACTCCAACAAAGTCCATAGAGTCCCACTGCTGTGAAACTGGAGTCAGCAGAAGGAGAATCAGGCCCCTCAAGCCTGTTAACCGCCTCTGTTTCCCTCAGTCTGGATGCTGGGAGTAGCCCCATCAGTCACGTTTCATTTCCCTGCCTCAGGCTGCAGTGTTTGGGGTGCAAATGCTGCAGGGGACTGTTCCTTTGTTAAAATAAAGCTTACATAGGATTGGCAGAAACTCCTGGAATTAGTTATTTGAACATTAGATTTTGTAAGAGATTTTTTTTTCTTTTCTTTTTAGGACCTAGATTTATTTCCATTTCTCTATGTTCCTTTTTCCTGTGCTTCCCTTCCTCTGCTCCCTGTCTCTCACTCACCTGACACTTCCACATAGCCGTCCTTGGTTTTCACAGTCAGCTCCTCGGGTTTAAAGCTTTGCACGTTGACACACACCTTCCAGGGCTCCCCAGAGAAGGGAGCAGGACTCCGACCTTCCGGGTAACTGCCGAACCTGGAGCCGTATCCAGGAGGGGGCATGCCAGAGGCTCGGGCCATTCCTGATCGCAGTGGACTGGGCCAGGTACTGGTCAGTCGTGGGCGAGCCCAGTCCAGCAAGTCTGCAGTCAGGTCCCCAGAGAAGGGGCACATGCCGAAGTCATCGTCCAGGAGTCGAGAGGACAAGCCAGGCTCTCTGAATCGGTCTCGGACATTTCGGTGCCTGGGGGAGTAATGGCAGGAAAAGGGCATCTGGCCGTCAGCCATGATTTTCTTCTAAGTCAAAAACAACACTGAGTGAGGACAAACCTGCCAACGCTGTCCGGCTCTGGAGCACGAGAAATGTCAGTGTTTGCTTTTCTGTTCCTTAGCACAAAGTTTCCCTTGAGAAAGTTCCCAGGATTGAGTCATCCACTCACCCAAACCAGAGAGGGGGGAACTGCTGTGCCCGGATTCCGAAAGTTTATATTAGTTTATACCTGTTCCCCAAAACCAACACGATAAAAAAAAAATCAGGGTTGATTCATTCAAAGATTTAAAAGGCAGGGAGCAGAGAATTCAGGAGGCAGGGAGCGAGAGGAGAGAAAAAGTATCCTGTTTGTTTGAAATCCCACACAAGAGAAAGTGGGGGAGCGAAGGAAAAAATACCTTGTTGGTGAAAAATCTCTTCCAGGGAGCGAGAAAATCCCCAACTTAAGACGCTTGTTTCCTCTGTCTACCTGCCCCTTTCCCTTCCGATCCCTGGCAGGAGCTTAAATAAACATTTGTGCTCAGAGTCGAGAAACTTCTCTAACATTCCAACCAGCTGGGAGCCTTCTATTTATATGGAGCTCGGTGCTGGGGGTTGTGCTTTGCAATCCTTGCCGTGTCAGCTGAGTATTTTAGAGAGGATGAAACACCCTTGGAGAATCTATGCTGTGACAGCTGACCTCTCCCACTGGGCCGGGAAGACTTACGTGGGACAGCCAAGTTTAGGCAGCTTTCCTCACTTGCCACTCCTTCTGCTCTGCTCCCTCCCCGTCCTTTGCTCCCTCCCTAGCCCACAGCAGCCAACATGCTCGGAATAGCTTCAGGGCTGACTGCATCCCCCCTCCTGTCACCATTTTAAAATACCCCCTGGCCCAAAAGCTTATCAGAGGCCTGGCTCGCTCGCCTCTCACTGTAAGGACACCTGTTAGCAGGGGCTGATTGAGCCAAGCACTGTCCAGCTTGCTGTGAGGCGTTCCCTTGTGGCTTCGGTGCCGGTATCGGGGCTCGTGACGATCTAGGGCTGTGCGCAAGGGGTCAGACTTTTCAAGAGGGCCCTTGTGTGGCAGAGCAGCCCGCTGACTCAGCCCTGGCACGGGCGCCCAGTCCCCGCTACAGTCAGGGTTAGGAGACCAAGCCCACGGCAAGTGCTTCATGGCAATTGTGAGCTAGATTGGGCCCTGGATTAGGTCTGCTTCTCCCCCGGTACCCTAACCAGCTGGCAAGTGTGTGAGTCGGGGTGCCCCCCCACCCCCACGATAGGGCAGCACTGGCTGGGGAGGGTTTGGCCAGGGTGGCTGGCCTCTCCCATTGACACTCCCAAAGCAGGAAGCTGTGGTGCAAACAGCATCTCCCCTCTCCCTTGGCACAAATCCTCCTCCCAGGGCCGCGGCAGCCCCTGCTGGCATAGGAAGTGTCATTTGTCCCCCCAGAGCTTGGGGGGAGGGGAACTGAGCCCCACTTCGGTATGCTGTCTGCAGCTGGCCCCTCGTATGGGTGCTGGTGCCGGGAGCAGTGGGGTGGGCTCTGGGGAGGTGCTCGTGGGACAGTTGTGGGGAGCATGGCGGATAACTGAGCACGGGATAAACCGTTGTTCAGGGTCGTAGCAGTTCAGGGCTGGTCCAGGCTCCCCTGCCGCCCCGGGCTGGGATTCTCCCCGTGACAGCGCAGGGCAGCTATGGACTCTGCTCTGCCAGGCCTAGCAGGTGGCCAGGAGCTTCTAGAGCACTGAACCCAGCCAAACAAGGGAGGTTTGGGGCTTGCCTCACCCCAGCTCCAGCACGTTAGCAGACCTGGGAGGTGCTTTTTGCATCACTCCCCCGCCTGCCCTCCCACAGCTGCTGCACCCAGCTGGAGCTCCGAGGCTTGTGCTCGGGACTACGGCCTATAATTACAGTATGGAGCAGGCTGAGCCAGGCAGAGCTGCGCCTCCATCCCCATGGGGTGCAGGAGCCATGACCAGCTCGCATCGCTCGCTCCTCTGAAAGCTGGCCAGACACGTCTCTGTTCCTGGGGCTGCCCCAGCCCCAGCTCCCTTTGAAGTGCCTGGGAAGCCTCCCCAGGGCTTCCAGGGGCTGGGCCCACGAAGTGCTGCTTTAACCTCTGTCGAAACTGGCCTGGGATGCGTTTGACCTTCACAGACCTTGCCAAAGCCCCAGCCAGCTCCCAGCTGGGGCTGTCAGTAGCACAGGGGGTGTGTACGTGGCTGACTGCTCTGGGCAGGAGAATCCTGAGCACGGGCCTCTCTGGCGGGGATGGCTCCGCACAGGCTACAAAGGGGGTGACCGCCCGGGGCAGGGAAATCACCCCGCCCCCGCCGTTTGGCAGCTGAATTGTATTTCAGTAGTGTCATGCATCCCCCTCCCATGCAGTGACCAAGCGCTGGCTTTCAACGCCCTTCATTTCAGAAATGAACCGAGGGCTTATAGAGGCCCGGGGATCGTGGCTGCCAGGCTGCGGGGGCAGAGCACGTCTGCGTGCTGGTACAGGGCTGGGTGAGACCATTGGCTCATAATAATAATGATTGACTTCACCAGTGCTGTCGCGTCGCCCCGCGCTCCCCCGGAGCTCCCCCGGTGCTGTCGCGTCGCCCCGCGCTCCCCCGGAGCTCCCCCGGTGCTGTCGCGTCGCCCCGCGCTCCCCCGGAGCTCCCCCGGTGCTGGCGCGTCGCCCCGCGCTCCCCCGGAGCTGCCCCGGTGCTGTCGCGTCGCCCCGCGCTCCCCCGGAGCTCCCCCGGTGCTGTCGCGTCGCCCCGCGCTTCCCCGGAGCTCCCCCGGTGCTGTCGCGTCGCCCCACGTCGCCCCGTGCTCCCCCGGTGCTGTCGCATCGCCCCGTGCTCCCCCAGTGCTGGCGCGTCGCCCCGCGCTCCCCCGGAGCTGCCCCGGTGCTGGCACGTCGCCCCGCGCTCCCCCGGAGCTGCCCCGGTGCTGGCGCGTTGCCCCGCGCTCCCCCGGAGCTCCCCCGGTGCTGGTGCGTCGCCCCGCGCTCCCCCGGAGCTCCCCCGGTGCTGTCGCGTCGCCCCGCGCTCCCCCGGAGCTGCCCCGGTGCTGTCGCGTCGCCCCACGTTGCCCCGTGCTCCCCCGGTGCTGTCGCGTCGCCCCGCGCTCCCCCGGAGCTCCCCCGGTGCTGGCGCGTCGCCCCGCGCTCCCCCGGCGCTGCCCCGGTGCTGTCGCGTCGCCCCCCGCTCCCCCGGAGCTGCCCCGGTGCAGGCACGTCGCCCCGCGCTCCCCCAGAGCTGCCCCGGTGCTGGCGCGTTGCCCCGCGCTCCCCCAGAGCTTGCATGTCTCCCAGAGGTGCAGGGGAATGCCCAGCTCAACCAGAATTAGCCTGTAGTTAGAAAAAGGCAGAGGGCTCCTTACCGAGGAATTGAGGCTAGACAGGGCCTATTCGGTTGCCCAGTGCACTCTCCTGCCAACGTGGGATTCACCTGCTGTATAGCCTCTAAATGGGGCTCCCTCCGCTTCCCTGTGGAGACCATGCCAGAGGCTAGTCAGTGTCTAACAGACAGCATCGCTCGGCCACGCTGCCTGACATCCCGCCTCTATTTTCTTCTGCTTCGCTTCAGCCCAATCATTCCACCTCTTCCCGCCCCCACCCTCTGTGTTCTCCACCGGCTCCTGAGTCACTGGTTAGCAGACATGTCCTAGGTGGTGATGTTCAGCTCTCAGGCCGCACTCCAAACGTTACCTCAGCCGCCAGGCTAATCACAGCGGGAGGGACTCGGAGACGGTAACGAAACGGGGCAGGAGCAGGGCCGGGATCCAGGCGGACGCTTCTCTCTGGTGCAAGCTCAGTGCAGTGCAGCTCCCCGCCTCGTCGCTTGGTCGCCTCTGGAGCAAGAATCGAGTTTATCGCACTGAAATCAGCCGATAGAGCGTTTCTAGAGGGGTTTAGAGAGGGAATCAGGGCGATGAGCAAAAGGCGGCTCCTGTGGCAGAATGAAGTCACAGTTCCTGACTGCCTGCTACGTGAGGCACAGGTTGAACTGCTTCGCTTCCCTGGGGATTACACCAGCGTCTTCCTAGAGCAGCATCGGGGGAAGCAGGACGACAGGGGTCCTCGTCCCCTTGGCTGTTGGGGGCCTCCCCCATCCATAAGGGCGTAGAATTTGAAACTGTTTCCCCCTTCTACCTAACGCCCCCAGGCTAGTGGGTCCATTTACTGATTGATGGGGGCCACGAGTGCCTCTCTTGGGGACAAATTTTGGCAGCCTGGCTCACACCGAGTAGTATCTGAAGCTTCTAGATAAGTTCCATCTACGACATCTGCGGTGCCGTACTCTGCATCAAATGGCAGGCGACCGTTACCAAGCACGAGGCTCTGGAACGTAGTCACGCCACGGGGCTCAAAGCCAGGCACGTCGCAACCTAGGTACGCTGGGCTGGTCACGTGTTGAAGATGGACAACACCAGAATGCCACAGCAGTGAACTGAAAGTGGGTGACTGCATATGAACCGATTCAAGGCCTCCCTGAAGCGTAGCTGCAACATTGACGCGGTCAGCAACAGCCAGATCGCGCCGGGGAGCTGCAGTCAGCGATGGGGATTACTTGCCTTGGGGCACTGAGGCTGAGTCATAAAGAGCAGGCGCAGACGGCAATCCCTTCCTCGGCCTCGGGCGACCCATGTGCTTTCTGCCACGCGCACGGTGGCCTTTTTAGCCACAGTTGTACTCACAGGCGTCACGTGTCCTCTTCGGTCACCACAGAACAGCAAGCAAGAAAAGTCTCTTACTCCGGGCGCTGTCCCTTGGCAATCAGTGGCACTGCCCAGGCAGGAGGGGGCTGTTTAGTGGGAGGCAGGGGGTCAGAATTTGGCCCTGTGTCAAGCAATGGTTAGGCCCTTGGCTCCAACCCCACCCCATCTTTGAACACTATCAACTATGGTTATAACAGTTAATATGTTTAAGCACATGAGCAAACTGCAGCCACGTAAGTCGCCCCATGGAGGTCACTGAAGTTAGGCCTCTGCTTAAGTACCTGACCGAATCGGCACCTCAGTACCCTGCCAATGTCGCATTGCGAGCGGGATCTGGGTGGCAGCAAACTGGCTCCAATGACCTTGGCGAAGGCATAGTGATGCTGTCTGGGACGGGAAGGCATTTGGATGAAGATGGCCTCACCACTAGGCATGGGGGGGAAGGCTCATGTTTGGTGGGGCAGGCACAAATCAGCGCCGGGGCTTGAAGAATCACCTTTGCTCTCCCCCTGCTCCCAGTGTAACTCAGCCAGGTCGGAGAGGCTGATCCTACAGCTGTAAATGTGCATTTTACATTCCTTGGGCCAGTGCCCGGCAACATTGGCCCTGCAGCGGTTAGTGGCAGATCTGTGACCGATGCTAGCACTGCTTTCCATTGCTCATCCTCCCTGGACCTGTGTGCCACGCTCCTTCCTTCCTTCCAGCACCTACACATTCTCCATACACTTGACAGAGCTAATTATACCAATAACATCTTAATGTCCCGCGGGGTAATTGTTAATTCATTGGGTGGTCACTGTAAAACCATTAATCACAGTGAACCAACGTGCTATTAATGGGAAAGTGAGTGCAACTCCCCGGTACGCAGTGAGTTGCAGCCATGTCAGGCCCAGGATATTAGAGAGACAAGGCGGGTGAGGCACCATCGAACCTTGTCTCTCTCTCACCAATAGAGGGTGATCCAAGGAAAGATATTGCCTTGCCCACCTTGTCTCCGCAATTCCATTGGCACGTTGAGCAGTTATTGCATGTGGTTGTCGATACGTGTCCTCCCTGTCTGGAGGATGCTTTGATTTAGATCATAAAAAACGTCTTGGCAACATACTGCGGTGGGGCTGCAGGATCTCTGGAGGGCAGGCTGGAATTAAAGCAGCCTTCTCTCATCCCTACATAGCTACGGACATTGTTCAATGGGGACGGCCTGGCCCTCTGCCTGATTCCCCTGGCATCCAACATAGGATCAGAGAAGTCCTATTGGTCCATTCAGACCATCCTACTGCATGGGCAGAGTCAAGGCTCTATGGAGGGCATAAAGGATTCGAAACTGATGCACACTCTCATAGACTCATAGACTTTAAGGTCAGAAGGGACCATTATGATCGTCTAGTCTGACCTCCTGCACAACGCAGGCCTCAGAACCTCACCCACCCATTCCTGTAACAAACCCCTGACCTATGTCTGACCTATTGAAGTCCTCAACTTGTGGTTTAAGGACTTCAAGGTGCAGAGAATCCTCCAGCAAGTGACCCGTGCCCCACGCTGCGGAGGAAGGCAACAAACCCCCCAGGGTCTCTGCCAATCTGCCCTGGAGGAAAATTCCTNGTGCTGTCGCGTCGCCCCGCGCTCCCCCGGAGCTGCCCCGGTGCTGTCGCGTCGCCCCACGTTGCCCCGTGCTCCCCCGGTGCTGTCGCGTCGCCCCGCGCTCCCCCGGAGCTCCCCCGGTGCTGGCGCGTCGCCCCGCGCTCCCCCGGTGCTGTCGCGTCGCCCCGCGCTCCCCCGGAGCTGCCCCGGTGCTGGCACGTCGCCCCGCGCTCCCCCGGAGCTGCCCCGGTGCTGGCGCGTTGCCCCGCGCTCCCCCAGAGCTTGCATGTCTCCCAGAGGTGCAGGGGAATGCCCAGCTCAACCAGAATTAGCCTGTAGTTAGAAAAAGGCAGAGGGCTCCTTACCGAGGAATTGAGGCTAGACAGGGCCTATTCGGTTGCCCAGTGCACTCTCCTGCCAACGTGGGATTCACCTGCTGTATAGCCTCTAAATGGGGCTCCCTCCGCTTCCCTGTGGAGACCATGCCAGAGGCTAGTCAGTGTCTAACAGACAGCATCGCTCGGCCACGCTGCCTGACATCCCGCCTCTATTTTCTTCTGCTTCGCTTCAGCCCAATCATTCCACCTCTTCCCGCCCCCACCCTCTGTGTTCTCCACCGGCTCCTGAGTCACTGGTTAGCAGACATGTCCTAGGTGGTGATGTTCAGCTCTCAGGCCGCACTCCAAACGTTACCTCAGCCGCCAGGCTAATCACAGCGGGAGGGACTCGGAGACGGTAACGAAACGGGGCAGGAGCAGGGCCGGGATCCAGGCGGACGCTTCTCTCTGGTGCAAGCTCAGTGCAGTGCAGCTCCCCGCCTCGTCGCTTGGTCGCCTCTGGAGCAAGAATCGAGTTTTTCGCACTGAAATCAGCCGATAGAGCGTTTCTAGAGGGGTTTAGAGAGGGAATCAGGGCGATGAGCAAAAGGCGGCTCCTGTGGCAGAATGAAGTCACAGTTCCTGACTGCCTGCTACGTGAGGCACAGGTTGAACTGCTTCGCTTCCCTGGGGATTACACCAGCGTCTTCCTAGAGCAGCATCGGGGGAAGCAGGACGACAGGGGTCCTCGTCCCCTTGGCTGTTGGGGGCCTCCCCCATCCATAAGGGCGTAGAATTTGAAACTGTTTCCCCCTTCTACCTAACGCCCCCAGGCTAGTGGGTCCATTTACTGATTGATGGGGGCCACGAGTGCCTCTCTTGGGGACAAATTTTGGCAGCCTGGCTCACACCGAGTAGTATCTGAAGCTTCTAGATAAGTTCCATCTACGACATCTGCGGTGCCGTACTCTGCATCAAATGGCAGGCGACCGTTACCAAGCACGAGGCTCTGGAACGTAGTCACGCCACGGGGCTCAAAGCCAGGCACGTCGCAACCTAGGTACGCTGGGCTGGTCACGTGTTGAAGATGGACAACACCAGAATGCCACAGCAGTGAACTGAAAGTGGGTGACTGCATATGAACCGATTCAAGGCCTCCCTGAAGCGTAGCTGCAACATTGACGCGGTCAGCAAGAGCCAGATCGCGCCGGGGAGCTGCAGTCAGCGATGGGGATTACTTGCCTTGGGGCACTGAGGCTGAGTCATAAAGAGCAGGCGCAGACGGCAATCCCTTCCTCGGCCTCGGGCGACCCATGTGCTTTCTGCCACGCGCACGGTGGCCTTTTTAGCCACAGTTGTACTCACAGGCGTCACGTGTCCTCTTCGGTCACCACAGAACAGCAAGCAAGAAAAGTCTCTTACTCCGGGCGCTGTCCCTTGGCAATCAGTGGCACTGCCCAGGCAGGAGGGGGCTGTTTAGTGGGAGGCAGGGGGTCAGAATTTGGCCCTGTGTCAAGCAATGGTTAGGCCCTTGGCTCCAACCCCACCCCATCTTTGAACACTATCAACTATGGTTATAACAGTTAATATGTTTAAGCACATGAGCAAACTGCAGCCACGTAAGTCGCCCCATGGAGGTCACTGAAGTTAGGCCTCTGCTTAAGTACCTGACCGAATCGGCACCTCAGTACCCTGCCAATGTCGCATTGCGAGCGGGATCTGGGTGGCAGCAAACTGGCTCCAATGACCTTGGCGAAGGCATAGTGATGCTGTCTGGGACGGGAAGGCATTTGGATGAAGATGGCCTCACCACTAGGCATGGGGGGGAAGGCTCATGTTTGGTGGGGCAGGCACAAATCAGCGCCGGGGCTTGAAGAATCACCTTTGCTCTCCCCCTGCTCCCAGTGTAACTCAGCCAGGTCGGAGAGGCTGATCCTACAGCTGTAAATGTGCATTTTACATTCCTTGGGCCAGTGCCCGGCAACATTGGCCCTGCAGCGGTTAGTGGCAGACCTGTGACCGATGCTAGCACTGCTTTCCATTGCTCATCCTCCCTGGACCTGTGTGCCACGCTCCTTCCTTCCTTCCAGCACCTACACATTCTCCATACACTTGACAGAGCTAATTATACCAATAACATCTTAATGTCCCGCGGGGTAATTGTTAATTCATTGGGTGGTCACTGTAAAACCATTAATCACAGTGAACCAACGTGCTATTAATGGGAAAGTGAGTGCAACTCCCCGGTACGCAGTGAGTTGCAGCCATGTCAGGCCCAGGATATTAGACAGACAAGGCGGGTGAGGCACTATCGAACGCTTGGTCTCTCTCACCAATAGAGGGTGATCCAAGGAAAGATATTACCTTGCCCACCTTGTCTCTTGAGCAGTTATTGCATGTGCTTGTCGATACGTGTCCTCCCTGTCTGGAGGATGCTTTGATTTAGATCATAAAAAACGTCTTGGCAACATACTGCGGTGGGGCTGCAGGATCTCTGGAGGGCAGGCTGGAATTAAAGCAGCCTTCTCTCATCCCTACATAGCTACGGACATTGTTCAATGGGGACGGCCTGGCCCTCTGCCTGATTCCCCTGGCATCCAACATAGGATCAGAGAAGTCCTATTGGTCCATTCAGACCATCCTACTGCATGGGCAGAGTCAAGGCTCTATGGATTCGAAACTGATACACACTCTCATAGACTCATAGACTTTAAGGTCAGAAGGGACCATTATGATCTTCTAGTCTGACCTCCTGCACAACGCAGGCCTCAGAACCTCACCCACCCATTCCTGTAACAAACCCCTGACCTATGTCTGAGCTATTGAAGTCCTCAACTTGTGGTTTAAGGACTTCAAGGTGCAGAGAATCCTCCAGCAAGTGACCCGTGCCCCACGCTGCGGAGGAAGGCGACAAACCCCCCAGGGTCTCTGCCAATCTGCCCTGGAGGAAAATTCCTTCTCGACCCCAAATATGGCGATCAGCTAAACCCTGAGCATGTGGGCAAGACTCACCAGCCAGACACCCAGGAAAGAATTCTCTGTAGTAACTCAGATCCCACCCCATCGAACATCCCATCACAGGCCATTGGGCATATTTACCGCTAATAGTCAAACATCAATTAATTGCCAAAATTAGGCTATCCCATCACACCATCCCCTCCATAAACTTATCAAACTTAGTCTTGAAGCCAGATACGTCTTTTGCCCTCACTGCTCCCCTTGGAAGGCTATTCCAGAACTTCACTCCTCTGATGGTTAGAAACCTTCGTCTAATTTCAAGTCTAAACTTCCTGATGGCCAGTTTAGACCAGCTCCTGCTTTGATCGTGGTCACTCTCACAAGCTAAGCAGGCTGGGTCACTGTGTGGATGAAAGCGCTAGGTATTGGTAGGTGGCACTCTTCCCTGCGACTCCGTGAGATATCAGGGCAGCGCTCGGCTGCTGGAGGGGGCTGGCTCCTTATTGGCAGGAGATCTAAAGCTAAGGGCCTGCCCATCCCCTTTGGCTCATTAAAGTGCCCATAGCACTTTTCCCAAGGGCTGGGGGGAGAGGGGGTTCACCTAAGCATCTTGGCGAAATTCTGCTGCGGCGTTTTTCCCCCTGGAGTTTCTTGTGACTATTATTTGCTCTCTGGCTGCATACCCTGCAGTTCTAGTGTTTCTATAAATAACACAGAGACGGCGGCTCCAGACAGAACCCAACTCCCTTTAGAATCTCACCAAACAAAAGTGATTTTCCAAAATGTGTCCCTGGAAAATCCCGGTCGGTGCCAATTATTCTTTGTGTTTCAGTCTTTGAGAGACTGAAGCATTGTGGCCCCAGAGAGAACAGGCAGGACCGAGGTGCCACCATGGCCTGAGGCCCCTGCAATGGCAGGGAACTGATCAGGTGGGTTAGGCCCAGATGATCCTGGCAGGCAATCCCTGCTCCATGCTGCAGAGGAAGATGAAAATGCCCCTGGGTCCCTGCCAATCTGACCGGGGGGAAATTCCTTCCTGACCCCAACTCAGCATGAGCCTGAGCATGGGAGCCAGGATCACCAGCTAAGCACCTAAGAACAGAGGATTCTCTGCACCACTTCAGAACATTGCTCCATCCTGCCTGATGTCCTGCCTCCAGCTGTGGCCAAAACCTGATGCTTCAGAGGAAGGAGGAAAAACCCCAATGCATCCGACCAATTACATCTTTTTTGGGGGAAAAACTCCTTCCTGACCCCTGCTGGTGCTGGCCTGAAGCCCTGAAACATGAGGCTGATAATACCAATTAGAACTGCAAGTGAACTCATCACCGTCGGAGCAAGGCAGAGGCCCCACCTCTCCCTGGCCGGGAAGGAGAATAGACTCAGTATACTGGTTGTGCACTGTGAGGCCTGTGAAGAGAAGTTTCACTATTATATCAGAAATGTTACATGGCTCCAGGGCACTGTCCGAGCCCCTCCCCTCCCCTGTGGCTGGGGTGAGAGGGAAAGCAATGGCACGTGGGGGCCGCCCCTATTGTGACACGCCCCAGTGATCCTATTGCGATCTTGCCTTTCAACTGCTCTTAACCAAGGAGGCTGCTGCTCCCCCCCACATCCCCAGCCACTACAGAATTGCATCCTTGTCTTTTCCTTTTGCATCTAGGGTCTGCTGGTTTCATCACTGGGATTTTTGTACTGTCCGACAGCAAGGAGCATGGGGGCTATTGCTTTTATGATGTACAGAAACACCTTTAGCCAAGGGACCCAATTTTCAAAAGGAGCTGAGCACCCAACAGCTCCCTAGGAGAACAACAGAGCACTTTGGCAAATCTCTCCCACGACCTTTTGCAAAATATTTTTTAAAAAAGCCTTGAGCCAGGATGGTTGTTTCTTTCCATACATATGCTCAGGGATAGATGCATCAATGGGGTGAGGGGGAAAGAGAAAGGCAGTGCAGGAATGTGGGGAAGAAAAGATAAACATATAAATGACACTAGGGAAGGGAGAGAGACTGTCTGATGATTGATGGGATGGGGCATCTCTGGTGGCTGGACGTCACCGGAGTGCGTCATTATCTCACCTGCTCTCCGATGTCAGCCTCCCTTGCTAGAGTAGCTCACGGATTCCTCTCCTTGTACTAACAGGGAGAGTTCAGATAATGCCTCAGGTCAACATTTTCCTCCTCGGCCCTTGCTCCTTCTTGCACCCTCCTCCCAGGCCAGGCATAGTCCCTCTTCGTGGTAGTTATTGATCTACATGAATCATGGTTCCCCTCCTGCCAGCGGCTCCTGCCTCTTCTAGGTTTTCTAGTCCCTCCCCCTAGCTCTTATTGCTTCTCCAGGCACCACATCTCAGTCACCAGCCATGCCTCACCGCTAATAACACCGTCAGCCCCTGGGAGCTCTGGGAGCAGCTAAAGCCCCCTTGTGGGAGCCCAGGAGAGCTAGAGAGTTGGCAGCCATCCTCTGGAGACTCGCTGCACATACCCACTGGGAGGTGATGTGCTTTGTCCCCTGTGCTATCGGCATCTCTGACTCTGTTAAAGATGGACCCAAGACCAAACCCTGCATCCCAACACCCGCAATCTTTGGGGAAAGGGTCGAAATCCAGCCTGGGATCAGCGTTCTGTGCCCCAGGCCCATCTCCAATAGTGACCGGTCCCAGCGACTGGGAAAGCCCTGGAGGAGCTGGGGAAGCAGGGTCTCTTGTGGGGTAACTGCTGACCAGCCCTTGGGTTATTGGCCAGACTGCCCCTGCCCCAGCCTGGGACTGAGGGGCAGGGTCCGGTCCTGACAGAACATCCTGGAGAGATGCGGTCATGGGCCTTGACACCCCCCTGGATGAGTCCTGCCCTCTCTGAACTGCTGAACATTGAGAGCTCTGCCTTTTGACTGGCCTCACACTCAACGCCTCAGTCTGCCCGCACCCAGCACCAATCCCCCTGGGGGCTAGTTCTGCCCTTTTTACCCTGGGCCCTCTGGTTTCTTTACCAAGAGTTCCCTGGAATCACAGCCCTTGGATATCAACCAGACACACTCCCCCGTCCCCAGTAATTCACTTCTAGAAAGGTGCTTGCGCTGCAGAGTTCAGATCCGGATCCCGCTTCAAACTTTCCCAGAGTTCGGGGGTGTCTGGCTTCAGCCCATTCCATAGAGATGGCCCAGCAGCGAAGCTTGGATTCAGTTACAGAGCCTGACCCCAGCTTCCCTGAAGTTTCGGGGCGGGGGCGGGGGCGGGGGTGGGTTGTGTGGTTAGTTTTCTCTATTCTTTCCTCACTTCTTTTAACTTTACCACGTCATTGTATCTAATGGTGGTCAGTAGACACCTCTTGTCAGCATGCCAGAGCTGCAGTAAATCCACAACCATGGCTCTGTCCCCGCTGCTCTTCTTGCTGGCTGAGGCATCCCAGGGCAGTGCCCATGAAACCAGCGCCGTACAGCTCAGCGCCAGAGCAGAAGCAGCTGGGAGAGCTCTCTGGGGATCTGACCCCGTTGTGAGCATCATCTGCCCGTACCTTGGCATCAGCCATCAGCGGCAGAAGGCACTTGGTTCTAGGGGATGTTGCTAATGGAGCTCAGTGTCAGGGCAGAGAGGACCAAGGGTCAGAGCAGGGTCAAACCCGAGGCTGGGAGTAGCCGAGGAGTGTGTAGTCAGGTTCCAGGTCAGGGTCGAGACCAGGGGTCAGAATCCAAGTCAGGTTTCGGGGTCCAGATCAAGAGGTGAAGTCCAAATCTGTCCGAGTGCAAAGCCAGGAGAGCCGGAGCAGGAAGGGTCATGGCAGCTACAGGAACTCAGCTCTGTTACCTGGACCGCCCCTTGGGTTTATATAGGGTAGGGAGCCAATTGGGAGCCACGAGGCTGCTGCCTGTCAGACCCCTTGAGGCGGGACTTCCCATGGTCTGTGTACACAGCAGGTCATGGGTAGTAGAACACAAACTGGTTACAGCTGCCCCTGCCTGGCAGCTCTGGGTTCGAGAGCTGCTGGGCCTTACACGCAGCATCTGTCATTGGAGCGTGGGTTAAGCCCTCTGCCTTGGGGATGAGAGAGTGTGAGGGCCTCACGTGGTTCACACACATCATGCTTGGAGTCCCTGTCCTTAATACCCGGTCTCAGTAGCCCCAAGAAGAATGGAATCTAGACTCCCTCCATCCTTGGGTGATCTCTGTGCTTGGGGCAAAACCGCACCCTACGTGGGAGTCTCCACAGACAGGTCTCCTCCCATGGTCGCTATAACCCCGACTTACGGCCTTTGAGGATGGGCCGTGTTGGGCCGTGAGGTGGGTTTGCTCCTGTATCAGACAGGCCTGCTTAGCTCAAGCTTGGTCTCTTGTGCAGCCCCTCGGACCAGACACCGTTCTTTGAACCCCCGTGGGGAGCTCTCGCCAGCCGGTGCACCCCTCGTGGCTGGGGTGGGGAATATCAGCCTCCTCAACTCTGGTGCCCGTCGGTAGCGGCTTCAACCCTGCGGTGGTCTGCCCGTTCCCCCGACCCCGCCCGCTGGCCAGGCCGCGTACAAGTCCCGCCCCTTCCAGGGTAATAAGGAGTCCAACAGCCGAAAGGTGGAGGACCTTATGCCAGGACTTCAGCCCAACTCTGGGCCCAACAGGCCTTGTGTCAGAGGGGCTTTTATATCCCCATCTGGCAGCCAGTAGGGAGCCCAGGCCCCCTCCTCTACTCTGGGTTCCCACCTAGGGGCCCTGTGCTAAGGCCCCTTCTTCTGCTTTCTCTGACTCACTGCTGCGTCCCTGGACTACGTCCTCCCCTCCTCTGCCCCCAGCCCCTTTCTCAGGGCCCGTCCTTCCAGCACTTCCTCCCTGGAGGCTCCAGCTGCATTGGGCCTGCAGAATCGTTGCTGTAAAGCAGGACCTGCTTTATGGCTCTGCTCCACCCCTCGAACCACTTCCCTCCCTCTCACACCTGGATAAAGCTGGGGTGCTCTGCTGACTTCTGCTAGGAGTGTGGGGAAGCCAAGCGCCTTCACCCCCAGAGGTGCTGGGACCCAGCTCACTGCCTCCCCCCGTCTCTGGTGGTGAGGATGGGGCATCCCCACAAACCAAGACTTGCCTCTGGCTTGAAGTTCTGCTGCCTCATCTTACCCATCCCTGCCCTGGCTACCCAGTGCACACTGCTCTGCAACGATGGGCAGAGCAACGGGAAACCTCAAGTCATTAAACATTGCTCAGTCGTGCTGACGTCTATTCAGGGCAATAACATTAATCCCAAGGCACCTGTTTATTACCCTCAGTCTGGGAGGGGCTGAAGAGCCATTTAGTTCCAGCCTCTGTTACCAGCTCTTCCTGGCTTGTGTTACTAATTTCTTCCTGCTCCTTCTGTGCCGCTATTCCGAGCAAAGGGGAAGGGTGGGGCGGGGCTATGCGCCGTGCGTTTCTGCCACCTGCATTCAGTTTTGCTGCACCCAGCTTTTGCCAAGATGATATCTGATGAGGCATTAAATCAGTGGCGGGCGAAGCCACTGCCAGCTGGGCACAGCTCTGGTGAATAATGCGGAGCTGGCTGGCTGCAGGTGGCAGGGCGATGCCACAGAGCCCTGTGCAGATGGCTGGGCACCACCGTCAGGCAGGCACCGAGCAATAAAAAGCACACCCCAGGCCAGTAAAAGCCTTCAGGCAGAAAGCACAATGTCCACAAGCAGCAGGAGAAAAAACAGCCCTTTGCAAGTCACATTTGGGAAGGAGAATTCTTAGATCCTGCCTTAGCTTATTGGGCAGGAGAAATACTGCTGAGGGTCCAGCCTTGCGGGGTGCTGAGCTCTCTCAGCTGCCCCAGGAGTCAGGTCACTTACTTAGGGCCCTAATTTGAGGTACCTACGTTTGAAGTGTTTGGCTAAGGTCCCATGCAGCATAGGGGGTAGAACCCGCCACCCTGTCTGCAGCTCAAGCCACTAGCCCACACGCCTCCCACGCAGTCCAGTGCAGGACATCCCAGTTTGTTTCCTGTTCATGGGCTGCCAGGAGAGGAGTCCACTGCAGCGGCAGCTCTTTCATCCCTTCGGCTGTGGGGGAGGAGGGAGTGTCTGTATTCAGCAGCAGCCTGCAAGACTTATATTGGAGTAGCATTAACTTGACGCACGGGGAGTCACACTCATGGCTAGGCCGACGACCTAATCGCATTGATCTTGCTGGAGAAAGTATTGATGCCACAACACTGAGCCGCATCCGGCTGGTGAGTTTGCATGGTCTAGGTTGCAACATGGCACCACTGTTCATCGTGCCATTGCAACGTGACACAGAACATCGGCACAAGACCTCCCTGTTCTGCAGGAGCTTCCTGGCTTGGAGAACGGATCCCACTGACTGGCAGACGTTCCTTTCCTATTAGACATGTGGGATTCTAAGGCTCCGGGACTGTACCAAGGCGATAGGTGCCTTGTAAATAGCGATGACCAACAGGCTGCTTTTTTTTTTAAAGCTACAGGGAATGGCTCCTCCTGGGTCTCCAAACCACAAATATTTTTTCTGTAATAGGATAAGGGGAGAGGCTCCTTGTACTGCACAGCCATTAAGCATGTAACCCCCGTTATTGCCAATGGAAGTAGCCTGTGTTATCCATTGTGCTGGGTGATGAGAATTTCCCCCGTAACCCCGCCAAACACAGCAGGTCGAGGGGCATTCCGGGCTCCGGTTCTGTACAGGGCATTGGCATCTCTCTTCCAGCCACAGCCACCGTGTGCTGAGGGATTTGGGACAGGGAATCCAATGGTGTCATTCCATCGAAAGCAGTTGTTTTGGCAAGAATGGAATTCAGTCTCTTTGGCAGAGCTGCGTGGGGGAGGGGCGTTAAGCTCATTGCATGTCAGGACCAATAAAGCCTATCGGCAAAGCGGAGTGCAGGAGTGTTGCAGGTCAGATCTGTGGAGCAGCCAGAAGAGCTCCACAGTGCCGCGACGGGAATACTGGGTGCATTGGTGGTCAGGAGTAGCATTGGCAGAGCTGTGTTGGGGCCCAGGAGGGGAACAGGAGGAGCAGTGAGGGGCCTGAGTAGAGCTGTGAAGGGGAAACTTACAAAAACGCTTGCTCACGCTTTGCTCTTGCTTCTGCCAGTGCTCTAGGGGCCCAGGCCAAGGCCAAGTGAAGTCAATGGAAACATTCCCATTCGCTACCACAGAAGTTGGATCAGGCCCCAGATCTCTTACTCCACTAAAATCCTCCTTCAGTGTACGTGAAAGGAACACAGAAGACGAGTTCGTAACAAGAACTAATACTGTCAGAACCTTTATTTGAACGCTTGTTGTTTCTTTGAACCAGGCTAACAAATTAAATACCTCAGGAAGACTAAAGAACACAGTATGCGTTTCAGTGGAAATCAAAGGTAGCTCTACAATGACATAAAATGATCAGATGCTTCTGTATAATTTGGTAGTGGTCGACCAACAGAGAAGAGTGATGGAGACACACTACTCCCAGAACGGCTCTTCTCCCTTCTTTGCTTTGTTCTAAGCGTTTTCGGTTAATGGTATTTGACACTGAACCTGCCATTGGGGCCCTGAGAACACCAGGCCAGTTGGATCTGGGGTACTGCTCACCAGAGACCTTCCAGGTCATCATCAGTGGACCTTCTGTTGGCTCTTGCTGGATTTGGTGTGCCAGAAATCTGAGAGTGGGAGGTCTTCATCAGTCACTAGGGCCACCTGAGGAAAGGCACCTGTCCCTTAGTCAGGGAGCCATGCATCGTTCTTCTTTCTAAGCCGAATGGTTTATTGTAATATGTGGAGCTCCAGGACTTTTAGCAATGACCTTCTCTCTTTGTCACATGAAAATTTTTGTGCCACAACAAAAGTCATATGACCTATTGATTTCCTAGTAAGGAAGCCATAAAACCTACTGGACAGTGAGGACTAGGGTCAAAATATTTCAACCTGAATGCCTCGGATTAGGCACCTAAATCCATATTTTTAGTGTCCTAAATAAGTGTCCTGATTTTCAGGAAGGCCAAGCACCTGACATCACTGAGTGAAGTCAATGGGAACTATGGTTGGTTCAACACCTATGAAAATCAAGACACTTATTTTGATACCTAAATATGCACTACGGGCCAGATTTTTAAAGGTATTTAGGTACCTCACTTCCATAGGAGTTAGAAACCTAAATACCTTTATAATCTGGCCCAAAGGAGTCTAACTTTAAATAGCTATTTTTGAAAATCTTGGCCATAAAGTGCCAAATAATTTCCCCTGGAGTTAATGGGAGGGCTGCTATTGACTTCAATGGCGCTACACTGGTTTACATCCACCAAGGAGCTGGGCCACACTGTTTAGCATGTCACATGGTTTCAAACCAGGATCAGCTGCCCTGAGGCAGGTCATGGTTTACACTGGTGCAGCATGGACTACACTAGAGGTTTGCAGGAGTGCAGCTGCACCACTGGCTAAAAAACCCGGTGCAGTCAAGGCCGCAAAGGATTCCCACCCCGCTCCCCTGTATGGAAAGTTAGCAGCTCCAATATGGAGCATGTGGGGAGAGAGTCAATGCAGGGAACAATAAGAGAAAGGGCAGTCTAATAGGTAGTACATTGGACTGGGATCAGGACAGCTGGGTTCCATTAACTCCCTGTGTGACCTTGAGGAAGTCACTTAACCTACCCTGTGCTCAGGTCCCCACCTGTAAAATAGTGATACTACTTCCTGCCTGAGGATAAAATCCATGACTGGTTGGGAGGTGCTCAGATGCTCCCGTGAAGTTGGCCGTCTAAGTGCCCAGATAGATGCAGGGGCTATTCAACAGTCTAGGAAGCTCTATTAAAACATGGATGGAGAAGAGCAAGTCTAAGCTTCCTATTAGCACCTCAAATTACAGGCTAAACAGTTGCTTCCAGATACCTAAAATACCTTTTCAAGGAGCTGTGACTTTAACAGAAATTGGTTCATTAATTTCCCCCTCTGCTATTCGTTTCCATCTAAATGAGGCTTCCCTATGAATTACTGGCATTCTAGCTCAATCTGCTCCCAATTTGTCTGTCTGAAGCCTCCATTTTGACAAGAGTCCATTTCATTTGATAGTTTCATCAGTTACCTCTTTTACAATGCCCCCCCCCCCCCGAGATGGCAACACCCCAAATTTACAGGCTCCAGTCTCTGAGGCCCCCAATGGCAGAACCCAAATATCATCTTTAAATAATGCTCAATAAATAGAAGAAATAAATATTAAATAACAGGCTAAGTCCTCTTAGCCTCTTCACTATATGTACAATGCATAGCAAAATAACATTGATCGGCTGCTTGCAGGCAATAGTTTGGTATAACTTGCAAATAAAATAAATTTAAACCATCACAACCAGCGTAAAGCAAAAAACCTGACGTGGGTAAACCACTGAGAGCAGCAAGTGCATCTGGGCCTTAACACTGCCCCAACTCCTTGCTCTTCAGTGCAGAAGCTGAAGAGCTGAGTTCTGCAGTGAGGGGTAAATAGGATCTGGAGAGTCAGGACAGAAAGACCATGAGGATTCCAGTTTGTTTGGGTTTTTTTGGGGGGGGAGGAATGGGGGATATTAGCAATTAAAAGAGGACAACGAGCAGTTAGGAATAACAAAACCTAGAGCAACATGATTTAGAACACTGTGCATTTTACAGACGGGAACCTCGTGGGGTCCCTGGGTTCTGGAATGTAGGAGCATTTCAAACTTCATTGGGGTGTGGGAACAAGAGAGAGGGAGGGAGGTTTAACTATTTCATGAAACCTTTAGAACTATCTGAAAGTTACAAATGTCCTCAAGAATCCCTCACCCTCGGGAGTAGCTGGCTAGCCTCAAATTAGCCATGATCCATGTACAACCGAGTTGCGTTTCCACTAACCGAAGGATGCTTTTTTGAAGAGCACTGGCAGAAATTGGAGATGTCAGGGTGCAAAAAGTCTTCAAAATCAACAAACAAGCAACACAACATTAAAAAAAAAAAAGCAGCTGGCAAAAGGCACAAACGACAGAAAAGCTGGAGGGGTTTTTGCAAACCTGCAGAAATCCCAAATGTCAACCAATAAGCAGGGCTGCCTTTTGGACTGTACTGGAAATTTCATCAAGTTAAATTAAAATAGCTCCACCAATGGGTGAAAAAACCCAACCTACCCCATAACTTGGCTGGACTTTGTCACTTGGACATCAGGTTTTGGAAACAGCTTCAGGACTGCTGGTTCTTCCGTACTGTTGTTTCTTTTATCTACCACAGCTACGTCATCACTTGGTAAAAAACAACATACAAAAGTCCTATGGATGGCACAGAGGGAACCAGAGTTTCTTCTTCAGAGAAGCCAGGTTATATTTTGTGGTCTGACTCAAGGAGAGGAGGGAAATATGTCTTTCAGCCAACTGGCACCTACACTCCTAGCAAAGGGCTGTTCTGTGATTTTCCTTTGCAGGATTGCAAATTTCCCTCCCCTCTCCCATATCCTCTTGACATATCCTCTGTGAGATCACAGGCTTGTGATGCATAAATAGAATCCATCACCATTCATGTCCATTGGACTCCAGCACAGAGAAGGGTGGATAAAGATTTTGTGATGAACCCTAGTTTTCAATGGGAAAAGACTACGCAGAGTGTCCTTCTGATGCCCGTTAACCTTTCACCCCCATCCTTCTATCACAATAAAGTGGACTTATTCCACTTTGCCTTGCCACCAACTTTAACACGAGCTACAGTCAGATCCGTCAATACCGGGCCTGAACGCAAAGCAATCATAGAGTTCTGAGGCCGTCCTTTGCACTTGCAAGGGGACATGGAGACATTGAAACAAACAAACAAATCCAAAAATAACTTATCATTCCAAAAATATAATAAATAAATACTGTTAACGGTGACCAATTGCATTCAGTCTGACATAGAATTAAAAATAGAATAATAATCACAATAATAATAATAATAAATAATTTAACAGGTTTACTCCAATACAAGTCTGATCGGGAAACCTAAGGAGTTTTAGCTGCCATGGGATAGTATGATGAGAGGCAGTCCTTGTTGAGTGGATCAGCAGGTCCACACGAAGGACACTGCAGGCTCAGCATGCTCCTGGGAGCCATCTCTTTACCCTTGGTCCATGTATGCTACTCCCATCCACATGGACTGAGGACAGTACACAGAGCTTTGTTCGTAGAGCCCCATCAGTAAGGAAGTCAAGTCAACACCATGTTTCACTCTTTACACCAGTTTTACAAAGCCTCCTTTGAACTGCCTGGCCCCATGCTTAATTGCACCAGACATGGTTGGGTATTCAACGGGTGCAGGGTTTATTCTTGCGACAGTGGTGGAGTTAGACTTTGGTCAAATGTTCTAGGCCTCCAATAACTGCGACTGCATCCTACTGGGAAAACAAAGGTGTGACGTGTTTGCGTATCACACTGGGAGAGCGTGCTGGGCATGGGGGGCAAAGGTCTTCATTCCTTCCAAGTTAGATTTTGCTGCAAAACACTGAAGGCAGGGGGACTGAGTAACATCTAGAAAAGGACATATACAATTCCCTCCCCCCACCCAACGGCTGCACATGATAACGTCACCACGTAAACACTCAGACAGAGGGGGTGGGTGGCATTTAACCCCCAGCCATGACTTTGGGAAAGCTATAGGTGCAGCACCGGGCGGAATCCCAGTTTTCTATTTTCTAGAGAGGTTGGAAAGTGGGAATCGTCTAGACCCTTTTCCTGAACTACTACGAGCGATGACATGCCACCCCATGGAACACACAGAATTGAAGCTCTCCTAAGCCGGGGTCTGGCCCGCGGAGGAGCATTGCCAATAAAACCACCTTTGCTACATGGCAGTAGTGAAATATAGGAATCCTTCGATGGGTTAGAAATGAAGGCCGCCGTTCTGTGAATGGCTGCCCACCTCTTCCTGGACCACTGGAAATAACAGCTGCTAATAGCCGTGAGCCACATCTCTCTCCCTATTTACTGCACACAAACACCTCCCGTTCAGGTCACGCCTTTGCCTGTTCACTTTAAGTCTCTGTGATTCAGGGGGGCAGGTGGCTCTTCAACCAGTAGATGTGCGTCTCTTTACACGTACAGTCTTTCGGCTCCTCCTCAATGGGGGCAGATCAACTCTCTGCTCGGCCCCTCGGAACACTTGAGGCCCTACGTCCTTGTGTCATGAAGACCAAATGGGATAATAGTTGTGCGGGCTGGGGGAGGGGGGAGAGGGGAGGGAAGGAGGGGGAAACGAACGTCTTAATCCCAAATTAGCTGCTCTGAGCACTCAGCTGTTGCAAGGAAAAGAAACTCTCCAATGCCAATTGAGCCTGCACCTGTGAGAGGCCTTTGTCAGGCAGCAAATCACAGTAACTGCACAGCGGGCTGGGCTGGGCTGGCAATCATTGCAAAGAGAAAACAAAGGCAGGCCTGGCACACAGTCTGGAAGGACGACCACTGCCCTCCCCCAAAAAGCGCCGGGGGCTGGTCAGGAAATGGGTGATTGATGGGTACACCCCCTTTCCTAGAGCCTGCTTCTTCCTCCTCAGGCCCGCCACCTCTCCACCTGAGTAGTTGTCTGACTAGACCAGCAAGTAAAGTGCTCCATGCAGCAGCTGCTTCAGAGATGTGTGTGTGTGTGTGTGTGTGAGAGAGAGAGAGAGAGATGGAGCTGCATTGCCTCCTGCACTGCTGCAAAGGGCAGGGAAAGGTTACTTTGGATTCATTCTCCTCCAGCAAGCCCCAGACTCAAGTTGTAACCCTCTGCTTGGAACTGAAACCAGATTCCTTAGAGCGGCGTCTAATGCATGGCACAGAAAACGTTCCGCTGCCTTGCGTTTGGGTAAAAGTGTGGCGGCTGCTACTTCTTTCTTCAAAGGGCTCCCGTGATTCTGCAGGTGGAACAATTCCTAGAGGCCTGGTGCCCCTGCTTACAATGTATGGGGGAGTGTCTGGGGGGGAGGGGGAGGGCCAGGAAGCCAGCACGCTCAGCTGTGGGTCGCTGTGCATCTCCCAGAGGAATTTCCAACAAGTGTCTCCAAGGCCGGGCTCTGGTGCTCAGAGTAAGGAATCTAGGGGCAGGGCAGCCTTTATTCTCAGCTGTCTCCAGGACCACAGTTGGGGATTGATTAGTTATTTTGTTCCCAGGCGCTCGCCCGTTTTTAACCCTGCGCTCTCTGCTTTGCGAAGAGGGGTTATCCCCTGGCAGGTGGCTGTGTTAAAGCACCAGGGAAAACAAAGGCCCAGCCGGGACCCTAAACCAGCAGCAGTGCTCTCCTGCCCCATCCCACAAACCACCCCTCTCCTGCACTAGGGCTGCCGCGCCAACACCAGACACCTGTGGGGCAGGGGGCTGTTAGTCTCTGCTCTGGGTGGGTGGTGTGTAGATAAACCGGCTATCAGCCCCTGGCTGCTGTCCCAGGAGAGGTCCTCAGGCTAGCCAAGCAGCTGGAACCCTTCCCTGCTCTGGCATTCCCTGATACTTCGGGCCTGTCAGCCCATTTCCCAACCAGGCTAGGCAGGTGGCAAGCTGCAATTGCTGCTACTCATTGTGCACATCTTATTTGTGTTACCCCATCCCTTTCGCCCTCCCACCCCGCCCCACCATGCCAGCCTGCTTGCTTGGCTCATCCGCCTGTTATGTCTTAGACTGCAAGATCTTTGGGGCAGGGACAGTCGTTTCCTGTACGATGGTACAGCACCGAGCACGCTGGAGCCCTGATCTGATTAGCCACTAGTCGCTAAGTAGCAGCAGCAGGGAGCATGGTAGGAACCTGCCCAGTCAGTACAGAAGACGGGCTTTCTTCTTTCATTAACCATGGAGCTGGTCTCTGCTGCTGGGGGATCCCCCTCCTTTCTGCTGATAAATAAAAAGTCTCGCTAGTTGAGGCGTCTGCACTTTGAGCAGCTCTGGGCCAGGCATTGTATTACATGGGAGCTGACCTTTGGGGGAGCAGGGAAGGCTGGAGGGGTTGAGGTCACAAACTGTCAGCTCTTTCAGACAGGGACCTTCCTCCTGTGTTTGTACAGCGCCTGGCGCAATGGGGCCCATGACTGGAGCTCCTGGGGGCTACATACTAATACGTTTCATTGGAATTCCCCATGCCCATGTGACCCGGTACCCAAAAGGACCTGGAACTTACACACTCCCACCTGCCCTGCAGGGGAATTCCATTGCCCAGCACAAAGCTCCTGTGATAAAACCAGCCACCAGCAGCAGCCCTGGAGAGCTCTGGGGCTGAGGCCTCATAGGAGCCACAGTGACAAGACTTTGCTCCCTTGCATTTCCTGATTGTCGGCCTGGCCTCCCAGCCCCCAACCCTCGATTGTTCCCACTTCCGCTTATCGTCTCACCAGTGGGTCATATTGCTGGGGGGAAGAGAAGCAAACTCGTGATATAAAAATTTGGGCGGGGTGAGGGAATGGCCCCGGTGGAATTTCTTTCTTCACATTCCCAGCAGGAAGTGGCTGGCCCCTGGGGACTGAATATTCTTCCCCGGGGGAGGGGCACAGGGGGAAAGCCACCTCCAAGGAAGGCAAATTGATCCTGCAGAAGCCTCTGGTTTTTCCCTTTGTAGGGGCGAGGCCACACTGCAGTGCTTGGGGGGCTCCACGCTGGAGTCAAGGGAAGCTTTGCCATTGACCTCAATAGAAGCAGGGCCAGGCCCAGACTCTTTCTGCCCGGCCCCAAAGCCTTGAAGAGAGTTTCTGTTAAATTATTTCTCTCTCCCCCCACCAAAGAATCGGTGCTTGCTGCCTGCTGACCAGGGAACAGCAAGGAGCTAAATCACTCCCTGGATTAGCCGCCGGGAAATGCTTCCCTGGAGATAGGCAAGGAATGGGTGGGGGAGGCTGGTTTATAATCAACACAGCCGCTGCAAAGCATGGACCCTGCCTCTCTGCCCACGTCTTCGCTGCGTCTGCCTCTACGTCTGCAGTGGCGCTGGTGGATGCCACAATAGAAACATGAAACAATCACCGGGGAAGCTGGAGGAGAGAGGAATTGACGTGGCAGGGAGGGGGACGCCCTAGCGCCGCAGGCTGCCATAGCTGTCCGCAGAGTCGTAACTCTTGCTCCGGCTGCGGCTGCTCCTTGGGCCCGAACTCCGGCTCCGGCTTCGGCCGCTGTCACTGCTGCTGCTCCAGCTTCGGCTCCGGCTGCTCCTGTAGCTGGAGTAGCTGCGGCTGCGGCCGGGAGAGCGGCTAACGCTGCTGTACCAGGAGGAACAGCTGCTGCCGCTGCTGGAGGAGGAAGGACTGGGCCTGTAGTATGGGATGGGGCGTTTCCGGGCACTGTGGGGACAAAGGGGGAAGAGTGGTTACTGGTGACACAATGGGACCCCAGGGGTGGTGGTGGTGTGGGGGGGAGCTCCTGGCCCTGGGGCTCAGTGGGAGGCAGGGAGGGAAACTTCAGGGCAATGCTTCCCCTCCTTGAGTGCTTGGAGGGCAGCGTCTCTGGGCGTGACGGACTCAAAGCAGATCCCTACTAAAGCTATCCAGACCTTGGCCAGCAGGTCACAACCGAGCCTGTGGCTCCTGGAGGGATGCGGCGTGTCTGTCCCTTACCTCGTGATGCGGCGAGCTTCCAGGTGGCTGGGAGAGTCTCTCCTGCGTTTCCTCATGGGCGAGTAGGACCTCCGCCGCCGCCTGTTCCGCTCCCGCTGGGACTCCTTCTCGCTGGAGCCGTACGTGTGCTCTCTCGCGCGGTCCCTGAGGAGAGGCCAGTTTGGGAAAGATCACTGCCAAGATCCCCGTGCTGAGGCAACGACTCACTGGGGGAGGTAGGCAGGGGCTCAGCAGTGGGGCTAGAACCTGGAAACGTCGGCGCCAAAGCACAGGCCGTGATCATTTGAGCTAAAAACTAACCCTGCCAGCATCCTCCAAATGGCTCGACTGATAGATGGAGGCACAAGACATTTAGCCAGCGTGTTATGCAGACACTCGCTAAGTGCTTTTCAACAGCATGCACAGTTGGCTAGATGTGCATGCAGTTCCCAGATTTAGCCAGTCTGGATGCAGCAATGCGAGACTTGGCCGTTGGCAGTAGACATGTGCTATTTCTGTGGGGCATGTCTGTTCCGCAGAGCCTCCGCCGTCCAGAATGAACGCAGCAGCTCTCACCCTGGTGCTGCTACAGGCTTTTGGAAAAGTCTCTTGCCACACCCTGAAGTCCCACCTGCTGCGCCGGAAGGGAATGGAGTTGACCTGGTTTCACATGTTGCTTTCCACATTTGAAGCACTTTGCAAAGTGATGAGTTAAATATTGAGGCCCTGATTCTCATTTACATTCGGGCCCCTTTGCGCTGCACTGCACTGCTCCATTGGGCCCAGAGAACGCAATGACTTTCTAAGCATGCAGAATGGTTCTGATGAGCTCCCTGATTGCTGTGGATATTAGAACCTGCTAGCAAAGGTTTGAAAACATTTAGCAGTCCAGACTGTGTCTAGGTTCCGAGTGTGTTTTGCTAGGTGTTCAAAGCACAAAAATCTCAGGGTATCTGGCAGGTACAAGACACCCATCGGTTAAGAGCAATCGTCTACATAAACAGGACAGGGCTGCCTTGGTTTCCGGGCAGGTGTTAATCTGCTTTATTTGCCATCACCCTGCAGATTTGCTGCGCTTTTGTCAGCATTGAAAATAACCGGCCTTAACAAACGGAAGCTTGGGGTGGGAGGAATTGGACCAGGGGACAGACGTGGCCGCTGTGCTGGCTCTGGGATGCCACTCGGGGTAGTGAATGGAGGCTGCTAAGGATCAGGGGAGGCCCTGCATGTGGCACATACACAGTCACAGTACTTGGCTCTGCACATGATCTCAAGCTGCAGAGCAGCCCAGTGGTGCTGGAACACTTTTTAGAGTGGTGCGGGGCTGTGCCCCCCTTACCCCTGTCCGTGCCCCCCTAGAGCTGGGGCTGGGAGCAGGGCCGTGGGTCCGGGAGGCGGGAACACGGACAGGGGTAAGGGGGCCGAGGCTGCGGCCACAGTTGGGGGCAGGGGCAGAGCCCCAGGCACGGGGCCGCAGCCAGGACCCCCGGGCGCGGGGCCGGAGTGGAGCCCCACGTAAAACCTGGGGGTGCTGCAGTGCCCCCCGCAGCCCGAGTTCCAGCACCTATGCAGCAGCCGACAGGCAGCCCGGGTCAAGCTGCAGTAAATTGAGGTTGCTCCACCTTCCATTAGGGGCCATTTCGTCCCCTGCAGCAGCCCGGAGTGGGGCCTGCTCCCTCCTCCTGGGCTGGCCCCTCCGTGTTGCATCTCTCAGGAGCCAGCAGCGAATCTAGGCCTGGGGCACCAGAGTTATCCTGATTTCCTACTGAGAAGTCGTTATGTGGCTAAACACCCGGTTTGAAACATCTGCCCCTCCCCAGGCTGGCTCCAAGTTCCCCATCGAACTGACACAAGCCCTGCATGCCTGGGTTAAGGTTTCATGGCTCACGCCAAACACTGGGCAGGCCTCGTCAATAGGGTCACAACCCCGAGCCCAATTTGAGCCTGTTTAGGGCCTTCCTGTACAATCTGTGTTTTGATGATACAACAGGATGGAACTGGGCAGCCTCCCTGAGTTTCACTTGGCACAACTGGATTAACTCTGGGACATCGGTCTGACTTGCTTTCTGGGTCCCACACCTTTAAATGGTGATAAAGGCCCCAACCCTGCTGCAGAGGCAGCTGCCATTTAGTGGTCAGAGGTAGCCTGGTACACAGGAGACACCCACGGTGCTCTCTCTCATAGAGACCTGACTTTTGTTCTTTCTTGCCTTGGCCTTTTCTTGCTACAAAACAAAGGTCACTCTGCCTGACAGGGATTGGTGACTCTATGGATGGAGGGAGAGAACACATTCCCCCCAGAAGCACAAAATAAAGCTTGGGATATGAACCCACATACAGTGAAGTTGAGGAAATTGTTCCCATAATACCTTGAAGCCCTGAAAAAACAACCCCCTGAGTTTCATCCAGCTTGAATTCCATGTCGTTTGCGGCATGACCTTGAGAGCTGAGTTACTGTCTGCTCTGCCTGGCAGGTAGAGATTGTACGGCACTCACTGTGAGAGCAGGGGTTTGTCCTAGTGTCCTTACCCTAAATTTCCACTACTCCCATTGTGGTGCTTTAGCTGCCACCTTCCACCCCAGAGCTGGCTGCATTTCAGTGGAGCAATTTACATCTATCTAAATGGTAAGGCACCTTGAGACCCTGGGGGATGAAAAACACTAGTAAACATTTTAAGTACTGGATCAGCACTTCCCTGTGGTAACTGCACTGACCCCCAGTGCTGAATCTGGATGATGCCTTTATCTTACCCGTGGACACTCCTGCTTCTGTATTCCTGGCGTGGGTCGTGAATAAGTCCTTTAGACCAATGCCAAGCTGCTGCTGTGGCTCTTGGCTAGGTTATTTTGGCCAGGAAGGCCCGTGGCTAAGAGCATCTTTATTCACTGAAGCCATGTGCAACCTTTCACATGATCAGGGAGAGCTCATTTTAAGCCAGTCTAACCTTACACTGCCTGAAATATGGGAACACAGAGTAGAAGTGAGCAACAGGCTTAAATGGCAACAGGTCTTTTTGTAAGAAAGCCACCGCTGATTCCTATAGTATATTGCCCAGGAGACCACCCACGACACACTGGGCCAAAGAGAACTACAATGGGGCTGAGCAGGCGGCTCTCGGCGTGGCTGCTGGCGCTGCTGCTGGCTTGTTCTCTAAACAGGGCACTTTCCCAAGTCGGACAATGTATGCGCCCCACACTGAGGGGCATGTCAATGAGCCCCAGCGTTCCCTTCCAAATCCCAGCTGCTAAATGCTGCAAATTGGAGATTTTGTGTTTTCCTGCTTCAAGAAAAATCCTTCTCTGACAATAGCTCAAGCCCTCCAAGAGTGGAGTGCCCAGCCCTTTGTGTCTGGGGTGAGCCACAGCACTGGACCAATTAGCGCTCTGCTGCTGACCGGGTTCAGCGCGAAGACAGCACGTCTCCCCAGGCCTTACCCATCCAATTCCACAAGGGGTTAGTCCCTCAAAGCCCTGAACAAGTAGCCTCTCTCGCCCTGTCACCCCCTACAACAGCTGCTTAATGGGGACCGTTCCGCTGTCTGTTCCCAGGGTGAACCAAGGAATGGAGGGCCTCGGTTGCAGAAATCCACAGCGGGAGGAGCCTGAGGCTTGCCACCTTCAGCTCATCTCTGAGGAATCAGCGTCAGCAAAAGCAGCTGGCAACACGTATGGAGATGTGCCATAAACAACGAGAGCGGGAGCGTGCAGACCCAAACGTGCCTCGCTCCATGTTTGCATTCAGGGGCTGGTAAAGACGTGAGACAGGCAGATCCCCAGTGTCTCGGGTGCTCTCACACGCAACTTCATGGAAAGGTTGGGCCGGTGCCACGGAAGTGCAGCAGAGAAGCTTGCGGAGGGGAGTCACACATGCACCCTAGTCACAAACCCGAACTGAGGTGCCACAAAAGCGGGCGATGCCGTGCAATGGCCCCACAACACACTGGGGACAGTAGTACCTGCTGGGGCTGTAGCGGGAATAACTGGGGCTCCGACGCGGCCTTGAGTTCCTGCTTCCAGGGCTTCTTTTGCAGGACTTGGATGAGTAGCTGGGGGAGCATGAATAGGACCTGGGAATAGACAAGAACCATAGAAAGGTGAATCAAACCAGAGCTAAAGTGAGAGGATTTAAGGTGCACAAGGCTCCTTTTCCAAATCTGGATTCAAGTGGCAACAAGGTCCCAAGTTTAATGATGTCAGCCCAGCTGCTGATAAACGTTCATTCATCCTGTAAGGGAACGAGCCCTGTAGATCGCCTTGCACCAACAGGAATTCCACTGCCCTTCAGAGGCAATATCGTCGGTACTGTCAGTACCCTTAGTCATTTCAGCATAATCCAAGCTGTAATTTCAAGGCTCTTTGGCCTATTCCTGGGACTACCAAGCACTGCCACAAACGGAACTGCCAGCGATAACACAGACAAACACTCGACTTGGCCTCACCTTTTCCCTGAGGAGCAGGATCTGCTTCGGGAGTACCTGGGCGTGGCCTTGTGATGCAATGAGCGGGAGTGGGCGGAGCGACTGGAGCCACGGGAGGACCGCCCTGTGCTGGTGTACGACTCGCTGCGGGAGCACGGTCTCAGTGGGGAGCTGCGGGCTGGGGAATGCAGGGGGCTCTGCTTCTTCACCTCCGAGCAGGCGAGACACGGGGACAGGAGTCTTCTGCAAACGGACATTTCCCCACCCGGTGAAGTTGTTGTAAAGCAGAGAGCCCTGCCTCAGAGCGTAGTACCGACTTTTGCTTACAGGGCCCGAATCAATGCAGGTTCCACCCTCCTATTAAATCCATTGGGTTCAACAGTGACGGCGGTGTGAAACCGGAGTGGGCACAACGGTGAATCGGGCTCTATCAGAAGATCAGATTTCAGTGCCAGGTTACTCCTGGGTAAATCTGGAGGGACATCCCTGACTCCAGCCTTACACTGATGGGAGAGCAGGATTCGACCCTAAGTGCCAAATTCTGCTTTCAGCTAAATGGATGCAAGCCCCACCCATGTCAATGGGAGCTGCACCCATAGGACTGAGAGCAGGATAGCGTCTTTAGGGTAAAACATTGAGGCCTGACCCTCCTATTAGCAATGTTACCGGCTTTATGCTGGTGTAACTCCACTGGAGCTAGCCCTGATTTGCCCAGATCGGAGCACAAAGTCGAGCTCTCCCCATTGGGCCCTCAGCATTTGTTCACAAACAGAGCATTGCACGTGAAATGGATGCGCCGGCGGCCAAACCCTCACGGCAGTTGCCTGCAAAGCTCCATGGCCCGTTTGCTGCACCCCTCAGGGCAGTCAGTCAGGCTGGAGAAGAGCAGTAGGAAATGTGGGTGTGGAAGGGGAGCTGGGATGCTGTCTCCTTCATGGGAACTGGCCCTCCTTCCCGGCTCCAGCCAGGCGCTGATTGTGACACTAACCCTCATCACTAGGGGGCAAAGTCCGGACATCAGAGAACGTGCTCATGTGCCCGTGAGGGACCAAGGGGAAGACTCTTCTGTCCCAAGGTGCCCGCTGGACAATGGCAGCTACTGCAGGGAACGGGGGAGCTACTGATGCTGCCACTCTCCACGGGCCTCGTGCAACTGTGGTGAGCACAGCCTCACTCGCCATTGCCCCAGTGCTCCCCTCTGTGGCCCCGTGCAGCGAGCCACCGTTGCTCTGCTGCATGCAAGTGACGTACAGGGCTTGTCCTTCATGGATTGGTCACGGCTTAGCGCTCCCCACATGGAGGAAACACAGCATTTCTGCTGTGTCTTAGGCCTGAGGTAGCTATGCAGGCATTTGGCCGAGTGAACCAGGCCAGAGGAGCACACTGATTGGAAAGCTTTCATTTAAATGCATATAGCTCTGCTTACCGAACATGAATAGCTACAGAAGAGACAGGGCAGTCTGTAACCATTCCATCCGGCCTTTAGAAGGTTGCCTAAACGTGCTAGGGACCTTTCCCGCTCTTTTGCTACAAGGTCACAACAAGTCAATGAGAGAGGAGCTCAAGCCACATCTAGATGCAGATTGTGAATGCCCCAGTGTTGGGATCTAGGTCTTTGATTCATGCCTGTATCTGGATCCAAGCGGAACCTCTTCTGAATGGCCTTGGGGGGGAGGGGCTGGGGCTGGTGCACACGGAGGCTAAGGGATGAGGAGAAGATTTAATGGATTAAAGTTAGCATAATCAAATCTCATCCTTCATGGCATAAACTAAGTGCCACAGGGGTCAGGAAGGAATTCCACACACATGGCACCATTGCCCAGGTGCATTATGGGTTGTTTTTCACTTTCCTTTGAAGCCACTACTGGAGTCGGGATGCCAGACTTGCTGGACCTGAATTATGGCTAGTCACATAAGGAACGGAAATACATTCCTATTAGCTCACCACCTGCGACAGTCAAGCAAGCAGAAGACACGGAGTCATTCCAGGAATAGACATAGCAAACACCGACTATTGGCAATCACTGACCTTTGGCCCTGTCCCTGGGCATCCGGAGAGAGATTTTCCAAAGTTGTTCCCTTGCTCTGGGAAAAACAACTGGTGAAGGAATTTCCCGAATCAGAGCTGTTATCGCTGTTGGGCAATTTGGGCTTCCCAGGTGAGAAGGCATGGCCAAAGCCATTGTGGGCTAGGCTTCTTTTCTCCTGGCTGTCCTTTGGCCTGGCTGAGCTTGTCTGAGTGGAGGGAGGGGAGGAAGTATCGTTTCCTGAGTCAGATTCATGGGCCCCTCCATTCCGATTGGCTAGGTTGCCAAGCGGGCTGTCTGTTTTGGTAAAGAGGTCAGCTGATGACCCCGACTGAGAGATCTGAAAGCAAAAAAGCCGTTTGACATTGTTTGAACTTTTTTTGTTTTGTTTTGTTTTATATTGTCTGACTTTTTTTTTAAATAAACCAAGAAATTTTACCATCATGATGCACTGTAACAAAAGGAAAGAAAGAAACAAAGAAAGAAAGAAGAGAAGCCAAAAAACAAAAGTACATATCCCTGAAAAAAACCACAGAAAGAAGAAACTTCTTTTCCCCCTGACATGATAACTGGAAGATTTAGACATCATGCAAAGAGTATTAGCATGCGATCCATGTTGAACAAAAGATTTTTTTTTAAAAAAGGGAAACAAAAGAATAAATAAATAAATAATCAAACAGAAAAAAAAATATTAAAAAACTAACAACCCTTATTTAACCTAAAAGATGGGGTAGGGGAAAGAAATAGGAATATACATACAAAAAACTACATACTCATCGGAAATAAAACAAAAATGGAACAAAATTCTAAATGATCGACTTTTTGTTTTAGTTTCCTTAATAAGGAGACTCAAATGTCACAAAAAAGGTCTTTATGTACAAAGGAAAAAATTGGCAAACAAACAAGTTAGCACTTTGAAACTCAAAAGAGAAAAAAAGTTGGGTGTGGGGTGGGAATATAAAGAAAAAAAACCCAGAAAATTAAAATCCCTCTGGAAATAAAAGGAATACGGATATTTCTTTGTGTGCTTTTTTTCCCCCTGTAGAAGGTATAGCTAATGCTCTCGAGTGACCTCTAATAAATTCCCTAGTGTCTTGCGGATAGCATCCACTTACCAATCAAGAATTCCTCCTTTAGTAGGTAAGGTGTAAGAAAAAGGGAAGAGCGGGCAACATAAGTCCATCATTAGAGTCTCAAATTACAAGAAAAAACATAAACCCTCTCTTCAAATCCTCACCGTCAATTGTTTGATTCTTTTCTATTTAAATTTCAAGACTTTTTTGTTTTGTTTTTAATCATGTTGTTTAGTGAATTCCTCTAGGTTGATTATTTGGGATGAAAAGCCACTGATTTAAATAAATCCCCATTGATTTCATGCTGGCCCCCAGATACATTGAAGTTCAAAAAACAAAATAAAATCGAGAAAAATTAAAAAAAAAAAAAAAAAAAAAAGGAAGGAAAAATATTTCCCCTGTGGTGTGTTACAGAAAGGTTGGGGGGGAAACAAAGACTTTGATCCTGCAATCTGACCTGTATGGATAAAGCCCTAAGGCCACAGGCAGGCCCACTGATTTCAATGGCCCTGCATGCTGGCAGACCTCCGCACCTGTGCAGGATCCCAATGACATCAGTGGGGTCTTTGTGGGGCCCAGGGTCCACATGCATGGGTCTGATTGCAGGGTCAGGGCCAAAATTCTATGGCTGTCAGATGGAACCCTGAAAATCTCTATAAGGACTTGATCCAAGTCCCACTGAATTCTAGGGTTGCCCAACCCTCCAGGATTGACCTGTAGTCTCCAGGAATTAAAGATTAATCTTTAATTAAAGATTTTGTCAAGTGATGAAACCTCCAGGGATAGACCCAAACAAAATTGGCAACCCTACTGAATTCAGTGGAAGTCTTGCCATTGGCATCAGTGGGAGCTGGGCCGTGTTCCCAATCAGCAGTCAGATTGGTGGCGGGTGTGGTCCAAGGACAGTGTAATAAATGTGCTGTTGCTTATGAGAGGATCTCAGAGGGTCTTTGGGGGGATCTAATTTAATAAATAATGTGAGGCCTCGTCCTGCAATGCAGACTCAGATGAGTAGCCTTGACTCATGGCAGTAACCGACCGAATGCAATTGGGCTGCATGATCAGGGCCCTTTGTGTGTTTAGACTAAACATCTCCAATATATATTGGTTTATTACAAATGATGCTGGGAACTACAGCTCCAGGGCCAAATCCTCAACTGGTGTCAATCAGTGTTGCTCCAGAGCTGGGCTGATTCACACCCCCTCCACCCGAGGATCTGGCCCTCAGTTTTTACAACATGCACCTCTATTTGGCTGATACATAAAATACCGTCCCTCGTCGCTTTGTGCAGAGGGGAGCGGTGCAAGCTTAATGCTGAAGAACACTAATGCGACCAGGGCAGGAAATGCTCCTGTGCAAGGTGGCTTTCAAAGACATGAGCGTCATTCATGACTCCTGACCATTCCCCTCACAAAGGCACATCACAATGCTCTACGGCTCCGTGCTTTGAACCTTGGCTGCAGGTCCGGTGGAACAGAGGCATTGGGGTCAGAACAAACACGGATCCGCCAGAGGTCACAGTTCACATTGAGTGTCCCATAACACTTTCTGCAGCCAGTCAGATGGGGCCATCTCAGAAGGCCTACTTGCTTTCCCGTCACAGTGGGCTGCTCTCTTAGTCTAATCCAAGAGTTGTTAAATAGGGTGGTAGGATCTGATTCGGCGGCAGGGGCAAATCAGCATTGCAACAATAGTAGGCGAAAATCACTGCCCACTAAAGCAAAAGTGGAGTTACTGCAAAGGAAAAGCTGTCGAAACCTGGCACAGGCTGACGAGCCAAGCCTTGCCATGATCACTTTGCTCTCCAATAGTGCCTTGAAGTGGAGGATCTCCAAGCAGGTTACAAATATTACGTAACGAAAGCTCCCATCAATTTTCTACGGGACCAACCCCATTGAACAGGATGGGATATGGAGATACAGAGCGGGGAAAGGACTTGCACAAGATTAGTGGCAGAGCTGGGGACAGAAGCCAAATCTCTCAAGTCACTCTCCAATGCTTTAGCTACTGCACCACCCTCTCCATACTTGGGGTTCCGTGCTTTGGGGCAATGGTGGTCCAAAAACAAGGGCGTCAATGTGATGCCTTTTCTCGGCCCCGCACAGACCTTTTGAGTAGAGCTGGTTGGAACACAGAAAACATTTTGCACAGAACAGAAATTTCCCAGCAAAGAAATGCTCCCATCTTCCATCAGAGGATTTCCCCAGAATTAGTGATGAACCCAGATGCTGTTTAGGAGACTCCAGTGGGAGCAGCCAGGCCCAGAATACACAAGCACTTCATGGGCTGGAAAAGGAACCCATTGGCCCCCAAATATTGTGTGTGAAAATAACTTAGCTGTTGGTCCCCAAACTATATCACATGATCATTATTTACTGTTCAGATTAACGCAGGTTGGGATTTTCAGCGGAGTCGTGTCCAGTTCCCACTGAATTGGCGTCAACCCTTAGGCTCATTGGAAAGCACAGACATAGGGCCTGAAAACCCTGTGAGAATTGAGGCTCCACTATGTTAGTTGCTGGCAAAAAACACAATGATTTTCCTTCTCGCCCATTTACCCTCTGCAGACATGGGGAAGCTAGTTGAGATAATTCATTATAGGGATCTGGAATATAGACTGGAATATGCTGCCAGATTTGTTTTAAGAATGGATCTGAACCTAGGTTTAGATTTGTCTGGCTTTTGACACCCCAGCCCCTATATTTATTTTTAATTTAAAGCAAAGGCTCATGAAAATAAAATTCAAGCTATTCTATGAATACACGGGTAAGGAATCTTTGGATAAATTGTGAAGTGTCAGAATATCTTGGGTTTGGACTCTTCCAGCATCCATGCTGAAGGATGCTGGCCGATTCTGCAGGTACAAATGTCTGTCCTTCCCCGCACCCCATCAATGTCCTAAAAATTAAAGATCCTTCTTCTCTCTGCCAGGAAACCCATTAAATGTTTCTTTGTTTGCTCCCAGCATTTCCAAAGTAGCTCCCTTAGGGTGCCTGTAAGAACTGGGATACTTGCTTTTGTTTCAGCTTTGCTAAAGTCTGGCTCGGAAGTGGTCATTGTTCTCGGTATACTGCAAGGTCATTTAATAATTTGAGAGTCAATACATTCCTCCCTTAGGCCTCAACTCAGCACAGCACTTAAGAAGGTAATCAAGCCCCACTGAAGTCAACTGGACTTAAACATATGCTTAACTTTAAGCACATGCTAAAAAGTTTTGCTAAATCTTTTCCTCTCCCCCTTGCAAATTCCATTCCTTGTGTCAACATTTTAAAAATTAAGTTAACTCTTGAAACTTGAAACTTTATGTCCTCATTGAGAAGAGATATGGGATCCAGATTCTCTCCCCTTTGACCTTTCCTTTCTCCCTGCCCAATTCCTCCTCCTTGCCCTATTCAAATGGCCAATAACATTTCCAGAGGTGATGACACAATCATTGCACCCCTGACACCCAGCCCTCAGTGAGCCATATCCCATGGTCCTTGCTCAGTTTTGTCTGAGTAAAGACCTCAGGATTTGGCCATATGATCTCTTGTGCTAGAGACGCTGTTGACACTTCATAAGTGACTGGGACTTGCGTGCTATACCCAGCTCAGCCATCCATCCATTGAGTTACCTAGTACCTGTACCAGCAATACTGAGGTAAGAGGAAACACCAGGAAACACATGCCCAGTGCTGCATATTTCACATCTGAAGGCCAGAGGGCCTGGCCTGGCCTGGCCTGGTGTAATAGCAGGTAGTCAGGGAGAGGAGAATAGCTGTCTATTCCCCCCTCCCCCAACATTAGTGACAACCAGGATGTAACTAATTGGAAGGACCTTCCACCATTTCTTAGACAGCTGGCATAACATTCAACCCTGCGCCAAAGGACCAGCATCTGCATCACTTCAGCCCTCCAAATAGGACTTACGAGGGGTGATACGTGGTGAACAGTCCTTTTGCTGCCCTCTGCTCTGGGGTGAAATTCACCACTGATCACCCCCACTCTCCCTCCTTTTGTTGCGTATGAAGAAGCACCAGCCATACGAACTATACACCAAACACCATCTTTGAAACACTGTACAGAGTTCAAGTGAATTCTAATGATCTTTTATTTGGGGTGGGAGGGCATGTTTTAAAGTGCCTAGTCTTTTATGGCCTTAATTTGCTCTGTGTGAACATTAGGATTCCCCTCCCCACACCTCCCCAACTTCTAAGAAGTAATTAAATAACCTCAGGAGACTTTGCTTCCCTTAGCTTTTGCTGGGGGAATCTATAGCTGCCCTTGAGGGAGCCCGCATACTTATTTATTGTTTTTCTGTTTCAAATCATTATTTAATCAAAATGAAGGGGGGGGGGGAATAAAGAGGCCCTCGCTTACACTTCAGAATTAAATTTCTACTGAAATCCTACATCAAGAGGCCACACAGCCTAACAGATTACAAAAATACAATCACTAAGAGTATTCCAATTAAACTGAACAAGTCCATTTACTGTGCTTCAAATAGCCCCGTGGAGAGATATGGCTATACATTTTCTCAGCCATATGGGGAATGAGATCTTGCCATGAGTAGCTCTGCATGGCACGGCTTATAGTTGGAGGATTTCTTTCCTGGGTCTACGTCTTTTGTAAAACTCATTTCAAAGTAGCGTTAATTTCTTTTTTAGGAAGTGCCTAATCTTCTTCTTCTTGGCACGCTAATAATGAAAGGAATAAAGCATGTGTGTCAATGACCCCATCGAGTCTTGCTATTCATTATGGCAGCAGGTTAGGCAGTCAGCACAGATTGCTGATGAGCTTCTGGAATTGGAAGTGCCACCTGCTGACAGGGGTCACTTGGGAGAAAGGGACCACGTGCTCAGCAAGCTTTTAGGGAGATACTGTATTACTGATTTCTGGGCCAGACCCTTAGCTGGGGTAAACTGGCATGAGTCCCTTGGCTTTAATGGAGTGCTGCTGATTTACCCCAGCTGCGGATCTGTGTTTAAGTCCCGTTAAAGCGAATGGCTCTGTATAAAGATATCGGTGCATGGAAATAAGATACAACCGCAAAGGGCCCAACCCTCTATTCCTGACTCTAGCAAAACTCAATGAAAGGATCCGCCGTGATTTTGAGGAGAGCTTTGCCTGCACAGAGAGTATAGGATTGGGTCCTTGGTACAATAAAGGCTAGGCTGAGTCTATTCCAATGATGCCAGACACCTATCATATGCAAGAACAGAGGGATATCACAGTGAGGCGCGTTTATGGCTGCACTTGCTGTTTGCTGCTGGATGTCTGTCTACACTCCCGTATGGCCTACATCAGACAGCTACTGGAGTGGGAGTTTCCACAGTGAACGTTTGTTGGCCTTGCGAAATCTCATCACCCTACATGGTTGGAAACAAATGCTCTGGGGAGGCTCTGAACGGGAACAGCTGGAGGTGTTGCAGACCAGGTGTGAGGTGCACTGGCAGAGCTGTAGCTCATGCCCACCCACTGCTGGACTCCAGCCAGTGCTCGCCGCTCAGGCTGAAATATGCCCATACGCCTCCAGCCCAGGTCCGTCAGACTGTTCCAGCCCGACTTCAGCCCCAAACAGTGCAGGGATTTTGGCACAATGCAGGTCTCAGACTGGGATTAAAAAATAGAAACCAGAATTTGCATATTTAGATATGCAAATAACCCAAGATTTTTTTTAAACTTCTTTCACCCTTGAACTTTAAGGAGGCTGTTTGTTGCTTTACATGCCGCTGGGGTGTTAAAAGAAACTCCTTCCCTATTTAAAACCAAAAGAAGGGCTGGAAAACATGGAACAACATGTAGTCAAAACCAACCGCTCTTGCAAGGCTTCTGAAACCTTCCCAGCTCATGCTGAGACACTCTTTGCCTTGGTTGGCATTTCCCCTCCTCCATCTTCATGTTAGCACAGAAATAATTAGCGCTGCTTGAAATAACTGTACCCCAAACCTGCCTATGGGCTTGCTAAAAATTTGGCTCAAGACTATGTTTGTTTTAGCTGCTGATAAAAGGAGTGTCAGTGGAGTCAGGGCGCTGGAGAGAGGTATCGGTGTACAGTCTGCAGTCATCGTCATCAGATACAACAAAGGCAATTAGATTCATATCCTACAGGTATTTATATTGTTCATTTCACCTAAGACTTTCTAAAGGCACAGCAGCATGAAATATATCTGTATCAGTGTGGAGTAAAACAGCTACAGCAGGTTAGGGGGCTTGTTATTCCTCTGTTTAAAAATAGATACTGCATATTACCCTCAGTTTCTCAATGCACCGAGGGATAGCCATGTAATCCTGTTCTGAGTAGGTTTCCATTGTGGCTGCTTGTTATTAATTGTTCAGGAGAGAAAATAGAGGAAGAGGCTAGGAAATTTATTACAGAAAAGCAAAGCAGCATGAAATTATTGGTTGTCTTACTGTGTTTGTGCACCCACGTGTATATAAGTAAGTGTGTGTGTGTGTGTGAGAGACAGAGAGAGAGAGAGAGAGAGAGAGATATGCAATGGATAGCACAATGTGTTTTTTCTAATGATTTACAGATAGAGCTGGTTAGAAAATGGTTTTATTCTTTGTGGAAAATACCAATTAAAATGAAAAAGATAATTCATGTCACTCCCTCCCCCCCAAAGAAAGTTTCAACTTTTTTGGGGGTGGGGGTGGGTGACAGAAAAGGAAGGGAGGAACCTCAAAAAACTTTTGGCCAAAAACAAAACACTTAGATTCATGAATGCTGCCGCAGTGGTTCATGGGAGTTGCCGTTTGAGCTCTCACGCTTGCAATCTCAATTATGGGCCTGGCTTCCTAGTCAGACGACATCTCCCATCATGCATCATAATCTGCCCTCTGACTGAGCTGCCATGGTGCATCATGGGAGATATAGCCTGACTAGGGAATCCAGCCCACAGAGGACAATGGGTGGTATGAATCAATGGAACTACAACCCCCATGAAGGACCATGGCAGCATTGCTGTATCAAAATTTTTTGGTCTTTCAGCTTAGGTTTTCAGATGTCCAGTTTTTCAACAAATAGTCAAAATTTTCTGCAGAAAGCAGATATATTTTATGCAAATTTTAATTTAGTTAAAAACCCAAATTTCCATCAAAAAGAGTTTTGATGGAAAAATATTCATCCTGCCCTAGTTATAGACCTGACCACTTAATCCACAAAAGGCAGAGTGAAACCACAAAATAGGTGTGTCTGGTCATTCCTAAAGCATGAGATTAATGTTTATTCATCTTTCCATCGTCAGTTATTCTTTACATGATATTTAAGGCCCTTATTCATGAAAAGTGTCCCTGTTCAGGACAATACTGAAGCATGTACTTAACTTTAAGCAGGTGCTTTAAGTGCTTTCCTGAATCATGGCCCGAGTGTGTGTATTTTTCTTTGGGACAAGGGAGAACACTGACAGATTGCATACGAAATATACGGATAGATTTTTGTTATTAGAATATTTGCTCATGTTAGTAGGCTAAAGTAGAAAGAATATAGATGTCCCAATGACATATTTCTTACCCATAACCTGCAGCTATATCTATAAACACTCTGAGGCTGATTTTTATCTGCCTTGTGTGGTCATTTACACCTATGCAAAAGGAGTGGAGAGTGCATGTACCATGCTCGATCTTAGATCGCCTTTAGAGGTTTCTAAAATGTTGTAGTTATTATCCTTTGTGGCAGTTGGTCTCATGAGGGAGCCTGGCTTCGGAGACAGAGGACTAGAAAAAATAGTACCAATTAAAGGCATTTTTAAACTCTCTAAAAGATTTCTTAAAGCGTTTGTCTGTAAAATAAGTGGCTTATACAGAAAACGTGATGGTGTGATGCAATGTAACAGTTTGACTGGCCATCCTTTGGGATGAGCTATTAACTCTTTCAGTTTCACCAGTCACCCGTAATGCAGCCATCCGAAATTTCATGCCAATAAAAACTTCACAGCTCACCATTCTGTGACATATTTCTGTGTGTGTGTGTGTGCACATATCACACACACACACACACACACGTGTGCACATATCACACACGTGTGCGCACATGTGTATGCACCTCTCTCTATATATATAAACACACACACGCAGATTCTCCTCTCTCTGATGTTGGTTTTACATCGGTGTAGCTATTGAGTCCAGTCATGTTATCCCTGATTTACAGCTGCTGTATAAGTGAGAGAATTAGGCCAAAAATTTTTACAAGTATGGTGGCTTGGAGGGCTTAGTGCTGTGGCTCCGCCCCATCCCTAATATTGTACACACGCAGGCGAGATTCTTCACTGGGTTGCACCTTGTGTAGTAGTTTCTCTCTGTGCGAAGTGAGTTCATCCCGATCTGACAGCTCTTTACACCTGTTTTGCACAGTGCTGTATAAGGTGCAGTGTGGTGGAGAATCAGGTCCTTATGTAGTTCTCTCTTTCTCTCTCTCAAGATGAAGCCAGGTTCTAGGACATGGATTATATTCTCTCTCTCTCTCTCTATGTAGATGAAAAGATACCTCAAGACATTGGGTCTGACTCTACCCTTGCCTGCGCACACAGCCCCCGTTCCTATCAAGAGGAGCTGCCTACAAGCTCAGCATTTGGGCCCTTCGGTTGGTCAGCAAAGAGGAGCGATGAGCTTAAAAGAATCCCGAAAGTCAACAAACATCCCCTGCCAAAAATCCTCAATTCATTCAATGTAAATGTTTCTTTCATATACGTTTGATTCTCTTGATCCTCCCCCCCGAAGGACTAAACCATTGGGCACAAAGACCAGCGAATTTAAGTTCACATCCAGCTGAGCAATGACTGCATAACAAACACGTCCCTGTAAAATACCATCGCTGGAGGCTGTTTTTTTGTTAAATGTCCCCTATTCATTATTCATAGACTAAAGGCTTATCCCACCCCACCCCCAGTGTGTAAGCGCTGAGGGAAAGGAATGACTTTTAATACGTCGGAGAACAGCACCATCAATAAATAATACAGTTTTAAACCAACTTTGTCTAACATAACTGTAATTGAGTTATAAAAATTTCATACTGGATTTCCCCCCCCCAAGTTTCTGTGGCTAGTCTGCACAAGGAAGCAGAATGCAGAATACTTACTACTTCCTTAGCCGAGAGGAAGCTGTAGATCTGAAGGGTTTGGCTGGCCTGACCCTCTGCAGAGATGCTTCGCTTCTCAGTGCTCTTTGAACAGTGCTGGGAGCGTCTTCGTCTTGCTTTATGGCCTTCCTCCCGAGACCTGGCTCTGTGCCTGAAGAAAGAGAAACGTAAAATCAAACCATGATGAATTAGTAGTAGTATTATTGATTTGTATTGCAGCAGTGCCAACAATGTCCCATCTTCCGCGTAAGGAAGCCATTCGTCTGGCTACAAACCAGCCAGTCCTCTTGCAGTGTGCTTTAGTGCCCTGTCCGATACTGGGACAAACCTGGACATGGTTTTCTCTGGTATTGGACAGAGGACACCTCTTTAAGAGTGCGCCACTCTGCGCCCACTGGCATGACCTCGAACGCATCGTGCATGCAAGGTCCCGGCAGGGGAGCAGGGTTGTGCGCACTACAAGATGGCACTCCCCCGCCCGTGGGGCATGACTTTGAACGCACCGTGTGTGCGAGATGATGCTGGCGGGGGTGGAGGCAGGGCAGCACGCTCTTAAAAAGGTTTCCCCCACCATTCCTAGAAGCACTGGGATGCCCAGTATTCCGGGAACGTGTGAGTGGCCACCCTATCTGTTGGCTCTGCATGTTGGGTGAAAGTCACTCCTGTGCAGAGAGCCAGCACCAGGCTTACAGGAGGCTGTGTGGCCTAGTGGATACAGCACGGGAGCAGGACTCAGGAGACAAGGATTCCATTTCCGGCTCAGCCACTGGCCTGCTGGGTGACCTTGGGCAAGTCACTTCCCTGCCCTCAGTTTCCCCATCTGTAAAATGAGGATAATGATGCTTACTCCTGACTGAGGTGCTGTGTAAGAGCTAGGGGGTCATTATGGGTCCACTACACATAGGTGAATTTCTACCCTTTGATTGCTACCTTGAGGCAGGCGAGGCTATGGCTGGCTGCCGGAATTGGAGAGAAAAGGTGGATACTGACTCCTATTCCTATTCCAGTTTTCTTAATGTTTTGAAACTGGGCAACTCGTGATGAGTTTGGACCCTGATCCAAAACCTCTGAACTTTGGAGGGTTTCAGAATCCAAACCTGGACTCAGATCCAGGTTTTACTTGGTAACAGCCTGGACGCAAACTCTGTTTCCAAACCTCCCTGCGCTTTAGTGTGGGAGATGAAACCTGGATCTGACTTTTGTGGCTTGTCTCCATCTCTATTTGGAGGGGGCTTAAAACCCCGGAGGTGACATGCCTCTGAGAGAATGCAGCCCTGTCCACCTGCTCTAATGTGCTCCATGATTGTCTTGTCCTCACACTGCATTCCCTCCTCCAGCGATCAACAACTCTTCACAAACTGCTGCCACCAAATTCCTTAAAGTATCTTCTTTCTTTTTAAAGTTGAGTATTTGTGTAAATGGCAGAGTGACCCAGGCCAGGTCTAGCATGATCCCTTCACACAGTTCTTCCATTGTCCAGCAACCCTGGCATATACCACCACCCTGTCTGCCATGCCCAAAACAAAGATGGCTACTCGTGTCAAAGTGGGCAGCTGTTTAGTGACAATGGCAAATAGATCCACCAGGTATGAGAGTCACCCATGTACCAAGACCTATTTTAAGGGCTTAAAAGTGGGAGTTCAGTGGTGCATAGGCCTTGGGGTGGTCATGTGCCTTCAGGTCACTGTCACCCTGGGAGACTAGGATGATGTTAAGCTGCCTCTCTGGCAGGATCATCGGCAGCAGGGATTGAACCTGGCACCTCTAGATCTAAAAGCATGAGCCTCTACTGCTTGAGCTAAAAATACCACACCCAACCCAACCCAAGATAGTAGCAGGCTCAACCACCTCTCTGTGTGACCCAGCCACCACTAGAGGGAGACAGAGCGTCTCAGTGTGTGGTGGTGGTTTACACCGAGCCCCTGAGCTAGCTCTGAAGCTAGGCAAAAGGAAAATCAACTCCGCAAATGGCACCATTACCTGCTTTGGCAGCTAGAGGAGAGGGAATCGGAGCTCTCCGAGCGAGAGTGGTAGTGGCGATGGCGGTGGCGGTGGGATTTTCGTGGCCGGCTACGAGAGCTTTTGAGAGTGGAAAGAAAATGGTTCATTAATCTAGCAGACAAAGGCGGCCCGAGATCCAGTGGATGGAAGCTGAAGTTGGCAACAGACAAAATGGAAATAAGGTGTACATTTTTCTAAACGGTGAGGATTATTAGCCATTGCTTGGAGTTTACAGATCAACACCTCATGCCTTTCCAAGAGATAGGCCGTACCTCAACCACAAGTCACCGCCCTCGAAGCAGGAATCACGGGGTGGAGTTCTACAGCCTGTGCTATGCAGGAGCTCAGACTAGATGACAGTAACGATCCCTTCTCGCCTTAAGCTCTATGGATCCGTGCATCTGCCAGGCTGGAAGAGCACGTCTGGTCAGCCAACATCCTTTGGCCAACTGTAACACAAACTATTCTGCAGGCTGGGATCGCCTTATTTCTGGGCCTCTTTGTCAGCTAGCGGGAAGTCCCATCAGCCAGGTCACTCCAAATGAAACTCTCGAGGTTAGGCCCACGTCCCTTTCCACAGGGTGGGCTTATTAATAAGCAGAAGATGCAAGAGAGGCTCAAAATAACACAAAATACATGGTGACGGACGCCTTCCCTGCTGTAGGCTTTCCCTGAGTCTAGATCAGGGGTCGGCAACCTTTCAGAAGTGGTGTGCCGAGTCTTCATTTATTCACTCTAATTTAAGGTTTCGCGTGCCAGTCATACATTTTAACGTTTTTAGAAGGTCTCTTTCTATAAGTCTATAATATATAACTAAACTATTGTTGTATGTAAAGTAAATAAGGTTTTTAAAACGTTTAAGAAACTTCATTTAAAATTAAATTAAAATGCAGAGCCCCCCGGACCGGTGGCCAGGACCCGGGCAGTGTGAGTGCCACTGAAAATCAGCTCGTGTGCCGCCTTCGGCACCCGTGCCATAGGTTGCCTACCCCTGGTCTAGATCAATCCCGTGTGCTGCCCCTGCTTAAGAGTCAGGAAGCCTTAGATCTGTCTTCTTGTAGCTCATGTACTAGCTCCTAGTCATGCGCCCTGTGACCACCCAGTTTTAAAGGGACAGGCGCACAGGAATGCATGCATGTGCCCCAGCATCCAGAGGCCTGTTCCACTCCCCCTTTGCGCCGTTACAGCAGTTACAATTGATTGTAACATTCTTGTTGTCTGCCACTAGGGTTGCACTCTGCAGTGGGCATGACGGGGCTTTTGGTGGCAAGCTATCGGCTTCAGCATTTGTTCCTTTCGGTGGCTGCTCAGAGCCCATATTTGGTGACATTTGAAGTATCTGTGAAGCCTGGCTTTTTAGCCAGGAGGGGGCAGGTGCCAGCTAATGGAGATAGTGATTTGTTAGCCGGGAGGGGATTGTTAGCATGAGGGCTGGGGCATGATCTAATTTTGCGGCTTTGTTATTTGGCCATGTGCATTGTTTTATTTAGAAATTCTGGATTTCTGCCCACATGTCACACGATTGGGGTATAATAAATCAACCTATAATAAAACCAACAGCCCATCTGCTTGAGAACGGCATCTCCCCCAATACAAAAGAATATCCTGCCCAGAACAGATTGAACAGTGCAAAAGCAGTTGGGTGAACATTTACTTAGACTCTCGTTGGCTGTTTGGTTTGACTATTTTTGTATCTTCTTCTTATTTGCTCTGTGCTGATTTTGGCCAGTTCGACAGGTTTGTTTTTTTGTTCACACGAATGTTTGGGGAATGTGTTGCCAACTCGTGTGATCTTATCACAACTCTCATTGTATTTGGTGTTTTTCTTAAAGCCCCAGCTCCTGGAGGCATGACATTTGGTGAGAAACTCAGCAGAAACCTTTCTAGCCTTCATCACTGCAGAGAAAAGCTTCGAAATGTGGCCCAGCTGCAACCTAAAAAAACCTCAAGAGGCAAATAAGAAGAACCCCACCTTTATTTTTATTATTATTATTACAAAAATCTCACCATTTCAAGCCGATCATGATTTGGGGGGGTTGGTTCATGACTTTTGAATGCTTGGAGTGGGCAATAGTGAACATCTGCCCCTTGTACAAAGTTCTGTGTCTGTGCCTTCATGTGAAAGCAAGAATACTCGCTCTTCACCATTTACTATCCTCGTTAATCTTGCGTTTAAAGCTTTTGCCATCCCATCGGGGTGCGGAAATGGTACCATCTGCCTTAGGTGACCAGCGACACACTGCAAATAATGAAGCTGTGACGCAAACATTTCCTCCTCTGTCCCAATGAACGAGTAGCCAGCTGTGTTCTTGCCGGGAAAGGCCCACTGCAGATTGGCTCAAACCAGAGAGACTCGAGCAGTCTGGATCAAAACCCAGCTCAAGAGATCAGAATCTGCCCTGGGGACAGCTGCTGCCTTGAAACCACACAGTTTCCTTCGCCTGATTTATTTTGGTTCCTCTTCTTTACTTAGCAGCAGGTTCTGCCAACTTACAGTCAGTGGTGCCTTATTCCATGAGTGACCCCGCTGGAATCAATGGGGCTATTTGTGCTTAGTATTAGATAAGGCCGGAGTTAAAGGAATGGGGGGAGCACAACACCCCTCTCGTGCTGCATTCATTGAGGGTGTTCCTCATTTTGGCTGGAGTCAGGGGATTGCAACCTTGCCCTAAGGGAGTGAAAGCAACGGGGGGCAACATCCGGACTGCGTCACAGATTAAACATCGCAGGCAGGCATGTGATCATTCGCTTCAAGCTGGGCTGTCCTGGCATGAAGTGGCGTGTCTCGGAGTCAGGGGTCATTTTTGGTCTGCGCTCTGCAGTGCTGGTCACATTTCTTCTCAGCCTCCCCTCCTGAGTGCGCCCCTCCTGCAGGAGTTTGGATGCCCTTTAAAGACTGAGGTAGTGTCCCAGCTGCGTTAGCATACATTAACAAACTGTCCCTCTGCTCCCTGAAACAGCTCTTGCTTTTCACCACATCTGGGGTCATAGGTTCAAAGCCGGATGTAAATGACATATGTGCATATTGCACAGGTAACGGTGCCTGCTGTTCCCACATTGTGCATGCAGATTGCATACACTGTATGTGCAAATGGATACTTGTACACCCAAGCCACCCTTTGCATGCCCAATTGCATGAAGTCCTTGTGTCCATAATGACCTTACATACATGTGAATGCATATATTTTGCAAGATTGAGGCACGTGTGGAGCGTACATCCTCAAAGCACACTGCTGTTTTCCAATGCCTTTGTCCCTACAGCATGAAGAAAATTTGATCATTGGGCTTTCCATGTGCCAGGCCTCCTTCTGACACTATTGGCCATCACTCGGAGGTGCTGTACTTCAATTTTCCACAAGCACCCAGCAAGGCCACGAGCTGTGTATTTTGCACCTGCCACTGAGCAGCCCCTGCCCTTTGAAATGGCAGCCCCTGATGCTTTGATCTTTACCTTCCAAGTAGAGTTGGTCAGACAAAAGGGACAAACATTTTACAAACTTTTTTGGATTTCCCCCCCCCTCCCTCCATCCCCAACACAAAGTTTTTCTAGCTTCAAAATTTGAAATGTTTGAGTTTGGAAAACACTGACGAGCTCTAATTCAAATCCTCCTTGGGAAGGATAAAAACATCCCTTGTTTTAGCTGGAAAATAAGCATGTGATTTCAAAATGCAAGAGGAGGTTTACTGTGATGGGTACCCATCTGTGGCTAACCCCATACAATACCAACAAACAGTTTTCTGGTACCAAAACCTCCCCCACATCCATGACTCTTAAAGGGACAGTTCAGCAAAAAGACATTGGATAGTTCAGTACATCTCTACTTACTGTTTTTTGTGTTTTCTTTCTTCCTTTCTTTTACTTTTTGGGCTTGAGGAACTAAATAAGAAATAGCTAATTAATAGGAAGATTTCAGTTCTAATCAGCCAAAACAATCAAACTAACAGGACATTGAATCTCAGAAATCACCGGCATGTTCTGTTCACCATTGATGCAAACGGACACAATTCCATTCACACCAATGGACTTGGGTTTACTTATCCCCGTAGAGTGAATCTGCTCCATTGTATTTCAATAAAAACACATATTGTCTTATGAGCCCCAAACAAAGGGATCAATCATCCCACCTGCCTTATAGAGAAAGTGGACGAAAACTATATATTGAATACACATGTATTGGTATCGGTGGAGTTACACCAGTGTAAATCTGGAATAAAGCAGCGGTGACTTGGGTCCTTAGAGCCAAAGACTTCAATGAATAGGTGTAGCGAGGCTGAGTGGCCTCCCTCAGAGTGGGAGAGCGAGGGACCATTACACTCCCCTTGGAGGGCGGAGCCTAGATCACCCCGCCCCCCTCGCCGAAAGTACTGGGGTGTGGCTGGAAGTATAAAAGGCCGGCTCTGCAGCACAGTTGAGAGAGAGCCTGTGGAGGGGAAGGATGCTCTGCCGTGTCCCCGAGAGGAACCCTCACCGCGCAGTGCCCAATCCACAGATGCCGACGAGGTCTGGCCTGGAGTGCCTGCTGCCGTCTACCCCGAGGAGCTGGAAGAGGCCTGGAGGCCACAGGTACCAAACCCCGGGGTGGCAGGAAGTGACCCAGGGGCAGCCACGAAGCAGCTGGCTGCAGAGCCAGGGGTGGCCCAGTCGGTGTTTTGCGGCTGGATCTCCGCCGACGCAGGGGCAGCTGATTCTGCCCCTGCCAGGGCCCTGGGCTGGGACGTGGTGGAGTAGGGTGGGCCCGCGTCCCCCTGCCACCCCACCCCAGGGTGGCTGACCCCCTACACTGTGAAAGGAGGCTCTAGCTCTGAAGAGGAGCTTCCCTTACCACTCACCTGTAGACTGTTTTGTTTGCTGGCTGCCTGAACTCTCCCCAGGCTAAAGCCAGCCCTGAAAGACTTTTGCTTGCTGGCACCCTGAGCCCACTCAAGCCCAGGCCCAGCTCACCTGTAGACTGGTTTGCTTGCTGGCTGCCTGAGCCCTGCCCAGGCCAAAGCCAGCCGTGAGACTCTTGCTTGCTGGTAGCTTGTGCCTCTCCAAGCCCAGGACCCAGTTCCCCTGAAAGACTGTTTGTTTGCTGGCTCAACCCAGCCCTGAGACTGTTTTGTTTGCTGGCTGCCTGAGCTCCGCCCAGGCCCCAGCCAGCCCGAATAGACTCGGTTTAAGGGCTGACTGCCTGAGCCACCCAAACCCAGGCAAAAGCCTGACAGGGACTATTAATCGCCCAGCCCTATTGGGGGCTCTTGCCTGTCTTGCAGACTCTGGCCCTGGCCTGACAGGACCAGCCTGAGTGGCCTCCCTCCGAGCGGGAGAGCGAGGGACCATTACAGTAGGATACAATGAGCTTCCTGCACAAGGCCCTTCAGATGATGGATTCTCGTCACAGTGTAGATTTGCTGGTAAATCACACCATGAGAGAAAGGCAGTTTCAGAACGCAGGCCAAGCCACTATAGATCTCCCTCTAGAAAGAGGTTTCATACTTTCCTGAGCTCAGCTTTCTGAAGCTGCACCTCTCCCCACTAAAAAACCCCCTAGAAGCTGTCTTGGGAACACAAGTTTTTCATTAAAATCCACATTCTGGAACCTTTAATTACAGTCCGGATCAAGCCCCAGCCAGCACAGTAGGAAACTGACATCAGATGCTAGCTTGCTCAGTTATAAGTCGAGCCCCGAAGTCTGTCCGTTTAGGAAGGAGTTTCCATCCAGCCTTTAAGCTCGTTGAGCAATCAGAGTAAGAACTTTAAACTAGCAGCGAAGTCGGAGGGAGACTGGCTTCCGCTCACTGACACTGGACCCGCACAGCTAACAAGGTTGCAGATGATGTCTGGTTTTGACAGTGCTGTGGTACCCGAGGGACAAATTAAAACCCAGGAGCTATCGGAATGCCTCAAAGCCGGGATCCATAAAGGGAAAACTGTCAGGCCCTTTGATGTAACAGCACAGCAGGACACCACTGCAGAAAATCTTCCAAATGCCCTTGTACATAGGAAGGCAAAAATAACACTCAGTGAATGTATGACTCCTATACTGGTCCATCTGAGTCTATGCACTCTCCCTTTTAATATTTACCTGGTCAAGGAAGGGTTAACCTTCACCTAGATATAAATATGCACTCCAGGAGCTGGATTTCGTGCATGGCCTATGCTTGTATATGCTGGCAGAAGTTCACCAGGGGTAGCATTCACCCGTGTATAGAGAGACCAGCATGAGACCCAAGCACCACTCAGGTCAAGCAGCACATGCAGTTGAATTCCACCCCAATGGAAGAGGCTGAGATGGCCCAATGCAGCTTTAACCTCAGATGCTCTGCGGGTGGCGGGGGAGCCTAGGGCGTTTCATAAGCTCTGCTAGGTAAAACGTACACCTTCCTGCACCAGCACTAGCAAATCTGGACTTCCCTAGAGTCCGATGGTGTTTCCCATTACCCCACGTGGGTAGAATTACCCCATACTGCTTAAGTGGGTGGCAAAGGTTTCAGAGCCCTTACCTGTGTCTTCTCTTCTTTGAAGATAACCTGCAAGAAGCAAATATATAAACTGAATGTAGATGTCACTGTGGAATCAACACACCCTGCTGCATTTGTTCAGAGACGGACACATTTCAGACTAGCTCCCTCATACAGACAGTGGAAAGGTGTTAAAATGGCTAAGAGAAGAGTCCACCCAACAAGGACCTTTCAATAGACCTCAGCTGCCATTTAGCTACCTAAGGATATGTCTACATTGCGAGCCGGTGATGTACGCCCCATCTTGGGGAGACACACCCACACCAGCATGCTAAAAATAGTCTAGCCGTGAAGGCATGAGTGGTGGGAGGGGCTAGCTGCTGCCCGTGTATGTACCAATCGGAGATGCTAGGCACGTACTCGGCTGGCTAGTCCCTCCCGCTCCTTGCGTTGCTGCAGCTACGCTCTATTTTTAGTGCGCTAGCTCTGTCAGAGCTAGTGTGGGGCTGTCTTCCCAGGCTGGGAATCACACTCCCCTACGTGCCAGCCTGCCCAAGACAGCTTAGCCTGCCAGGAACTGAGCTCTTGGAAATGCCGGGAAGTGTCGCAGTGGGAGATGCTGCCTGCTGAGGGTTTTGAAATTCTGGCCCCCATTTGTGGGTGCTGAGCACTTGACAGTCTGGCCCTGAGTGGAAGAGCTCTGTTGAGCTGCATCTATTTATTCCTCTGATTGGTTGCATTTTCCCTGCTGGTGCTAATCTAGCCCTGTAGCTAACTCAGCCTTGGCAGGGAGAGATGAGCCTGCCCAATGGGCAGCTGTAATCCGTCTGTATTGAGCAGTCAGGCGGGCCCCCCGGCCTATCAGTTTTCTTTATTTTGGGTTAAATGTGGGGTGGGGGACCTAGCACTGCCTCTCTGAAACCTGACCATGGTGGTTCTCTTGCTCTACAGGCCTTTCTCCATGGTGGTGGTGGTGGTGGAGGGCAGGATTCGGACTGATGCAATGGTCAGGACTTGTGTGCTAGGTGAGTTGATTCTATACACACGCCTGTTAGGAGGGTTAGTAATATAATGTAGGATTCAGGCCTGTATATTACCAGCGATAGACGTTTGAGTCTTGTTTGTCCGTTTGAGTTTTGATATTCTTATATTCTTACTAACATGCGTGAACAAAGACACTGTGTGTTGCTTCTGCCCGGCCAGATGGATTGTTAGTATAATGGGAACAGATAAGAACAGCTAAAAAGTGTTACTGGGCATGGTGGGAATAGAATATATTGAAGACTGCCTCAACTCCTATCTCAAGGCAAGGTCAAGCAACCAGTTGGGAGGGGCAATGGGGGATGAATGGGAAGGTATATGAAGCACTAAAAGGCCAAAGCTATGGCTGTCCCTCACTGTAGCACAACCTCACTCCTCCCCCCTCCCATGGGATACAAAAGAGGTGGGACGGAGCCCCCAGACTCACGATCCCCCAAAACGGAACATGACCATAAATTGTAAGAGGTGGGACCAAGGGCAGGTATAATTATGCCTGCTAAGGAGTGGGGGAATGGGACACTGGGAAGCAAGGCTCAGCGGCGTCAGAGCTATGGATATGCTTGCTTGAAACTAACCCCAATAAACATTGCCTGCACTTCGGACTTCTGGCCTTCTGCTTTCTGCCTGCGTGACAAGAACCAGGGAAGGGGGTGAAGGGAAATCCCCTTACCAATGCCCAACACCCCATTTAATACTACAGATATGTGGGCCCGAGTCTGATCTCAGGGACGCTGGTGTAAATCTGGAGCCTCTCCATCAAGGTTAGTGGGCCTGGTTCCCCACTGCTTTGCACCGGGGTCATCATTTACACCTGTGCAAAGTGGGTGTTAAAGGCTGCTGTTCTGAACTGGGGATGGATTGCCCCTGCTCTGCACCGCATACATGGCTACACCACGTGCAAAGCAGCGGAGGATCAATCGGGCCCATCATTGCTGGGGCAGGGTACAATCTAGGGAGGAATATGGCATGCTCCTTTGGAGTGAAGTGCATTGGAGGAGTTTTTCTGTCCCACTCTCTCTCTCTCCCTGAGTATCGGGCTCACTTTTTAGTCCTTTTGTTTTGTCCCTTTTGTAAGACTGTCTTGGCTTGTTGGTTCAATCAATTATAAATACATGAACTTTCCGAGGAGGATGGCACCCATTGTTCTCAGCAAATATTGGGTTAGTGGTTGGAAGAAGAAACTGGAATGTTTGATATTTAAAAATTGAATCGCGTTCTTTACATTAGAGATGGGCCTGAGCTAGCCAGTTCGGAGCTAGGTCCTGATGACAGCAGGTCTCCTGCTTTGAAGGCATTCAGATCTGCTTTTGGCCTGTTGGAGAGAGAGATGCCTGCTGGGACGTTCAGATGTAGATGTGCACCTGAGCTGTTCTCAATGTTTGGGCTGGGCCAGGGGGGCTGAGTTTGGCATATAGGGCTTGTGTTTGAGCCTGTCACTGGTTCCAATATTTGCGTTCTTTTGAGGCTCATTGAGCTAGTAATAAAGCGGGATGGAAATGGGGTGACAGAGGACGAGGGCCAGGGGAAACTCAATGGTTTGGGCTCAGAGGGATTCCTATAAACCTTGCCTTTGAGTTTGGTCCTAGCCTTCCATCCTATTTCTAGAGCCTCCACCCCCAGGACATCAGAACGCTGCCTCATGAGCGTTTGCACCTCCTTGAGTTGTGTAGGGGGACATTTGGGCAGGTTTCAATGGTCTGGCATTGAGACCGTACGGGAGCAGTCGGGCTGAGCTGGCATGTGCAGGCTGCACTACAGCTGCTTGGTCCCAGAATTATGCCGAATTTAAGCTTCCATTTAAAAAGGGGAACAAACCTAAAGAGCCAATGGCTAGGAAAGAAACCTGGCCTAGCGCTATCTGCAGGAGTCTGCGGACAGACAGACACTCGTTTGGTGAGCAATGCGGACGGCCCACGTGTTAACGCCAAAGCCTCCGGAGAACAAAGTTGAATTATGCCCGGCCCTGCGAGGTCTGCAAGGGAAGAGAGGGAGGGACAGCTGGCAGCCTCCCTGCCCCTTGCACTCCTGTGCAGAGGCGCCGCACAACCCTTTGGAAGAGCACAGGTGTTGCTCCCTCCTAGGGCCAATGCCGGTACTAACTTCCTGAGAGTGGGTGGGGTGATAAGGGTGTCAGAGATCCCATTGCAGTGGGAGCTCCCTGGGTCAGCCAGGATCCCTCCCAGGGACTCCCATGCACCACTTCAGCCCAGGGTTACGTGGGAGTTAAGGAGCGCATAGATGTCGCATTGGCCATCCCCACAGAGGCCAACATTGCCCAGACAGCGGGGCCGAGCAGCATGGACACCCTTTACCTCTAAGCCTCCTTCTAACTCAAACCACCCGCCTTGCGTTCAGTGCCTGGGGAGGAGCGGGCGCTGGGCTCGGGGCTGAGCGTTTGAGGGGGAATACCTGTTTCTTTTTCGTTTCTTTGAGCTTTTCTTCTTCTTCTTCTTCTTCTTCACAGGCGAGGGGCTATACGATGGAGACCTGGGGAACAGCGACAACACGTTACTTACTGGGCACGTGGTGCTCCGAGCCGGAGGAGTCTGTCTGCTGGGGGTGAGCGTCTGGGGACACAGGGGGTTACCACACTCGCCTTTCACCCGGGAGACCTGCCTTCCAGTCCTTGCTTAGCGGACAAGCGAAAACTCATTCCCTCCCTGGCAGGTGGTGTTCCCATCACGAAAGACCCCTGAATTTGCCACAGCTGCCAGGCAGCGTGCAGGGGAGGCCCAGAGGACTGCAGGTCTGGGTTGAGCTTTGTTAGAATCAGAGAACGCTGCCCAACCTGCTGCAGCAGTGCCCACACCCCACCATGGCCCGACAGAAACGTTGGTGACATTTCTGCTCAAGCGCCAGCGCTGCGTGGTAGGGGTATAAGCAGCTTCGTGCTGACTGGGAGCTCTGTGCTGAGAACAGCCTCAGTGCAATCCCCACAGTCACTGCATTGCCCCCCTCTCCCAAGGACTCAGGGGATCCCCCTCTGTCACAGCCCTGGCTGCAGCACATACACGATCCCCCTTCCTCGGCCATCGCCCTAGCTCCCTCCTCAAATGCACTCGCCAGTTCTAGGTCTCTTTCCCCTCAATGCGAGTCTGATCCCGAGCGCTGCCGCAGCCGGCATAGCAGTTTGCAGGGGAGGGGGGTCACACGCTGACTGCTGAGCCCTGAAATGTGATGGTGGGGAGTCGGGCCCCTAGTCTGGAGGGCGGGGATACTCGGGGGGGAGGGGGAGGTGAAAGTGTATTAGTAGAACTGGGGGAAGCTTTTGTAGCATCTGACTGAACCAGGCTGGGATCCAAGCACTGACTTTTCCTGGGTCCCAATATTTACAGAATCACAGAAATGTAGGACTGGAAGGGACCTTGAGAGGTCCTCTAGTCCAGGCCCCTGCACTGAGGCTGGACTAGACCATCCCTGACAGGTGTTTGTCCAACCTGGTCTTTAAAACCTCCAATGATGGGGATTCCCCAATCTCCCTTGGAAGTCTACTTCAGAGCTTAGCTACCCCTGTAGTTAGAAAGTTTTAGCTGATTTCTAATCTAAATCTCCCCTGCTGCAGATTAAACCAATTACTTCTTGTCCTACCTTCATCACTGTCCTTTTTATAACAGCCCTTAATATATTTGCAGACTTATCGGATCCCACCTCAATCTTCTTCTCAAGACTAAACATGCTCAGTTTTTTAAACTTTTCCTCATCGGTCAGGTTTTCTAAACCTTTTCTCAGTTTTGTTGCTCTCCTCTGGACACTCTCCAATTTGTCCCCATTTTTCCTAAAGTGTAGCGCCCAGAATTGGACACAGTGCTCCAGCTGAGTAGAGTGAGACAATTACCTCCGATGTCTTAATATATGACACTCCGGTTAATACGCCCCAGAATGATATTAGGCTTTTTTGCGAGTGCACCATGTTGTTGACTCATATTCAATCTGTGAACCATTATCATCTCCAGATCCTTTTTAGCAGTACTACAGCCTAGCCAGTTATTCCCCATTTTGTAACCGTGCACTTGAGTTTTCCTTCCTCGGTGTAGTACTTTGCATTTATCTTTATTGAATGTCATCTCACACGCTACCAATTTGTCAAGATCATTTTGTATTCCAATCCTGTCCTCCAAAGTGTTTGCAACCCCTCCTAGCTTGGCATCACCTGCAGATTTTAGAAGCATACTCTCTACTCCATTATCCAAGTCATTAATGGAAATGTTGACTAGTACCAGACTCAGGACTGACGTGTGGGACCCCACTAGATATGTCCTCCCAGTTTGAGAGCGAACCACTGGTAACTACTCCTTGAGTATGGTCTTTCAACCAGTTGTGCACCCACTTTATAGTCATTTCATCTAGCCCACACTGCCGTGGTTTGCTATGTTTATAGACAGTCAGAGAATGACAGTTCTGAAAAGCAGATTTATTTTTTCACAGCTCTCCCTGGCCTTTTTTTAATCAGGGGACTCTTCCCCTCTAGCAATATGTTGAAATGCAAACCCAGGCTCTGGATTTCTGCCTGGTTTGATTGCAATGAAGACATCACATTTATTTCAGCAGGTGTTACTGCAGCTGAGTGTGCTGGGTGGAATTTCCCATTTCAAGGCTGCTGGAGCTGACACAGCTTTGCACGGCTGCCACCTCCTGGCACTGATTTTTCACACACAGCTTATCCCTGAGCGTTAGGTCCTGGCAGCACAGCCCCGCCCTGTAGTTGCTGGCTTAAGGTTATGGGTCTGAGTCCTGCTATGATAAAATCAAGGTGTTCAGATGCCCTGGTGATGGGCCTGGTAGAACGACCTTAACAGAACAGAACATGCACCATGAAGTCCTGCTGAAAGTAATATGAGATTAGATAGACAAAAAACACAGGGGCACGCTCTTAATTTGAAATCATTGTAAGTTAGGAGTCCACATACCTTTGTGGGTCTGGGGGCTAAAGCCCTATATGGGTGTTAAGTGCAGAATTGTGCCCTCTGATCCATCTCCTAGTGTCTGGCCCAGTCTAGTTTTAAAAGTCCCATGAGATGAGGCTTCCCCTGTTTTCTCTTAGGGAGGCTATTCCATGGCCTAACAGGTTTCACTGTCAGGACGTTTAACTTGATATTCAGCTTTTTTCTCTTGATTTCACCCCGTTGCTTCTAGTTATACCTCCTGGAACCAGGCTAAATAATTCCCTTACCTCCTAGGAGCTAACATCGTCTTTCCCATAGGAGCACATGCTCTCCCAGCTGTCACCTAGCCTGGGAGATATTTTTCCTTTGTCTGGGATCTGAGCAGCCACTGCTCTGTGGGGTTTCCCCCTCTCTGAACTCACCTCCTCCTCTTCTTACGTGTGGATTTCTTTTTCTTTTTCTTCCCCCGGGATGGGGGTGGTGGCGTGTACTCCTCATCGCGTGAGTGGCTTGAGAGAAAAAAGGACAATCAGTTGACCCATGTCAATCAATGTTGTTTTCATCCACTTCCTCAATTCCCAGATAGTCCTGATTGAAGGACTTTTTTCGAATCTTCCTGCTGTACCATGAAAGATTGGGTTTCATGGCAGATCTATAATGCAGGGTATATGCTTAATTACCATGTCATGAGCAATTTGGTCATGCTTTAAATTAACTGTCTCCTCTCAGGATTTAATATATATATAATGAGATAGTTACTGTATGTTACTCACATGCCAGTTGATTATTTTAAAAATATTTATTGAGGTTAACAGCTCCGTAACAGATTTATAAGTTTTGTTACCCTCGGTAAATATGTTTTAAATAATTAATTGGCATTTAATTCGCATACAATAATTATGGCAACTAGATAAATTTCTCTAAATTTAATAAGAGTTAATGTATGTTAAACAGCAGCTGACTACAAAAACGTATTTATTGAGGTGTTATGGTAGCATAATGAGATCTCTCTCTCTTACACAGTTGTTAAACCTCAGAAAAATATGTTCCTGGGTATTTTTTTTTACATTTTGGAACATACAGCACATAATCTCATTATGTTTAAATTAAATGCAAATACTGTAGTTAAATGAATTTGGGGCACTTAGTTTAAAATATGACAGTTAATTTGTGATTATCTGTTAGGCAAACCAAACATTCATAGGAAGGGAGGAAGTGCTGCCTAGTGAGTAAAGCAAGTGATAATGAGTCAGGTTTCCTGGGTTGTATTCCTGGCTCTGTCACTGACCGGCAGTGACACCTTGGTCCAGTCACAGGGCGTGGGATTTTCAAATGTGCTTAGTGATGATTGGCACACAGCTAAGCCAACCCTGAGCACTTCTGGAAATTCCACACAGCAGGGGGCTGATTTTCAGAAGTGCTGAGCATCCCCAGAGGTCAATTGGACTTGCAGGTGTTTACGGCTACTGAAAGTCAGGAGGGAGAGTGTCGCAGTTTGGGAACCCTAAAATTGAGGCCTCCAAAATTAGTGGATACATTTGCTTGCACGCTTCTGTGCCTCAGTTTCCCCATTTGTAAAATGAGAGATAACACCTGTGTCAAAGGGATGTTGTGAGACTTAGTTACTATTTGGAAAGTGCTTTGAGATCCTCAGCTGCAGAACCAGACTAGAATGGAATAGGAGCTAGAGAAAGGACAAGTATTAACAACAAAGTCTTGATACATTGAAATTATCAGAGCATGAAGATATTTAGAATGACAAGGCTGCAGAGGGAGGGGGAGGAGCTGTCACTGATTTACATTCAGGGCTTTCACTGCACTTTACAGGGCCCAGGGAAGAGTCGGTCTTATCTAGGGCTTGAATTACTACCAAAATGACGCTACCATAAAAAGCCAATTGTTTAGTGTTTTTAATACACTTTTTTTATAGCCCTACAAAACTAACCGTGATGCTAATGTTTTGCTCATGAGCCATGAATAACTGAACAGCAAAGTATTTTTGGAACATGTAAAGAAACTCTCCTTCATTGCCAGGGCTCAGGTGGTAAGTGTGTAGCAAGCAGAATGCCCCTCCCTCTCCGACCCCCCGAGTTATCTGCTCACTAGTTTATTTAACATGGAGAAACGGGTCCCATCACAAATATATTACTCTGGCCAGCATCAGGAGAGCAGCAATCTTCTAGTTACATAGCTACCTGGAGCCAGACTATCACCGCTGCAAGGGGGCCAGCATCTGCCACCCTTACTCACGACTGAGGCACACTCTATTCCACAACAGGAAGGAAGGCACAGCCCCGTGCCTCAGGAGATCTGCGTTCAATTCCCGGCTGGGCCTGGGTGACTGTGGGCAAGTCAATCAGGTCCAGAGTCTCAAAGGTATGTAGGTGTAGGGAAGTATAATTAGGAAGGCAAAAAAAGAATGTGACGAACAGCTAGCCAAAGACTCAAAAAGTAACAGCAAAAAAATGTTTTAAGTACATCAGAAGCAGGAAGTCTGTTAAATAATCGGTGGGGCCACTGGACGATCGAGATGCTAAAGGAAGATAGGGCCATGGTAGAGAAACTAAATGAATTCTTTGCATAGGTCTTCATGGCTGAGGATGTGAGGGAGATTCCCAAACCTGAGCCAGTCTTTTTAGGTGACAGATCTGAGGAACTGTCCCAGACTGAGGTGTCATTAGAGGAGGTTTTGGAACAAAATGGTAAATGAAACAGTAATCAGTCACCAGGACCAGATGGTATTCACCCAAGAGTTCTGAAGGAACTCAAATGTGAAATTGCAGAACTATTAATTGTGATATGTAACCTATCATTTAAATCAGCTTCTGTACCAGATGACTGGAGGATAGCTAATGTGACGCCAATTTTTTAAAAAGGCTCCAGAGGTGATCCCAGCAATTACAGGCCAGTAAGCTCGACTTCAGTACCAGGCAAATTGGTTGAAACTATAGTAAAGAACAGAATGATCAGACACATAGATGAACATGATTTGTTGGGGAAGAGTCAACATGTTTTTTGTAAAGAGAAATCATGCCTCAACAATCTACTAGAAATCTTTGAGGGAGTCAACAAGCATGTGGACAAGGGGATCCAGTGTACTTAGATTTTCAGAAAGCCTTTGACAAGTTCCCTCACTAAAGGCTCTTAAACAAAGAAAGCTGTCATGAGATAAGAGGGAAGGTCCTGTCATGGATGGGTAACTGGTTAAAAGATAGGAAACCAAGGATAGGAATAAATGGTCAGTTTTCAGAATGGAGAGAGGTAAATAGTGGTGTCCCACAGGGGTCTGTACTGGAATCAGTACTGTTCAACATATTCATAAATTATCTGGAAAAAAGAGTAAACAGTGAGGTGGCAAAATTTGCAGATGATACAATAGTTAAGTCCAAAGTAGACTGGGAAGAGTTACAAAGGAATCTCATAAAACTGGGTGACTGGGCAACAAAATGGCAGATGAAATTCAATGTTGATAAATGCAAAGTAATGCACATTGGAAAACATAATCCCAACTACACATATAAAATGATGGGGTCTAAGTTAGCTGTTACTGCTCAAGAAAGAGATCTTGGAGTCATTGTGGATCGTTCTCTGAAAACATCCACTCAATGTGCAACGGCAGTCAAAAAAGCAAACAGAATGTTGGGAATCATTAGGAAAGGGATTGATAATAAAACAGAAAATATCATATTGCCTCTATATAAATCCATGGTACGCCCATGTCTTGAATACTGAGTGCAGATCTGGTTGCCCCATCTCAAAAAAGATATATTGGAATTGGAAAGGGTACAGAAAAGGGCAACAAAAATGATTAGGGATATGGAAGAGATTCCATATGAAGAGAGATTAATAAGACTGGGACTTTTCAGCTTGGAAAAGAGATGACTAATGGGGGATATGATAGAGGTCTATAAAATCATGACCGGTGTGGAGAAAGTAAATAAGGAAGTGTTATTTACTCCTTCTCATAACACAAGAACTAGGGGTCAACAAATGAAATTAATAGACAGCAGGTTTAAAATGAACAAAAGGAAGTATTTCTTCACATAACGCACAGTCAACCTGTGGAACTCTTTGCCAGAGGATGTTGTGAAGCCCAAGGTTATAACAGGGTTCAAGAGAATAGGTCCAGCAATGGCTATTAGCTAGGATGGGCAGGGATGCAAAACCATGCTCTGAAGTGTCCCTAGCCTCTCTTTGCCAGAAGCTGGGAATGGGCGACAGGGAATTAATCACTTGATGATGACCTGTTCTGTTCATTCACTCTAAAGCACCTGGCATTGGCCACTGTCAGAATACAGGATACTGGGCTGGATGGACCATTGGTCAAACCCAGTATGGCCGTTATTATGTTCTTAGGTGTCTAAATCTCAAGCCACCTTACTACCTTTGAAGATCTGGCCTTAAACTCTCTGGGCCTCAGTTCCTCAACTGTAAAATGGGGATAATGCCCCTCTCTTCCCCACCCTTTCTTTTCTGTTTAGATTATAAGTTTTTCAGGTCAGGGTCTGCCTCTCACCATGTGTTTGTGACCTTTAATGGGGCTCCAGGCATTGAGATATTAATAATAATAATAATAATAATAATAGTAGTGTTTATTTTGGTGGTTCTACTTGCACAGTAAGATACCACTCAACAGGTGTAACTATGGTACAGTCTAGGCCTAAACTACTAAAAAATTAGCAAGCCAAGTCTAGGCTAACACCACATTCTGATGGAGGGTAGACAATATCATCCTTCCAATTTACTCTTGCTTTATGCCATTTTCCCAGCACCCTGATACCACACTAAGCACCAGGCATCTGCTAACCACCAGGTCTCTAATTACAGGATCGCTTCACCGTCCCCTGAAATGCAGCCACCTCTGTGGTGATGGGCGGCAAATGCTGAACAGCGCACAGCAACACCACACAAGTTAGAATAGCCAATGAAGGCTGCCACATCCACGGCAGAGAAATTCAGCACCTCTGCCCTTGTGACAAATTCCCTTGGGTATCGGAGGGCTGCAAATGGCCCGGCGCACGTTGCATCCCAGACCCATGCTTGGGGCATTTGGTTTCATACCGCCCTAGAGTGAATGGCACTTGTTTTTTGTTAAGTACAAAGACACAGGGGAAGACCAGCCTTGCCCCGAAGAGCCCGCAGCCCAAACAGACGACAGAACCCACACTGCGAGACCCAGGGGCGTCTGTTTTGTTGATGCGGGTCAGCAGTTTTGGCCTGAGAGGAAGGAGACTGTCACAGGATGTCTGCCTTGTAGTGCCCCCTGCTGGCAAAGCATGGAATCCAAAATTAGTGGAGAGGTCAGTGGGCATCCAGCTTTCCCAGCCTGCTGTCTGTCTCCCCTTTTATAGGGCCCAGGAGCCTTCCCTTGAGCCCAGCTGGGCAGCAAGCTCAGTCACAGGTACACTGGACCCCACTCCCTCTTAAAGGGGCCAGTCCTGTGACAGAGACCATTTGGAGGGAGGCTTTGATGGAGGATCTCTGAGGATGTGGTTTGGTAGCCTGCCTTAGGTGCCCTTCATCCATTGTTGCATCAAAATAGAGAAACAACATGCACCACAATTCCTTGTGAGAGATCAAATCTCCCAGCTCCTGTTCCTAGGCCCTTTTGAGATGTATCAGCTTTCCATCCCATTCCAGGAAACATTCTCCCTTTCTACCATCCTTTTCCCTTTTCCAATCTATTCCCCGGACACTGGGCTTGGTGGATGGATTCCTTATTTACACTAGTATAATGGGGAGCAGAATCAGTCCCAATCACTTGAAACCACTGGTTCTTTTCAGCCTGGTTCTGGGTCAGCACGCTGCTTTTTAGAGGCGGAGGAACAAGCTTTTATGCAAGATAACAACCATCATGTCCCTCTGTTGCAGAACAGAAAGGGGGATGGAATCGCATTGCATCCCCCAATTAGCATTTAAATATTTCCTCTCTCACTTTTTTGCCTCTCAAGTAATTCAAAGATCCAGTGGAAGATTCATTAGGAGACGTGGCACGCTGCCTTCTTGGTAACAGGCTTGATGGGCCTTTTATCTCTGTTAAGGTAAAAGAAATGTCATTTTGAGGAGGATCCCTGTCTTCCTTCAAAATCAGACATCTGTCTCCATGCAGATGCAGAGGGACTTTTTGTCATCATCACAAGCCAATTCCCTCCTGTGCTGTATTGCCCCAATTCTACGAAAATAGGGCTCAGATTGGTTTTCTTCCCTAATTTTTTTGCCATAAGTGTTTCCCTGTCATCTGCCCATTACATTTTCCCACATGCCAAGAGCAAACCATACACTTTCAGGGTCAGCAACTTATCGGAGATCAAGGAAAATAACAAACCAAAAAAGAACAAAAGTAAGGTGTCCAGAGAGAGCACGGTGGGTCATTCTAACATGCTGCATCACCTCTGCCTCATAACATGGCAGCTGCCTCTGCAGACAGGACAGGCTCCTTAGAAATGGAAAGCTGCAGTACGGTGATGGAGCTACACCCCATCTGTTCCCCTTTCCTGATCTTTAATGGAGATTCATAAATGTGAAGGCCAGAAGGGACCGCGGCATCAGCTAGTCTGACTTCCTGCACAACGCAGGCCAGAGAATATAATCGGTCCTCCTGTATCAAGCTTCATCTTGCTGGCTTTCCTCCTGGGAGGATTTTCAGAAGACTCCCAACCTCAGAGAGCCTCCATCAGAGCCTCCCTCCAAATGATCTTTCAATGGAGAGAAATCCCCTCACGTGTCATGGCATGGGCCGACCCCTAACTGCCAGGAGTTAGGAAACAACACCCTCTGTGGGCATTATTCCGGAACAGTCTCTGAAGGTTTCCTCTGAAACATCAGATGCTGGCCACTGCTGGAGACAGGATGCTGGGCTAGCTGAAGCCCGGCTCCAACCTGCTCTGGCCTTTCCTAACATCGCGCCAAAGCTTCCTTGAAATTCAGCTTCCTCATTTGACATCCCCCCTCCCCGCATACTCTTTCAGAGCCCCTTGCCTCATCAGACCCCTGGAGTCTCTCCCTCCCACCTCAGTCCTGACCATGGCCTCTCCACCCGAAAGCCCACTTGCTTCACACGTCGGGCTTTGCTCTCGCTCCCCAAGCCCAGATAATTCTCACACTGACCTCAGAGCAAGAAGGCACAAAACTCCACCATCCAAAGCAGGCCCCGTCAGAGGCTGTGTGCTGGGATCCTCCTGGAATCACTCCCCAGCACCACGGGCTGGCCCTAGTGTTGGGAAGCTGAAGACATCCCAGCTGCTTTGGTAGGTGGCTTCTGCTTTTGTGCCAAGGGCCAGAGTAATGCGGGAAGGAAGGTGGTTGAGGTTCTGGGAGGAGACTGGTCTGCCAAGGTCTGTACTTTGTAGCAGAGCATCCTGCCCCAGGCCCTTCCCACTTCAGGTTCCCCCGGAGAGAGATCTATCTACTGCATCAGCAGCGCCACCCCCTGCCATGTCTGGGTTCACGCTGGACATCTCCTCTTCCCATAGCAAACCACCCCAAACACGGCGGCTTGCAAGAGGTGACTTTATCACCGACCAAGATGGCATGTGGCCCCTCCCAGCTTGCTATTGCCACAGATGTGGCACAAGCCTCACTAACTAGCCCAAGGGGCACTGATTGGCAGGGTCCCCCAGTCTAGAACGACCAATGGCTTGTCCGGGATTGGCAACTCCCTTGTTCCTTCACTGGAACATCTGGCTCTGGAGAGGGACAGGAATCACAAACTCAGCAGAGAAGCAGGCAAAATAACCAGTGTGATGACAGCTGCCTTTGGGACAGGTTCCAGAAGGCGTTCTCTGCTCCCTGAACATCAACTCTGCCAGGGAAGGGGGAGGGAAATCTGAGCAGGAAAAAAATTAATACCTGCCCCAGTTATTAACCTGTAATATCTGGGCAATCTTAGGGTCCCCTTGAAAGCTCTGGCCAGATCTTCAGTCAGGAGGGACTAACACCCATATAGCACCCACCTTAACAACAATCCAACATAAATTATTGCTGTTTTTTATGGTAACACCTAGGGACCTCAGCTGAGATTACAGCCCCATTGTAGATATATAGTGAGAAATAGATCCTGCCCCAAGGAACTTACAGCCTAAATAGATAGGACAGAGAAGTATTTCTATTCCCATTATTATCTATTCTATTCCCATGATTAGGGACTAAGGCCCAGAAAGATTAAGTGACTTGCCCAAGGTCACCCAACGAGTCTGTAGCAGAGTTGGGAATTGATCCCAGATCCCCTAAGCCCCCAGTCCAGGGTTTTAATAATTAAACACTCATCCAATCTGCTTCCATGATCTTTCATGTATATTCATGACCTAATTTATTTCAGTGGCGCTGTGACTGCTCAGCACCTCTGAAAATGCGGCTATTCAGTTCTCAGCCCTTTCCACTGCCTCTTGACAGCTTATCCAGTTTTTCAGTTCCGGCACCTCCATGGCCTAGGGGGTGACAGGAGAATGAACCTTTAACCTCCTCCCCTCAGCCCCAGGCAGATTCTTGTAGAGCCTTTCCTGGTTTCTGCAGATAACTTCTTTTGTCTTTGATGTAGAAACTTTCTCCCTGAGTTCATCTGACTTGAATTGTTTCTCTCTGATTGTCATCAAAGTCTAATTAAAAATACACTTCAGATTATTGCGCTGGTTAGCTTGAAATCTGAAGATATGAAATGTGCTTTCTCTCTCTCTCTCTGTGTCTCTAGCAGCTTTAACCAAATGGATCGGCTTTAATCCCAGCAATAATTTAACAGGCAGGGCTTGGAAAGGCTGTTCGCATCATTTATAAACTTTTGATTCATTTTCCCCCTTTCAAGCCACCACAAGTTAAGGAAGAATTGATAAAGAACCTCTGCCCTAACAAGCCTTGTGCTGTTGGTCTGTGGCCCAGGCATGGGCAGAAGGGAATCTCTTATGGTGAGTCTCCACGGCTAACACCTCCATCATCCACAGCAGAGTGCTGGGATGCTGGCAGGTGGCCTGCCTTCAAACCCCTTCTAAGCTAAGGTGACCATATGTCCCGTTTTGGCCGGGACCTTTTCAGGCAAAACTGTGCATTTGTCCTGTTTGCTCTTACCAACTGAGCAGAGCAAACAGGACAAATGCACAGTTTTGCCAAAAAAGTGGGGTGGGACTCCTAGTGGGGCATGGAGGAATGTGCGGGGTGTGTGTGTGTGGGGGGGAACAAGCCCCGTGCTGGAGGGAGGGCTAGGGAGAGTGTCTCGGGTCGGCTGACCTGCCCCGCACGCAGCAGGGAGAGGGGGGCCTCAGGTGGCTCTGTGCATGGGCTGGCAAGGGTGGCCTCGGGCAGCCCTGCATGTGGGGGACATGATGGGGGGGCGCTGGGGCCAGACCCATGTGGGGGACATCAGCCTGGCCCTGTGTGGGTGGGAGGCAGGGAGGGCTCAGGCCAGACCCATGGGTGTGGCCACCCTATTCTAAGACCAGTTTGAAATGGAGGCCATCCACTGCTTGGATGCACGTTCACTCAAGTGCCCCCTGCAGGCAGCCATTTTGGAAGAGAGGGTCCGTGGCTGCTGCAGCGTCCTGGGGGCGGAGGGGCAGTGTAGCGAGTGTAGGTGGCACTGCAGAAACCCTGCTGCCACAAGGGGAAGACTGAAGCTCCTGGGGGCGGCGGGCCTGTATGCATTAGCGGAACTGAGCTAATAAGTGCCTGCGCCTCAGAAGCAGGTGTGAAGNGGGGGGGGGGGGGGGGGGGGGGGGGGGGGGGGGGGGGGGGGGGGGGGGGGGGAAGCTCTGCCGAATGAGTTAATGGAGCGACTCGACTGTCGTAGACTCTCACAGGAGACTCAATGGAGACACAGGAGATTCAATGGAGACTGCGGGGATCCTGCAGGGGGGTTAGGAAGATGGCTATGTACCCCCCCACGCACAAAACCTCACCCCACTGCTTTAGCCACTGCTCCCAGGAAGGGCCTCAGCGGCTGGGACCTTACCTGCGGGATCTGTGGTGGGCGTACTGTCTGCTGTCCTTTCCTTTCACACAGCCATTGGTGCTGGAGGCCTCCTGAGCTGCGGTTCCGCTCGGCTTTTCCAAGCGTCTCTCTTCTGTTGGGCACGACAGGCAGCTCGGCGTCTCGCTGCTGGGCAACAGATCAGAGAAACAGAGCAATGAGGGGCCATTCTCCCGGGAGGTCACCTTGTCTGAAGGACTACAACTGTTAATGTGTGTGTTACGCTAGTGCTCAGATGCTCCACCCGAGACCAGAGCCCCCCGGTGCTCGGCGCTGTTCAAACAAACAGAGACAGACCCTACCCCAATGGGCTTACAGTCGAAATGGTGAAGCAGAGGGCGGGCAAAAGGAAGGAAATTTCCCATTTAACAGATGGAGAACTGAGGCCCAGAGAGATGAAGAGAGTTGCCAAGAGTCATCCACTGGCTTTCAGGCCAGAACGGGAGGCCTCTGTCAGGGAGGTGGGTTGAAAGGGGAGCTCGGTGGGAAAGAGGCTGATATGGGCTCTGGGTGGATTGGTGGTTTGTAGAGATTCATATGCACCTAGAGCCCGGGGTGGTGGAACTGGGCGGTGGAGGGGGCTAGTGTCCCTGCAATGGAAACACTGGGGAGGGATAGATCTAGGTTTCTGTCCCCCCCTTGTTTTTCACCCCCACAGTATCTCACAGAGGTGAGAACAGGACCCGGAGGGGAAGGAGCAGCCACAGCGGCACATAACATCAGGCCAGCTACCAAGGCACAGATTGGACTCAAGTTTGCAGATGACACTAAACTGGGAGGAGTGGTAGATACGCTGGAGGGTAGGGCTAGGATACAGAGGAACCTAGACAAATTAGAGGATTGGGCCAAAAGAAATCTAATGAGGTTCAACAAGGACAAGTGCAGAGTCCTGCACTTAGGACGGAAGAATCCCATGCACTGCTACAGACTAGGGACCGAATGTCTAGGCAGCAGTTCTGCAGAAAAGGACCTAGGGGTTACAGTGGACGAGAAGCTGGATATGAGTCAACAATGTGCCCTTGTTGCCAAGAAGGCTAACGGCATTTTGGGCTGTATAAGTAGGGGCATTGCCAGCAGATCGAGGGATGTGATCATTCCCCTCTATTTGACATTGGTGAGGCCTCATCTGGAGTACTGTGTCCAGTTTTGGGCCCCACACTACAAGAAGGATGTGGAAAAATTGGAAAGAGTCCAGCGGAGGGCAACAAAAATGATTTGGGTGCTGGGGCACATGACTTATGAGGAGAAGCTGAGGGAACTGGGATTGTTTAGTCTGCAGAAGAGAAGAATGAGGGGGGATTTGATAGCTGCTTTCAACTACCTGAAAGGGGGTTCCAAAGAGGATGGATCTAGACTGTTCTCAGTGGTACCAGATGACAGAACAAGGAGTAATGGTCTCAAGTTGCAGTGGGGGAGCTTTAGGTTGGCTATTAGGAAAAACTTTTTCACTAAGAGGGTGGTGAAGCACTGGAATGGGCTACCTAGGGAGGTGGTGGAATCTCCTTCCTTAGAGGTTTTTAAGGTCAGGCTTGACAAAGCCCTGGCTGTGATGATTTAGTTGGGATTAGGTCCTGCTTTGAGCAGGGGGCTGGACTAGATGACCTCCTGAGTTCCCTTCCAACCCTGATATTCCATGATTCTATGACTCCTGGGCCCAGCGCAGTCCAGCCTTCCAGCCACCATGGGTCCTGATGGAGACACCTGAGCCAGGAGTATGTGCGTCAGCCACAGGGTGGGGTGGGGATGGGACAGGGCACCAGCCACCGAGGTGAGTGGGCAGCACAGGGCACCAGCCACAAAGGAGCTGCTGTAGGAGAGGCAGTAGGAACTACTGGGAAGCCCATTCCCAGCCTGGAGATGGCTGCCCCTCTACCCGCCATTCAGAGGGAGCTTCCACCCTGCTCACCTAAAGCTCTGGATAGGAGAAATAGCAGCTAGCAGAATGGGAGGAGACGGCTCTGGGATTACACACAGCTCTCAGGACACCGTCACCTCCCATTAAAGCTGTGCAGGGCTTACATGGAGAGAATTCTGTTCCCAGTCGCTTGTGTGTCACAGGAAACAATCAATGTTCAAACGAGACTCAAGAAAACACTTGTCTGAAGTCTGGCTCCAGCGCGACGCAGACACGTTTCCATCTGCTTTCACGCAAGAGCTGCCACAAGCATTTAGAGACGGAGGCCGGGAGACTGCAGCCTGGCGATGGCTCGTTTAACAGGTAAAACAGGAAGGAAAACAGCCAGCAGGAGAAGGGAAAAGCAGGTCCAAACACCACACTCTAATGCAGTAGCCACCAAACCCCTCAGCAATATGAAGCGTGATCCCAGCAGGCGGGCTGTGCACTCTCACTCCAATTGCTCCTGGCTCCAAGCTCTGCTGGCCAACCTGCCATACTGCACTACCTGTGTTCCCACTCCGGAGGCTTGGCTGGCACCCCCTCTTCCCTACCCAGCTGGCATGTCTGAGGGCAGCAGTGTGGCCAGCACAGTCCCCCGGCCCTGTCAGACCCAAAGAGACTCCCCGAATGAAACAGGACACAAGCAGCGAGGGGAGGGGGCAGGAAAGGGAGAGTCCGGGCCATGGTCCTACCATGAGCACCAGCGATGGACTAATATTGCTAAAATGCCATCAGCATCAACTCCTCATTCCAGGCAAATGCTTCCGTTTAACCTTCCAGGAAGGGTCCTTGTTCTGCAGAGCTGTCTTGCAGGCACATATTCCTGGGGTGTGTGTGTGGGTGTTGAACAGGGTGCAAGAGGAAGCCAGGTCCCCTTGAAGCTATGAGCTTTCCCGTCAGTTTCAAGGGGCTTTGGGTCAGCCCTTGCGGTGGCAGTGGTGTAGCAGGCTGGCTGGGGCACCGGGACGAGGTGCGGGTGGAGGAATGGTTGGGGGCAATTCAGTGACAATAGAAAATGTAACTGTGATGCTGATAGGCCAGATGCCAGCTCTTGCCCAGGCTGCAGGCATGAGCTAAGAACTGACAACCTCATAGCTGGAGACCAGACCAGGTCACCTGTATGTTAGTTTTGCTCAAAATAGGTATTAGTCTTACAATAATGCATTTAGACTCTATGAAATGCTGCATGCATGAATCTCACTTTTATCTATAGCCCATTATGAATATTTAAGAGATTTAAGTGTTAAGTGTTTGCTCTGGAAGTGTAACCCCCCCGAGTCAGGAGTGAAGCATTACCCAGCAAGTGTTATCTCCTCCCCAGCAAAAGAAGGCCAATAGACACCAGACAAACCATTGGGTAACATCAGAGGACAAAAGACTTTGTTGATTGCATTACTCCCCACCCCCACCCATGAAGAGGAGACATGCACGTGAACTTGTCCCATCATCTTGAACTCTGGGGGAAGGGATAAAAATCCCTGACTAGAAGAAACTGCGTCTTTTTGGCTGTTTGAACTCTGAATGGTCAGAGTCTCTAAACTGAAGCCAGAGATCCCTGGGGGCTGCCTCCTGGGTCTGTCCTGAAAGACACTTGGAATTGACAGATCACTACAATTCTGTCACTCTTAGGATTTAAGTACATAAGAACAGCCCTACTGGGTGAGACCAAAGGTCCATCTAACCCAGTGTCCTGTCTTCCGACAGCGGCCAGTGCCAGGTGCCCCAGAGGGAATGAACAGTACAGGTGATCCATCCCTTGTCGCTCATTCCCAGCTTCTGGCAAACAGAGGCTAGGGCATTTAGATGGTAACTCATTGGTGTGTGTATATGTTTGCTTGTATTAACCTGAAAATAACTCTTATTCTGTTTTCCTAGTTAATGAACCTCTAGACAATTTATTACAGGACTGGCTCCCGGTGTTGTCTTGGGTGTAAGATCCAGGGTACTGATTGATCTGGGGGTAGGTGACTGGTCTCTTGAGACTGGAAGCAGCCTGAATGTGGTGTGATTTTTGGTGCAAGTGCCCATTTATTACTAAGCCCAGTTTGTCTGGGTGGCAAGATTAACTGGAGAGGCTACGGCCATGTCTACACTAGAGACAGGAGCGCCGCCAGCTTTTTCGCCGCCTTAGGCGGCGGAAGGTCCAGCCCCCGAAATGCCGCCCCCGACAGAGGTGGCGGAAGTCCCCCAAAATACCGACGACGACCGGGGCGCCGGTGCCCCCCAAATGTTAGTGCCCTAAGCGACCGCTTAGGTCGCCTAATGGGTTGCGCCGGCCCTGACTAGAGAGCTTACAGTGGCACAGCCGTACTGATGCAGCTGCACCGCTGTAAGTTCTCTCGTGTAGCTGCTCTGTGCCGACAGGAGAACTCTCCCCTCGATATAATTAAGCCATCCCCAACAAGGGGCGGTGGCTGTGTCAGCAGGAGAAGCTCTGCCACGGACATAGCTCTGGGCACACTGCCACTTATGCTGGTGACACTTATGACGCTCAGGGGGGTGTTTTTGCTCAGGGGTGTGCGGCATAAGTTTTGCAGACAAAAGTGGTAGGAAAGACATGGCCTAAGGGGACTGCCTGAGGCTCCAGGGTAAGACTGTTACAGTGATCCTGGAGTTCCCATTTGTTACTGGCTTGGGGAAATCTAGTCCTAGACCATACCGTTTGGGGTGGCTGCGCTCTGCACTCATGGTCATGAGCCACTCCACACAGCAGGACAGCAACTAAGCACCTGTTGACATTTTTCTTACATTAATCATCTACCGTGTCGAGACCGTGGCCCTTCTTCTGTGTCTGTCCAGCATCTCACGCCATGGGGGCAGGGCAGATGTTAATGGGTAATATGCATAAGGATAATGGACGCGTTACCAAAAGCCATAGGGCAGTAGGCAATGATCAGTGGCCTGGCGGACTCAGCAGACAGACCAAGCAGCCAAGGGAAGCAAAGATGGGATCTGCAGCTGGAGATGAGACAGTTTAGGGAAGTTTGCACTGCCACTGTACAGTGCCAGCCCTGCACAATAAGAATTAGAAGATGTCAGCGCTGGGGCTTTCAAGACAGCACCCCGTGGGTGGCATGAATTATTACAGAAAGAATGATCAGTTGATGAGATATTTACACGTCTCCTCCTCCCAATTCCTAGTACTTCAGGACAATCGATATTGTAACCAAACAAGAGGAAGTTCTCCTGCATGTAACCAAGCTGCACATGGAAAAATTCAGCCCCTAGTCTGATGACATGCAAGTTAACCTGCTGTAAACTGATGCACCGTTCTTTGCCATCAGGCGTTCAAAGAACAATCGTTCTTCTAAGCCAGGGCAGGAAGCTGCCCCAGGCAGCAGGATGCCAGTAAAAATCAAGGGTGAGCAGATGGCCCACAGCTCACTGCTCGCCCAGTTGGCTTGGGCAATTCAGTGTTTCTAATACCTGCTTAATCAAGAGAGGTGGCTGCTGCTTGGGCCCTGGGTGGGCAAGAGCAGGGAACATGGCTTGCCACGGCCCTGCCAGGTAAGAAACAAAACCAAGGAAAAAGCAAATATTCTACTGCGTCAATATAAATAGCTCCTGAGTGTCTTGGCTCCTTAATGAAATCTTTACATCTTGGATTCAGACAAGACACAGTCAGACAGTTCTTGGGGCCTGTCAGCAATTTACATTTGACATAACCATAACTGACCATAGGTCATGACTTTCCCTTCCCACCCCCGCCACTCTCCTGAGCCGCGTTGCTTTGTGAACGGACAGCTCCTCACCACTGCCTTAGCTGTGTATTCCCAACTGGAGTCACAGCCAGCCTTTACGCTCCTGGATTTATTTTGACCCCACTGAACTGCGGCTGAACTCAGAACAGGGCAGACATTTTAGTGACACGCTTGCATGTGTGCACAGGAGGAGTGGAATCAAGAAGAATGGCGGCGGTGAAGGTACCTTCTCAATGCTGCCAAAAATGGAGTCTTTCAAATCTATCCCAACTGGCTTCTACACAGAGCATCCTAAAAGGACACACGATCAATTGCTGTAGTTTCAGTTCAAAAATGCAGCTGGCTGTGAAGTTCTCACCAGATGGCAGAGAAAGTCTTTTGCATTCTAAACCCCAAACCAAAAGAACTACTATTCAGTTACCAAGAACTTTTAAAGCCCCCACGCCGGCCCAGGTGTTGGTAGGACCTACGCTGAAACAGGACTTTGTGATCAACTCTGCACTAGTTGAGCCCATGTGAAACTTACGTGATGGACTAGGTGAAACTTACTTGGTTTTGTATTTTGTTAAAGACCCTAAAATGGGGGCAGGTGGGTAACCCCGGGTGACCCAGCTGATTTCAAGCTGGGCCGAGTTTCAGGGGAACCTGGTCACTGAACGGTCTGGGCTAGAAACCGTATGAAACTCAGTGGTTGGTTTCAACCCTAGCAAACGGAGCATGGAGACTTGAGAGCCAAAGGCACTGAGCTCCTTGTGAACCAAACACACCGCACTCGGTTAACCCATGGGAGCAGAGGGCAGGCCACTTACGCAGCCTGTGTCTGCAGGGGCAGCTGCACCTCTGGGAATAGTCATTGCTGCCCTCCCCCGCTGGCTCTGGGGTGAAGTGGGGACAGGGCTGCATTGGAGCCATGCTGGGGGGAGTCAGCACACCCGGCCTGGCCCCCTCTCTGGGCTATGCCAGCTGGCTCCTGGCCCTCTGGCAGAGTGGGGGTCATGGGGTCGCACCTCCATGCTGAGCAGACCATCTGCCATCGGTNCCAGATGGATGAAAACCAGAGTGAGAGCAGTGAAGCTGTTGTCGGCCTCAGGGCCATGCGAAGCAGCAGGGCTCGGTTTGGGGGAGGACAAGGGGGTTCTGTCGTCCCCCAAACAGCAACATTCCTAAGGAAAGACAATATGTTTTCAGGCCCCTAAGTTGTTTATTTCAAAGCCTGGAAAGATGAAGAGAGCAGTAAACCACAGCGGGAAGGGGCGCCATGAACACTATTTCATTGGTTTCACCTGTAGCGTTACTCAAATAAATAAAACAAGCTTATAAACTTTCCATCCTGACCTGGATCTGGGGGACGTGACTGGTGAAGTCGACAGGAAGTTTGGCTATTGGGGAAAGTGGTGGTAAAGCCAGAGGGCAAAGGGCGGCTCTGAAATGGGATGGGAGCAGCTGGGAGCCATGCTGATGGTCCTCTCACTCCGTAGTGGCCTGGCTGCTATGGCTCAGGGCTAGGTGAGCAGCGGGGCGAGGGGGATGTGGAACAGCTCTCAGAGACACTAGCCTCCCATCGCACATTACTGACCAGGGGCCTGACCCCGAACGCCCATTGCAGTCCATGGAAAGACTCGCCTTGACTTCAGTGGGGTTTGCACCACACCTGATACCAGCACCCCATCTGACTAGAGGGGCCTAGAAATGGTTACAGGCAGTGAGAGCTACCTCCTGCCCCACCCCCTGTGGAACCAGCCCCAGCTCGCTATCTCAGGCGTGTGGAGTCGAGGCGGTTCTGTAGAAGCTGGAGGGAAGGCAACTGTGGGAGAAAGACACTTGCAAGAGCCCCTGCTGCTCCCGTGTGTCCCTGCTCCAGGAGGGGCAATGGATCTGCAGGGATTGGTGTGGCTGAGCCGGGATTTACAAGGAAGATGATGGGCGAGGGGGTGGGAGTTGTACATGCAATGCACTGTGGAATGATCTTACAATACACCGGAATCACTAGAGCCCACAGGCTGTGTGTCCCCAGCCCCATCACAGCACATGAAGGAGGGGAAAATGAGAATTTGCTGTTCCCTGCCACGTCTGGCAGTCTGGCCGGTAGGGCATTCCCCTCCAGGGAAAAGACAGCCCATGGAGGGGACAGGAGAATGGGTGCAGGGGGTATCTCCCACACACAGCCCTACACTTCCTTCACTCACAGAGCTAGCTGAAGGATCCAGGGGGAGTTTGAAGTCTGACATCATCAGACACTGCTGCGATTTTATCATGAGTCTCGTGATGTTTTCCATAAAGCCCCAGCTCCCAGAGGCATGTGATCAGGTAAGAAGCTCAGCTTTCATTTAAAAAAAAAAGTTTCTAGTCTTCGTAGCTGCAGAGCAATGCTGGAAGTTTTCCCTAAAGTGTTTCCTAAAGGCTCAGCAAACAGAGGCCCAAGGAAAAGAACCCCAATTTAAAAAAAATGGTTATTTTGACACCACTCTCATGATTTGAGGGGATGCGATTCATGAGTTGTGGACACTTAGGGTTAGCTGTACTGGTGCTGTCCCTTTAAAAATCTATCCCCTCCCTCCCACACGCTCTCTTCCTTGCTGTCTTCAGCAGAGAGTTGGCTTTGAAAGCTGTGAGGACGAGGCCTCTAAATCGAATCAATTCCTCCATCAGGAGAGAGGCAGAGTGGGAGGAGGCAGAGAGGCTGGCTCCCAGCCTGGCACTTGATGGGAGAACACCCGTCCCAGACAGGGGAAGAAAAGGAAGTAAAGAGCAGTGCAATGCAATACCATCCAGTTGCTGACAGCAGCTATTCCGCACGGTACTGGAACGCAACCCCAAAATTATATCCTGAACCAAACCAGCCTTTGTTGGATGCTTTTAGAATTCAAGGGTTTTCTTTTCATCGAACTGCACAACTGTCAGCAGCACGTTTGCCAGGCCCGTGTCATTTCACAACAGGGGGAGGGGCTCGAAAAGGACAGGTGAAAGCAATAACCCCCCCAAGCAGGATACAAAGGGGAAGGAAAAGTGGGAAAGGGGATGTGGGGATAGGGTCAGGCAGAATTTAAGGCACAGCCACGTAAGCATTAACTGGTGGTATCATGGAAGAAGGGGTGTGTAGTAGGGAGGCCCCAAAAATGTGTCTGTCTGTCCAATAGATGGCTGACCTTCCTGCCTGTCTACTAGACCCAGCTGAAATCTTTTCATCCCAGGGCTTTTTTTCAACAAAAAAATGTGTCTTTACAAATGATCTGAATGTTTTTGTGGAAAATGTTTAGATGGTTTGAATTCTTCCCAATTCTTCATTGAAACAAAATGACCAATTGTTCTAATTCAATATGAAACATTTTCTGGGCTTTTTTTGGGGGGGACGGCTTTTTTGGGGTGTCCTCCACCAACTCTTTTCTTCCTTCTTTCCTTGGGGAAAAATGTTCAGGAAGGAGAAAACCAGGGGCGGCTCCAGGCACCAGCGCTCCAAGCGTGAGGGCGGCAGTCAGGCTGCCTTCGGCGGCATGCCAGGGGGAGGTCCGCCGGTCCTGCGGTTTCGGTGGCAATTCGGCGGCGGGTACACCGAAGGCGCGGGACTGGCGGACCTCCTGCAGGCATGCCGCTGAATCTGCGCTGCCAGCGGACGTCCCGCAGGCGCGCCGCCAAAAGCCGCCTGACTGCCATGCTCAGGGCGGCAAAAAACAGAGCCGCCCCTGGAGAAAACCTCACATTTTCCATTTTGATTCAAATGAATTTCTGGTTTGGCACAACATTTTCCATTTTGATTCAAATTTTTTTTTTTTAAAGTATCCAAGAATAGTTAAAGGAAAAAAAATTAACAATTTCACTTGGAAACTAATCACCAACTTTCAGCCAGCCCTACGATCTCCCTAATCTTTAAGTATAAGAGGGAAGGGGAGCCAATATTTTTATTTATATATATATATAAGAGAGAGAGAGAGAGAGAGATGGGTAGTGCACATTGATGGTGTTTAATGGATTATAATATCAGGGAACATAGGACTTGCCAAATTGGAGCAGACACAGAGCCCATCTAGTCCAGTGTCCTCTCTCTGACAGCAGCCAGCACCAGATGCCTCTGAGGAAGGTGTAGGAGCCCCACAATAGATGAGGTGAGATAGTCTGCCGTCCATATTAGGTCTGATCCTGATCTCAGGGTCTCTCTAACAGTTCTGTCCCCAGGTTTTCAGAACTCCTCCTCTGGGGGGAGAAGAGCCTGACTGTGCTGAGAAATGACATTGGGAAGGAGAAGAACCCAGATGAAACTTCTGTGGTCTCCTGGAATGGCCTCTGTGTGGAACCCTGATAGAAGGAGCCAAGCTGGGTGATGCGCGCACCCTGAATGGGGCTGGGTCAGCACTCCTGGCTCCACGTTGTATGGCACAGGTAGTACGTTTAGCTTGTCAAAAGAAGATCAAGAGGTGACTTGATCAAGGTGGGTAAGTACCTTCACAGAGAGAAAATCCCAGGTACTAAAGGGCTCTTTAATCTAGTGGAGAAAGGCAGAGCAAGATCCAATGGCTGGAAGTTAAAGCCAGACAAATTCAAACTAGAAACACATTTTTAACAGGGAGGGTGATGAACCACTGGAGCAAACTACCAAGGGAAGTGGTGATTTTCTCCATCTCTTGATGTCATCAAATCACACCTGGATGCCTTTATGGAAGGTATGTTTAGCCAAAGACAAGTTCCTGGGTCCAATACAGGGGTAACTTGGTGAAATTCTCTGGCTTGTGTTATACAGGATGATCACATGGTCCTGGCTGGCCTTCAATTCTACTCATCTACTTGCAATAAAGCTCTAGGTCTCTCCCAGCATTGACATTATTTTTTAACTCCCAGCTAAGATACATGGATAATTGCTAGATTTGCTCAAAATAATTAGTGTGTGACCTTTCCTGAGCCCCTTTTAAAAACATGCTGCCTGCCTTTTGAGGCTCAATCATTAGGATCAATTACCAGTTTTCCATAATTGGTGACCTGTGGAACCCCTCTCTGCATGGATCAGTTACACGACCCAGCATGCGGGAGAACTTACTGATAGTTTTGCATGTCCCCAAAAATGCATCGGGCAGGGTCCATTTGTACACGAGGCTTATGCGAACTAAGGAAGTGGGCTTGAATAGTAGTCTCGGCCCATCATTGTGCAGGGACTGTTCTTTAGTGCATTGTCAGCACAAAAGTGTCTCCAGTTGGCATGATGCTACATAGCTCAGCTGCTGTACTGTGAGGGGTCCGGAGCTTCTTTTCTCAGGTTATGGGGAGCAGGAATCTTAGTACCGAAGCTCCGGTTGAGACTGATAGGATTTTGTTTTGTTTCCAGGGGTTAATTCTTACTTGGCCTCGAGGCAGCCAAGGACTACTATCCTGGAACAAGCTATGCAATATTTCCTCTGGGCTTGGGAGTAATTATTGATGGAAATAATTATCCTCCAATCCCATCAAAGGCTGGCTTAATTTCAACCAAACAGTCTCTTCTGATGAACACTGGATATCCTCTAAAGCACTAAACTGGCTGGTAATCCCTTTGGATCAAGCTCTGGAGATGTCAATTTAATTATTTTTTTTGTGTGGTCATCTGTTAGTCTTTCATCTCTGTGATGTACAAGCAGGTGCAATTTAACATGAAAGCTTAATCTTACCGGAGAGGATTATCACAAGACTTCTCCCCTTCTCCTCACAAACAAAATCAAGGAGAAAACACCGCACAGCCAACCATCAGAGATCTTGCTACGGTCACACAGCCTTTCGAGGGAAAATGGGGAATGAGTAGAGCCAATTGACTGGGGCCTTGCCGGCACTGCGGGTGGAACAGCATGGATCGCTCATAACAAGGAGAAGATGGCATGGCTATCGCTCCTCACAATGCCAAGTCACGCACTGGGCATTTTCATGTACGGAGTCAGGATTCCATGTGGATGTTAGCAGCAGGTACCGTGCAGCCAGAGGTTTCGGATAGGAAAGCGGTGCTCCAGGAGTTGAGTTCAAAGCAACAGCAAGCGCCGATGGATTTGAACCAACCCACCCTCCCTGCAGTTATTATGCTTTGTATTACAGATGTCCCCTGTCCTGGGGAGCTTGCAGGCTAAGAGACAAGCCGGACAAAAAGTGGGAGGGCAAACGGAGGCACAGAGAGGTGCCCAGAGTTACACAGCAGATTGGCAGTAGAGCTGGGCACAGACCCCTGGTGAGTACATTGCCCGCTGGACCGCCCTGCTCTGGCAGCAAAAACCTGCCCTTCGGTCCAAGGAGCAGCCCAACCTCATGCCCTTTGAGTGTAACTTAATGGGAAGCCTCACCTGCACAGTGGACTTTTCCCTCCCATGCTGGGAGTGTCATGAACCACCAAACCCATTTTGGGTTGATCACATGCCCAAGGTGCTGTAATCCGAGCTATGCCGGACTCAGCACTATAGGGCTGATCGCCTGCCTCATCTACTGTGACTAGAGAGTTGGGGTTAGTTCAAGTCATGGAGGGGTGGGCTACTGGGTTTTAAACCACACTGGGGGTCTGATCCTGCAAGGTGCTGAGCACCTCCGTGCAGCACTTGTCTCTTTTAATGCCATTTAACTTCATTGGGAACTGAGGGCACTCAGCACCTTACAGGATTGGGTTGGTTTTATATTTCTGACCCTAGACTCCTGCCCGGGTAACAGAACATCCAGAGCTGCTTGGTGCCCTCTGCCTGTTTGTCTGGGTCCTTATTCTATGCCCACACCTATCCCCCACAGGTCATGCAACAGGGTGGGCAAAATGGCCCGTTGTGCAGTCTATATGATTTTGTAAAAACATAAGTGAATATAATANATTAGACATAGATTTGCGCATTTTATTTTATTTTGCTGGGTAACTTACTTTGTTCTGTCTGTTACTACTTGGAATCACTTAAATCCTACTATCTGTATTTAATAAAATCACTTTCTACTTATTAATTAACTCAGAGTATGTATTAATACCGGGGGGAGCAAACAGCTGTGCATATCTCTCTATCAGTGTTATAGAGGGCGAACAATTTATGAGTTTACCCTGTATATGCTTTATACAGGGTAAAACGGATTTATCTGGGTTTAGACCCCATTGGGAATTGGGCATCTGAGTGCTAAGGGCAAGCAGACTTCTGTGAGCTGTTCTCAGGTAACCCTGCAGCTTTGGAACAGGTTATTCAGACTCTGGGTCTGTGCTGGAGCAGATGGGTGTGTCTGGCTCCAGCAAGACAGGGTACAAGAAACCAGTGAGCTGGCAGGGGAGAATAGAAACAGAAGTAGTCTTTGCACATCAGCTGGCAGCTCCCAAGTGGGTTTCTGTGATCCAACCCGTCACAGCTCTTCGTCCCCTTCCCCCGCAACATTTCCAGCCTCCAAACACACAAGGAGTAACACCACCACCTCTAAGTCACTGCTAACCCTAGTCTCTTGCACTCCTTAGCATCACAGAGAGTAGAGCCTGTTAGCTGGCTAGCAGACAGAGCTGTGGCTGGTTGGGATGCGAGTTTCTCCATTTCTATTTGGCATTTTTTTCTCGGATGCACAAAAACAATCCATCAACCAACCCCTCTACAGAAACCAGTGCTCATTACGTAGCCATGGCAGGCCAGTGGGTCTTGGGTCACCTGTTTGCACCACAGTAGCCTGCATACAGCCAGCAACTGATTTCACCAAGGCCTTCCACGGATACAAGATGTCCAACATGCAACCCTCTACCTCAGAAAGGTCCCCAGCTCATTTAGAGACCTGCCTTTGGTAAAGTACTTCCGACCCAGAATGTTTAAACCGCACTTTCAATGTCCCCATCCTGCCAGTAGGTGGAGCCAGTCAGGTGGGGAAAACTAGAATGCAAAGCTAGCCAAGGTTCATGCCATTTCATAATTAAAAATATCTAATACCAGCCATTTCACAGCCCCAAATTTGTGCTTTTTCAATGAATTTTTGTCATCCAAATGTGACATTTGCGATGGTTTTTCCTACAGGAGTATCTTTGGCTGAACAAAACACTGAAATAGGAGCACTTTAGCATGCAAGTGACCCATGGGCATTAAAATACATTCCTAAATTGGAGCAAAAAAAGCATGAAACTTCAGAACTATTCAGTGATTTTGTGTGTGTGTGTGTGTGTGTGTGTGTGTGTGTGTGTGTGTGTGTGTGTGTAATAAGATCAATTTTATGAAAAACTAACTGCAAAATTTCAATGCTTTTGAAGCTGATGCTCAAATATTTTGCACAACCCTGACACTCATAGCAAAAGAGTGGCAAGGAAAACAGATCACACTGGGCCAGGCAGTCCAGTGCTAACGCGGGAGGAAGAGACAGACCAGCTGAATCAAGTGATTAAAAACAAAAATCCAACCCAAGCGTTAGGGGTGACCTGACTGATCTCCAAAGGCCAATAACGAATATGTCAAAACCATCCGCAAAAGACTAGTAGGCTATTGCAATGTGAGTTGCTATGGTGCTGGGTGCTCTATGAATGAGCTAGATTGATATGAACCAGACAGACAGGAGATACATATGGGAAATGATCAAGACTGATAGATGCCTATGGGAAGAGCTCTAGCTAGATCCAGATGGGAACAGTTCCTAGACAGCTACCTGACTGCAGTTCTACAGGTTCTGGGTTAATGGTCCGGCTGGAGCCGGAAGCTGATCAGTAATCTTTTTCCCCAGCAGCACCCACTTGTGGAGGGGTCCCCCCAGCCCATTAGTCCCCTACTCCATATCCATCCTGCAGTGAGCGACATGGGGAGCCTGTCAGTTAATTGGCCCCCTTGTAACTCCGGTCCCTCCACTGCCTTCTCCCCTTGGGATGCCGAACAAGCTGCTGCACCTTGAAGGAGAAGCGTCTGTAACCCCAGGGTGACGAGGTTGGGGGTGCACAGGGAGTCCCACTGAAGTGGCAGTTTCTAAATGCCAGCGCAGGCTGCGAGAGCTTGAGCTCCTGAATGAAATGGCAGCGCGTCGATCCTGATTAACGCCTTCACGCTCTCCTCCACTGCGGTGTGTCGCTACCTTTGAAAAGCCAGGCCCGTGACCCTGGGATTGTGGCTTTATTGAAGCCTTTTATCTTTACTAGGGCGTCAGCCTGCCTCTCTCCTTCCGCACACACAGCTCTGCCCGTGCGGGCTCCCCGATGGGCTTTCGCAATGGGTTCAAGTACCTCCATTCCTTCAGCCGTGCCGGGCCGCGGCCTCCTTCGCGCCATTGTGGAGGAGTAAAAGACTTGGTATAAACACAGATGGAAACTGCTAGAGGAGATAAACATGTCAGCAGCCTCCGGGATCGCTGCAGTCAAGCTAACCGCGCTGCACAGACAGATGGGCTTGATCCGTGGAGAGAGAAAGCCTGACAGACATTCCCAGGTACATCCACGCTCGTCAGTGCGATCCTTGATGGTGCCTTCACTTGGACGGACATTACAATTCACCAGCGGAGGGGGAAATCAATCACAGGCGCAGGGAGGCTAGACGGAGTCTGACACCGCATCACTTAATTTAGGCTCAGCTGTCCCCACCATGTCCTCTCCAGCAGTGGAGAGAGTGGCTAACAGTAGGCAAGGGGTTCCTAGCTAGAGCAGAACTTCAGACCGTGGGTTGTTGTTTTTTTTTTTGGGGGGGGGGGGAAGGGTTGGTACCATCCCTACACTGTGAGCCTTGTTTATATGCAAAGTTCCACCCAGCCATTTAGCTTTAAATCAGTTAAAAACCTATTTTGTCACAATCGGTACACAAGCCTGCATGGACACTCTGGATAAGCCTGGTTTAAAATCGATGTCAGAGTGTCCATACAGGGGAATGCCCCAGCTTAACTAAGGCAGTTTAAAATCATTCAAGTGCTGCAGCTCTGAATACAGACAATGCCGAGGGCCTGACTGCCAGAACGGCCGAGTCCGTCAGCTCTAGCTGAAGCCCGTGGGAGCTGAAGAGGTTCAGCACCTGTATCAGGCCTCTGATGCCCTTCATTCGCATACAGGGTGCAGAGGCTGTCTAGGAGCCCATCTTGGAAAGTTGGATCCACCAATCCCGGCGGTTTCTACTGTTCAATTCAATTTGTTCACTTCTGGCTTGGGACACAAGTGAACCGAATCTGGCCATCTGAGCCTAGTCTCCGGTGGGTATGTGTCCACACCTCAATCCCTGGCCCTGCAGCCTGGCCCGATGTGGTACCTCCATCTGCCAGGACATATGCAGAGAGCCAAGGACTAGGGCTGGAGGGTGGGGGTGCGGAGGAGTTGTTTCACAGTAGGCATGAGATGCCTCAGTGTAGCTGCTGTGATAACAAATCCTTCCCTGTGCTCTGCTTTGCTCTCACCCAGAGTCCGTCCTTTGTCTAGGGTTGTGTGCAACACGGGTCAACAATTACAGATGAGCACAAACATGTCCCATGCCTAGGTTATTTCATACCACTTGAGGGAAGGTGTCCCACTCATTAAAGCAGAAGGAACGGATTTCACGGGAAGAGGGCGAGGCTGTGGCATGCAAAGGGGAAAAGTATGGCCTAGTGGTTAGAACACACGCTTGGGAGTCAGAGGGTGCCAGTCCTAGCACTACCAAAGCCTGACTGTGTAATTTGGGGCAAGTCATTTAAACTCTCCCTACTGTCCCTAAAAGATGCCTAAACGTTTACTGCCCTACATTGGGAAATCTTTGCTGAATGTGCCCTGCGAACACAACGTTGGCTCGTTACAGATTGCTTTCCTTCCTTCGAGCTTCTGCCCCTCACCTCGGAGCTGCAAGATCATGTCCATCCCATTAGATTTGTTTTGCCATGTGGATGGTACTAGAGCTATTAAAAATGTGGGGGCTGATTCTGCAACCCTTACGCTGAGTAGCTCTTCGATCAGTAGCTCCCGAAAGTCAATGGTGCTACTGGTGGGATCAAGTGCTACTCAAGTGAGTATGGCTGGCAAAATTGGATCCTTAGAACTCCTGTTGGTTTCTGTGGGATCCATTGTGTACGTGAGAATGGGAATGGAAGAAGGGATCTTATTCCCATTGACTCTAAGCCCCGTTTACACAGAGTGATGGACAGCGGCCTCAGAGTAAATGAGAATAAGACCCAAAGTTACAGCCAGGGTTTGCTGCTTCATGAGGCTGAGACACTCCGTGAGGACTTGCAAGTGATCCCTGCTTCTCTATCACCGGATATTGTGTTTGGAGCAGCAGCTGTGTGACATGGTACCGTGCCCTGCAAGATATCACCAGGCAATGCAGACGTTAACGGGTGCTGCCCCTGTGCACTTTCAGGAGCTGTCTTTTTCGAGCAGTGCAATAATATTCTCCCCCTGATTAAATACAGTCACTGGAGCTATTGCTTTGTATTTGAAGTCCCAGCACACTGGCATTTCCAGCTGATGTGTCTCACTGATGGGCAGGCGTGCTGAACAGCAATCATTTTTTCCCCAATGAGGGGCTGAGACTTTGCACTCTTCAGTCTAAATCGAGTTCCCCGGGTCTCTCTGTGGAGTAGGGGTGGTTTCCTGCTGCAAGGTCTCATCAATCATCGTTTTTCACTGCAGTAACTCCGCTCCCGGGTGCTGAGTGACATTGACTTTCAGGTGACCTTTCAGCCCCCGGATCTTTTCACCCTCCAGCTCCAGAGGCATCTGCCTTTTTCTCCGCACGAGGACTCAAGAGCAACTAACTCCAAGCTTGGCAGCTCCTCCTGCCCCTCACGAGAGCCCTGCTTTGCCTTCCACCTGCTTTGCAAGCACCCGCATGAATGCAAGAGACAGGGACGAATAGAAAAATTGCTTTGGCAAGTCATTTGCTTTCAGGAGGCTTTACCGAGGCAATTTGGACCAGAGCCCCGTCAATGCAGACTGCAACAGCTGAATCACACGGGGCTTGCTTGCTGGAACCCCTCACCCTTTTTGCACATGCAAGCGGGTTGGCCACTAGCACAACGTCCACCTTTGCCAAGAGCCCTGCAATTACTTCCTATGTGGAGTATAATGGAGTACTGCATTGCTAAGGGTGGAATTCTTCCCTGTGCAAAGGGCCAGCAGTCAGTAGACCCAGGAGTTAAGATCTTAAAATAGGACTTTATGGTGCATAAGCCTCTGCCCAGGCTAGGGGGAGAATTGCACCTTCAGCTAGCAGTGGAAAGCCAACTCTTCACCATAGTATTGGTGGGTGCACTTACCTAAGGGCAGGCGCATGTCTACGTACTCAGTTGTGCCTCCGTGGCAGGTAGACACCTGCATGTCCTGTTAACTCAGCCTGGAGTCACTTGTGGATGCGGTACAGTGAAGGCCAGGTTTAGGACAAGGGAGCTATTGTGGATTTACATCTGGGTAGCCAACCTGTACTGCCCGAGAGTACTCAGGTACCATTCGTGCAAAAGTCAGATGTAGACGGTAACCCCAAGTTCCGGCGCAACTTGACCCTTTGCCCTTCATTTTCAAGAATCACGACCTGGTGCTCCGCGTCAGATAACGCAGCAAAGAGAGGTGCAAAGTAATCCATTTTCCTGTGCCATGACCAGTAGTACAGCCTCCCTGTTGCTGAATGCCAGGCCAAACACGTACCACTCTGGACACACCCATAAAGCCATAGGATTGGCTGGGCACTGCACCTAAGCTTGGGCCAATCCCCACAGAACATAAGAACGGCCAGACTGGGTGAGACCAAAGGTCCATCTAGCCCAGTGTCCTGTCTTCCGACAGTGGCCAATGCCAGGTGCCCCAGAGGGAATGAACAAACCAGGTAACCATCAAGTGATCCATCCCGTCACCATTCCCAGCTTCTGGCAAACAGAGACTAGAGAATACTTCAAAGCATGGTTTTGCATCCCTGCCCATCCTGGCTAAAAGCCATTGCTGGACCTATCCTCCATGCACTTATCTAGCCTTTATTTGAACCCTGTTATAGTCTTGACCTTTACAACATCCTCAGGCAAGGAGTCCACAGGTTGACTGTGCGTTGTGTGAAGGAAATACTGCCTTTTGTTCGTTTTAAACCTGCTGCCTATGAAAACAGGACCTCAGGATCCCAGTTTTGAGGCTGTAACGAGGTACATGACATCAGTCACACTTGCCAGTCTCATGCATGTAGCATTTTAAAGCACTAGGTAGGGTGTTCTGGAGAGATAATAAAGAAACTTTACTACTTTGCCCTTTTCGGCCGCCAATAATTTGATTGGCTGCATGTTCTCATCCTCTCCCGTTCACAGCCGCAACTGCCTGCAGTGAAGAGGTGTGGTGAGCTGCAGTCAATCAGAACACAGAATACTAAAAAGGTTAAAACATCTATAAGGAACTTATTATTAGTTTTGCATGTTTCACTGGGCGTTAAAATGATGATGGATGCCTCCTTCCAGCAATAAAAACCATCACACGGTCCCCGCCTCAGCTGCCTACTAAAGGACATGAGGAAAGATCTGGGCAAGACGTGTAGCCCCCTAGAGGAACAGACAAGGAAATTTCATCCTTCCAACTGCTGTGCTGGTCCTTTAAAAAGAGCAGAGTTTTCCCTGACAGAAGTGGGTAGATGAATGCAGGTTGATTAAATCAAGGGGAAAAAATCAATTAAATTTAAATAGAGAGAAAGATTAGAAATCAGGCACAATGCTTTGTTAATTACAGCACCTAATCACTGGCTCAAAAAAACAGTAACTTCTGTGCGTTTCATTTTATATACGTGTATGTATGTCTGGAGCCAGAGCACCATAATGAGATGCATATTACCCTACTTGACTAGTAATTGACTAGGGGACCTTGTCTGTTTCATGTGCAGAAATGATCTGCTATAATAGCCAAGGCTTTCAAGTGTTTGATGATTCCCCCCTCCCCCTTTCCCTAGGAAGAATGACACCAAAGAAACTCTTGCCTAACATTGTCGCTTATCATTTCCCCCTGGATGATGTGTTTATTGGGCAGAGATAAGTGCAAAAAGCNGTTTAAGTGGAACTTTTTGCAATGGGGCAAGCAAACAAAGATCAAATCCAAGTGATAAATGAGTTCCATTTGTCTTCTTAGATTTTCTCCCCCAGGTATATGTAGATTTTACCCACTGTGGAAAACAAACCTTTTGGGGCTGATTTTCTGTTGCCTTGCAGCCTGCGCGGTCATTTGCACCTCAGCAAAGCGAGCGTACGCTACTGCCCTGACTGAGCAGTGTTGTGCATCAGGCTCTGTCTGCAGAGCAGCTTGGAGCCACTCTCTCAGTCTGGGTCAACAGGCTCTGGCAAGCAGGCCTCATGCTAGCCCTCTAGAAATGGCTGTGTAGACAGGGCTTGGAAGCTGTGGTGCCGGCTGGAGCTCCATAGCCCACCACCCCTCTGCACTTCAGAGCCAGAGCTCCAGCTGGAGCGGCAACTTCAAAGCTCTGTCTACACAGCCATTTCTGGAGCGCTGGGGAGGGCGCCACCAGCCAGCATCTGTTGAGCTGCTCACTGCAAGAGACTGTATAGCCATATCCCAAGTGACTGCAGGAGATGGCAGGGAGGGGGGTATTTGGAGTGTTCTAGAAGGACACGGTCCAGGTTTGAAATGCATGCTCTGCTTGTATAAGCACAAGTTCCCATTTCCCCCTTGCTCCCCCCATGTCCCTACTCTGCAGTGCTTGACCCAGCGAAGGCTGCTTGTTCACATCCATCCTTCTTTCCAGCCAGCTGTCCGTGTGTCCCTCCATCTACCCAGCCTAAGCTGGTTTGTAATGCCGTCATTGTTATAGCTAGTCTCCGCCGGAAGACGGAAGAGCAAAGGCCTGTTCCAACTCCGATTACGATCAGTGTGGAGACTCCCACTGGCTGTAATGGCGGTCGGACTGGACCCAGAATGCTAGGGCCACTGTCATGCCATTGGCAGAGGGCAGTTTGCAGAGGTGCACTTCTGAGCAGCTGGGCACACAAGGCAGCAGTGGCAACAGAGAGATGGGGAGAGGCAGAACAGCCATCCTGCGGCCGAGCAGGCCCACCTCGTCTTCCATGAAATGCAACTGAGCAAGGACAGAACGTTGCCATTTGAACAGAAGCTTGGGACAGGGACTTTAGCCTTGTACTTTCTTGTAGAGAACCACAGTATAAACAACAACTGATATGCAACGGTAGCAAAACCCAACACCACGCTCGGTTCCAGAGGGTCACCGACTGTGGACTTGTGTCGTGCAGGTATTCAGTACCACCGCGCACCTGGCCATACCTAGTAGCCAAGGCTCAGCTGACTTATATACCAGAAAAACCTCCCATAAGTGGGCTTGATTTTGACACCCGCACTCATACTGCATAGAACCACAACTCCGCCGCCTTACTCCCATGGACTATTTGCTACTTAGTGTAAGACTAGTGAGAGTGAAGACTGGCATGACATTGCTGTAAAGAACTGGGACTAACTGTGTCTAAACAGCTGTTCCCTTTGCTGTATACCCCCAGCTCTCCTGGTTACGTGAAGCTGTTTAAATTCTGCAGACATAGCGGTAGGAAATACCAGCAGTGTTTCCAAAACGCTCCTTTGGGCGGAGAAGCTTTGGGTAGTAAAATTCCCCTTTTATTTTCTCTCTCTTCGCAGCTGATTGAAAAAGAAAATGGTTGAAATATTCCTTTGTCCCAGGAGAGAGAGGAAAAATAAAGGTTGTAAAGACATTGCCAAGCAAAAACTCCAGCAGATGTGTTTACGCAAATCTATTTGATACATGCACTAAAAAGACCTCTTTAAAATTAGGAGACGAGAAAAATCTCTAAGCTCTTTGCACACACAAAAACCCCAAGCCAGGTTCCTTTCCCCACCTCATTCAAACAGTTTGTATTAGTGCGGCAGGAACCCAGGAGTTTGTTATTGAAAATTATAATAGGGAAAATATCTTGGTGATTTGCTATTACAGATTCCAAGATGGTTCAATTTTAATCTTCTCTTCACTACTTTCTTTGCAGCAGCGGAGGTGCCAGCTGCAGATGAGCTTGCCGTTTTCTTTAGGCATTTGAAACCCAGAAGAAAAATACAATTCCACGGGATACATTTTTCATCCAGTTTTGTTGGCACCAGCTTTCCACCTCCTCTCCTTAAGCCCTCCCGGCTATCCTGCCTTACTCCTGCGAGTCAGACTGCGGTAACTGTTCCTTTTCCTACTTGTGCTCCAGGAACATCTAATGACTTCCCTTGTCATGGTCAGGGCTCAAAGCAGCCTGGCTTTTTTTTTCCAGGGGTTGATTTGTTATGCACGATGAAATCAGAACACAGGAACTTCCCCGCTGGAACAGACCAGTATCCCGACTTCAGTGGTGGTCAGTGCCAGATGCTTCGGAGGAAACTTGTGCAATTTGACACTGTGGGGAGTAATTTCTCCCAGACACCAGCTGGTGGTCTGAGCAGTTCATACGGTGAAGCATGAGCATTGATAGCCCTTGTGGAATAGGGCAGTGGATTCTAAAACCCTATGTGGGCAATCAAGGCTCTAGTTGACCATCTTTTCATCCTAGAGAGGGTCCCAGTTATGCTGTTTTTTCCGGAGGCTCAGCTTGCAGGTAACACTCTGCTGTGTGGCCATTGCCAGTGGAAATGGCTAAATCTGCACCCTCCCAGGCAGACTGTCTAACTACGACTCCATTTTCATAATGGCTTCTGAGTCCCTGACCATCTGGGGTCTCAGGCTGGAGCCAACGAGTTGTCCAGTCTGTCACGAATAGAGATGGTCGGGAATTTTCCAGTGAAAGACGTTGTGGTCAGAAAAGGCCAATCTGTTGAACTCAACATGGGATGTGGAAACATATCGGGCTTGATGAATTTCCACCTGGTGGGCTGCTGGGGATCCCAGAGCTTCCACGGCCTGCAGCCTGCCCTGGGGCTGGGGACCCCAGGCTTCCAAGGGCTGTGGCTCTGGGGCAGTCCCGCCCCACTGACTGCCACAGGAGCCCCCAGAGCTTCCACACTGCCCTGCTGCGGAGCAGGGAAGCTGAAAGCTCAGAGAGCCCCAGGTTGAGACAGCTCCCCAGTCCGCGGCAGGGGCGTTGTCCCCCGGCGTGGGGGCAGTCCAGAGGGTCCCTGGGAGTCGTGGCAGCTGCCTGCTTAGTTTCCTTTCAAACGTCGAACCAAAACGGGTCAATCTTTCCCAAGTGACACGTTTCACAATTTCCTTTCTGTGGGAAATTTCAAAATGCTCCATTTTCATTCCGTATCAGGACAAAAGCTTTTCAGAAACGGACGATCCAAGTTTCGACCAGCTCTTGTCAAGACCCAGGCCCAGATGCCTAGCCGCGGCCCTGGGGAAGAAGGTTTCTGTCCGAACCTCTGCTGGTATTTCTCCTCCAAGACCCCCAGCTGGTCCCCAATAGCAGCCTTCAGCAGCTTCGCCATCTCCGGCTGTGTCCTCATCCAGGCACCATTTGCACATCTCCTGCCAACGAAAGGGGCCAAAAAGGCCAGGCTCCGCCTCCCACATACTGGCAGTAGCTGCCTGCTAAAAAGAGAGCAGGGTGAGCCCCTGGGGTATCCCAATTTTCCCAGGGAAGGGCTGGGACTTACTGGGAGCCTGGGCAATGCAGCTGGGTTGCTGGGTCACTCAAGCAGATGCCCTTGTCACCGTTACGGCTTGCTGCGGTTGGGCTGTAAGCCAGGCTTCGTGAGTGGCCACATCACCAGTTGGGATGGACCCTGGGCTTGTGACTGGTGCGACAGGGCTGGAGCCTTCGCTTGCTGTTGGTGCAGCTATTCCGACATCTATTGCAGGGTTTCCTTCCGATTCCCTCGCGTGCAGAAGAGGTCAGAAAACCCCACTTCTGCTCTCCAGCATGAAGAGGATGTGTCAGTACCCTACTGTCTACAGCGCACACAGACCCGGAGCCAACTCAGCCCTCCCCTGGCTTCAGCTTTACTGGTCACTGAAAACACAGCACAAGTCTCAGCTTATTCCCAGAGCTTGGTTCTCCCTACGGTTTCCCTCCAGGATCCCCTCTGTCCCAGAGACTCTTCTCGACCTTCTGCCTAACTCCACTTTGCATAGCTCAGCTGAGCCAGCCTGACTCATCAGCAATGACCCTGAACCTTAATGCAGGGCCTCAGCCCCTGAGTCCAACTCAACAGAAGAGCCCGACCTGCTTCGACAGAGTCTTAGAGCTTGGCCCTGTTACACCTTCTCACTGTGTATCCTGGCTTTGTCTCACGACAGGCACTAATATAACTGAGGTGAAAGTCTAATTTTGTATTAAAAAATGACCAAGTTATTTGCCTCAGGGATATACCACAGCAGTGAGTTCCACGGGTTAATGGTGACATTGTTTCAATCCATTTCAAAGGGGTTGTCTTTTAATTTCACCCAGAGCCTGCACATTCCGGCAGCACGGGAACCAGCAGCGTCCCCAATGCCCCACCCTGTATCAGTCGTTACCTCATATACTGGTTACTAATTACAACATCCTCTGCTCCTGTTTGGAGCCCGACACAGAGATAAGAAGCACATGGGGCCGACCCACCGACAAAGGGGGCTTTGCTGCTCTTTGGGAGAGCAGAGACTCAGGCGGCCTGGCCAGTCCTGCCTGGATGCGCAATGGCCATACCAGCCACATGCAATGAATACCAGACTGGAGGCCTCAGTTGACAGGGGCAGGAGACCACAGAGAAGGAAAAAAGACTTCCCTTCACCCCATGAATAACCCTGCTGAAGTAGAGGCCCGGTTCAACATACAGCGAGGCAGTGGTGCCTAGGGGATAGAGCACTGCACTGGATCCGGCGCTCTGGGTTCTATTCCTGGCTCTGGGGAAGTCACTGCCCTGCTGTGTGCCTCAGTTTCACCATCTGTAGAATGGCCTCCTTGGTCAATCACTAGGTATTATTATTACATCTGCAGGGAAAGGTGCTGTGAACCCCACCGACCCTCCGTTGTGCTCTAGCAAACAGCATCACTCCAAGCTCCTCCTCTTTCCCCTCCTAAATGGACATGGCCCCCCTGTGTTACCACCCCAGAGTTCTCCATCACTGCTAAGCGCTAGGAGTGCCAGAAACAATCGCTTGAATCGGGAAGCAATGGAGAGAGTGGGCTTTATGCCTTTCCCGTTACAATGACACATGCCGGGGGGCTTTGCCAGTGCATTTAAATAGCTGGAATCTCATGATTGTCCCATTTGCTATAGTTTCCTGATAGCAAAAAATGTCTCATTGCCCAGACAGTCAGGGAGGATGGGGTGACACTCGATTTTTTTGTTAATTCAAATCCAACTCAGGGTAACAGGGACTTAAAGTCCTTGCCATTAAATAGCTGTTTGGTGAGCTATGTTAGTCTTAAAGGTGCCACAGGACTCTCTGTTGCTTTTTATGTGAAGAGAGTTGATGGGTCTCAGCTCAGTTACTAGTGTCCCTAGTACTGGGGCAGGAGGAGGCAGCTGGCCCTGCTCCTGCCTGGCTGTACTTGTCCTGTGGGTGCACAGAGGGTTCCTGTATCCACAGCTGCCAGCACTCACGAGCGTTACATTTTCTTTTCCTGGCCTATTGGGCTATAGGCTTTCATTTTATTAGGCATTCAGTACTGCTGCCCTCTTCATTTTAGGGACTCCAGTGCACTCTACCTATAGGAAAGAGGCCAATGTCTGCTCTCATCCACCAGTGTAACTCTGGAATAAATACACTGACTTCAAGAGTGCTCTCTCTGGATTTGTGCCAATGTAACCGAGAGCAGAGATTAGCCCAAGGAGACGGCTAGTCAGTAATATAATCCCGGAAGAAAGCCTCATGGATAGATGAATCCAGTGATGTGCACCCAGACAGCTCTGGATTGTGCATTAGGCCCATGAATACATGCACAGAGTCCTTGGCTATCTTGCTCTCAAGAGGAAATTCATATGTCCTGCTTGTTCTCAAATCCTCCTTCTAAGGCAAATATCTTGAATGTTTTGACCCCTATAAAAGATTCAACTTCCTTGTCAACAGGAGGGGGGAAAAAATCAATCGGACTCCATTCAGCCTTCTAAAACTAGTGATTCCAGTAGTCTGTCAACACTGGCAATTGTTTTCGACATGCAGAGCCCTATGCGGGATGTTCAAAATCCATTATTTCCCAGGGACCCCCAAAACTTAAATTTGGGAAAGCATCCAGACCCAGAACTCAGAAAGTGACAGGGCCCTTCAGAATGCACACGCTTCATCCCAACACTTGAACACGCAACGGCAGAGAGGAAGGAACCCTAAACTCAAAGCTGCAGGGTCAGAGGGAACTAAAGTTATTTACCTGGGGGGTGGACAGAGAATTGGGGGAGGAGACATTTTCTAGTGGATGGATCTGGGAACTGGGAGCCAGAACTCCTGGGTTCTCTTCCCAGCTCTGCCACTGATTTGCTTTAGGGCTTTGGGCAAGTCATTTAGGATGACGTTTTCAAAAACGCCTAAGTGACTTAGGCTCCTAAGTCCCACTTTCAAAAGTGACTTAGACACTAAGGCCTTGTCTACACTGGCGGCAGTGAGTAGGGTACATGTAGCTACACGCAGAAGTGAAAGGCTCTGGCATGGGGGAGGCAGTGGGGAAAAGCTCCAGCACCTCCCCTCTGCCAAAGTCTTTTACTGCGGTGGGGAAAGGCTCCAGCGGCAGGGAGCTGTCAGAGTCTTTCCCTGCAGCTTCCCCCCGCCAGAGGCTTTCCCCACTGCTGGAGCCTTGCACCGCTGCAACCAGGAGGCATTGGGACACCAGACTGCTAAAAACAGCAGTGTAGACATGGGGGGCCTTGCTTGGGTGAGTAGAGAGCCACGTAGGGGACATATCAGGCATGTCTTTATTCTACTCATCTAAGCAGTGCTTCTACCCCACTATTTGTACCCATGCGAGGGAGGCGTGCAGTGGATGTACTCTACACACCGCTGTGAGAGCAGGCAGCCTAAGGAGCCAAATTGTCACTGACAGTTAATGGGACTTAGGTGCTTGTGAAAATTTTACTCTGAATGACTTTGGGCCTCAGTTTGTCTGTAAACTACTTACCTGCTGCACAGGGCGGGTTGAGGGGCTCAGTTAACCCGTGTCTGCAGAGGGCTTTCAGATCCTCAGATGAAAGGCGCCAGACGATGCTTTTAACTCCTTTCTCCCCTTTGCAATTCAATTCCCTATTGCCTGTAAGCAAACTCCTTTCTATTTTAATAGGAGAAAAACAACGTTTCTGAACGTCCCGTGAGTCTTGGTTTCCCCTAGAGCGTCCGTAATCCCTCTAGGCTGCAAACGTGTCCCGCCAGTGCCATGTCGTTTATGCTAGAAGCGAATCCATTCTGGACTAAACAACGTGCTTGTGACAAAGCAGAGAGTTTTCTGTTCCACTGTGGTGCTTAGCTTAGCTGAAAAAAGCTTCCCCCCCATTCCAAGCAGCAACAAAGTCCTCTGGCCCCTACGCTTGTCCACGGGAGGAGTACGTGCCATGCAGGAGAGACTTGCTGATGTCCAGCTGCTCTGTTCAATTACCTCTGTCTGTGGATAAAGCAGCCCTGGCGTAATGGACTGATTAATCTGCTTATCACATGAAGCACATAGTGTAATTACATCAGAGAATACAGATCCCCGAGCGAGGCATCAATCACGTTAGCGCAGGCGATTTTACTACATCCCGTTGGCCCGAAGTAAAACCATCATTTCCCATCCATCCCGCATTCCTTCTCAGAGCAAAATGCAGGGCTGGAGCGCGGGCTGGGAGGTGCCGGAGGACAGAGGGGAGATGCTGACAGATAGGGATGTTGAGAAAACAGGTCCCGGTTTGATCAGTACAGCACTGTGGAAGCTGGCAGGGTGAGAAGCTCCTCTCAGCAGGACCAAATAAAGAAGTGTGTTTGGAGTGAAACATTTTAGTGTATAGGCTCCCACCCCACAGGCAGAGGGGCAGTAGCTGGGATTACAGCAAAGGCTATGAAGCCACCCTGCAGCCTGCAGAAATGCTGTTTGTTCAGGAGAACAGATTTTCAAACAGTGACAAAGAGTCCTTATAAGGTGCCACAGGACTCTTGGTCGCTTTTTACAGATCCAGACTAACACGGCTCCCCCTCTGCTAATTTTCAAACAAACTTTCACCCGCACGATTGACAGGCAGGGCTGTTGTCCTTGCCCAGGGTGGATTGGCATGTCTGTTGCTCATGCGAGTGGTAGTGTATCGGTTTGCATGCAGGGGTAGGGCAGATGCTCAGCTGGTGTCAATTGTCATAGCTCCAGTGATGTTAGCTGATTGCACAGCTCAACAGAAGACCCCAGCCCACAGCTTCTGAGTCTATATTTGCAAATCTGGCCCCTGATATTTATGCAAAAAAATTCTCTCTTGTCCTTAGAGCCCCATTACAAAATTGCCATCCATCAAAATGACTTTAGAGATAGTAAAAGTGACACTGTGGAACGCCTTCATTTGTACATGATCTTGTTCAATTCTCCAGTGCACAAAACACCCTCATTAAGATTTGAAAATAACGTTTTATCCATTAGCTTGGTCTGTTTCCCACCTGGAAAACAACGGCTCTTCTCCTCCTCCTCACTTTGCTTTTAAATACCTGGAAACGGATGTGCTATTGTCTACAGACAAGAATGAAGGCTGTGCCATAGAGGATTCGCCCTCATTGCTGTCACAGAGGTGCTGAAAAGGCAGCGAGAGAGCCCTGACTTAGAAGATCAGTGGGTTTGTGTAGGTCCCATGTGACTGGTTATTGTTTGGTGGAGGAACTTCTACTTTCATTGGTTATTTGTAGGGACGCTAGTGCTGTCCTGGATTCTTACAAGCCCTTGTTGATTAGACTCCCAGCCTGACATGCCCTATGCTGGCAGGGGCTGGAAAACGGGCCCTGCCACTCAATGACTCCCTCCAGCTCCTGCCCTGTATTTCTCAGCTGGCTGAATGGGGGAAGCTCCCGGGGAGGGAGTAAGCAGGGGAAGGGCCTGACCGTGATGCACAGGACCTCCAGCTGGGGAAAGCATCAGTATTTAGGATCTGAGCAATGTGCCTCACCAGGTTCAAAACGTGTTCCTGGCTCGGCAGAAAGTTGCCCGCTTTACGCTAGTTTTTCAAGCAGGCAAAGAGGAGTTGGGTCTAAAGTCTGCACGGGCGGCTTGGCCAGTGGCGGTGGCACGAAGCTGACCACGAACCGGGTGCAGCTTGGCAGGGGGGGAGATGGCCAAGGAGCAGCAGCGTGAAGTGGACTGGGAACAGCAAGAGCCGAGATGGGAATCTGACAGAGAGCGGCAAGAAGATGAGCAGCAGACTGAAAGCAACAGGTGTCCGTGTGCCTTTGGGGCACCTTCAGGGACACAGACAAGCCGAGAACTGCAGAGACTTTCTGACGCAGTAGAGGACTTCTCTCAAACACAGCAACTACAGCAAAGAGGCGGAAACTCGGGAGAAGTGGCAGGTATTTGCGGTGGGCTGATTTTAAATCAGCCGATCAGAGTAGGTGAAGTCAGCTCAGAGACACCCCGCCCTCCTGGAGCTGTTACTCCCCATGCCTGCATGTGAAAACGATTCACGTCTCCTGACTTCGTGCTTAGTCACAGATCCAGGATTTTTATTCTGACATTACATTCAGCTCCCAGTCCAGAACCTATTATCCCCCCTCCACATCTAAAGCTGCTTCTTCCTTTTAGGATCAATTAACTTTAACAAGTACCTTTTATCTCTCTGCTTTTGAAATCCCATCGGTTGTTTCTGGTGCCTGCATTGCCGAAGCTTTAGCAGCAGCTCCTTGTGTGCAGTGGTGATAGAGGAAGTGTGGACACTACACAGCCCCTTCCATCACGGATTACTGCCCCGATGGCTCGCAGCAGGGAGAGAGATACGCATCGAAACTTTCAAAAGCCATGGCAAGAGCAGCCATACGAGGCGAGTTTGCATTAACAACCGACTCAGAAGGAGGGGGAGTATTTTGGGCCCCATGCTGTGAAACGTGATCAGTAACGGGGAGCGCTTGAAAAAGGGGCGTTTTCACGCACTCGGAGGAAAGAACAAGATCAGTCCGGGGTGGTTTTATGCACCTGTGCAGAGGAAGACTCACCCCCTGCCCCCCGACTCAACTGCATGGGCTACCTACATCGCAGGTCACCCCCGAGGGGAGTCCAGCTGCTGCCAAGTGGCCGGAGCCCTGGCTACCCCCAAGGTGCCAGACAGCACAGCTGGGCTTGCACAGAGGGGGAAGTAAGCTATGGCAGCTGTAAGGGTGCCACCAGGAAGCAAGGGGGAAGCATGGGCCAAATTGTGATGCAGGCACAATGTGTCACCTCCTGTTCTCCTGGGGCAGCCAGAAATAACTCCAAGGGGGGGGACCCCTTCCAATTGTATGGGGGTATTAATTCTGAAACCTAATGATGGCAACTCAAATACCACCGGTGTTAACCATTTCATTGCCAGTTATTTTGGCAGAAATATGGAGTGAATGTGCCTCTTCCACGTGGGTGGAGATCATTGAAGTCAGAGCCGGAAAAGATCGATCACACCATTTCATCCATCCCCTGGGGCCACTGCAGGGCCGTGCCCTGCTTTGCTCTCCAGTGCTCTGAGCACCCCTAGCATGTGTGCCACACAATGGGCCTCCAGGCCTTCCTTTGGGAGACAGTTTCACAGCTAACACATCTCCGCACTAGGCAGAGCTCGCCTGATTTTTCCAGCTCCGTTTTCCATTTTCATAATTGAACCCCATGAATCTTGTTAATGATCCAGCTTGTGAGAGTCACCAGGGCAGAGTAGGGTTGCTAACTTTCTAATCGCACAAAACCGAACACCCCGCCCCTGCCCTGCCCCTTCCCTGAGGCCCCACCCTGCTCCGCCCTTCTCCGAGGCCCTGTCCCTGCTTGCTCCATCCCCCCTCCCTCCGGCGCTCGCTCTCCCCCACCCTCACTCACTTTCACTGGGCTGAACCCAGGGGTTGGGGTGCAGGAGGGGAGTGAGGGCTCCGGCTGGGGGTGGGCCGGGGATGAGGGCTCTGGGGTGGGCCGGGGATGAGGGATTTGGGATGTGGGAGATGGCTTCATGCTGGGGCCGGGGGTTGGGATGTGTGTGGGGGGGTATGGGCTCTGGGTAGGGCCAGAAATGAGAGGTTTAGGGTGCGGGAGAGGGTTCCGGGCTGGGCCAAGGGGTTGGGGTGTGTGTGTGGGGGGGTGAGGACTCTGGCTGGGGGTGCAGGCTCTGGGGATGAAGGGTTTGGAGTGCAGAAGGGGGCTGGGGCAGGAGTTGGGATGTTGGGGGGGTCGGCTCTGGGAGGGAGTTTGGGTGCAGGATGGGGCAGGGGTTTGGGGTACAGGGTCCCAGTGGCACTTACTGTGGCTCCCAGGAAGCGGCTGCCAGGTCCCAGTGGCACATGGGTGGCCAGAGAAGCGCACTGCCTTCATGCCCACAGGCACCGCCCCCGCAGCTGCCGTTGGTCGTGGTTCCTGGCCAATGGGAGCTGCGGAGCTGGCACTAGGAGCAGGGGCAGTGCGTGGAGCCTCCCTGGCCCCCCATGTCCCTAGGGGCCGCAAAGACCTGGCAGCTGCTTCCAGGAGCCGTGTGGAGCTAGGGCAGGCAGGGAGCCTGCCTTAGCCCCTGGCCCCCACTGCGCCACCGACCGGACTTTTAATGGCCCAGTCGGCGGAGTCGACTGGAGCCACCAGGGTCCCTTTTTGATCAGGCGTTCCGGTCGAAAAGCAGATGCCTGGCAGCCCTAGGGCAGAGGCCAGGAGGCAGCAGCCACCACAGGAGAGAGCGGGCTGAATGGAGCATGAGGCAGCGTTCTCATTCTCCCCCCATTCCTGGCTCAGTATGGAGGCTGCACTCCCTAGCTCCCATCCCCTCTCATTGTGCTCGGCTGCAAGGTGCTGCCGCAAAATGAATCCCATTAGCAAAGCCCATTGGGTGGAGACAGCTGGCATCAGAGCTCGCTGTGCCGGGGAGGGGCTCTAAGGCTTGTGAATAACTGAGACATCAGTGGGCGCCGCTAGTCATCAAGTCTTTGCATCAATTTCCCCTGCTCCTTTAGGAAGCCATTAGACCAGGTGTCCTGCTCCCACACATTCAGTGCTGTCCCACAGTTTGGCTATGGCTGGTGCACTGTGCAAATACAAGAGCCATTCCCCGTAGTTGTTCAGCAAAAGTCAGGCTCGTCTGGCGATTTCCGGCAAAGCAAGCTTCGACGGGAGCAGAGTGTCAACCTGCCATGGACAGAACGGCAATCAATGACAAGGTTTCCCAGTAGCGCTCTGCTCCTTCCAGTCAATCAGCTGTAATCAGTACTATGGTGCACTGAGGTGGCTGGCTGGCTCAGGGGATTGGAAACGGGCTATAGAGTTTTTTGCCTCTAGGTCACAGGTTTTAATCCAGCCCAGGTCAGTAGGGACCAATATCCGTTAGCCTCTAACAGCTGTTCAGTGGTCAATGAGAAGTGAGTTGGTTTCATTTCAAATACAGATGGACAGACACACCTCCCCCCACAAAAACCACCCCCACGTTGGGTGGAGAGGCCTATGACTGAATGGGCTTAGCATTTACTCCATCAAACATTGACTTCCTCCACAGGTATCCTAGGTCAGGGTGATGTTCCCCGTGCCCCACTGACGGAGGTGTAGAGAAGTCAAGTGACTTCCCCAAGACCACAGAGCAGGTCAGTGGCAGAACCAGCATCAGAACACAGCACCGCTTGATTCCGGATTCTGCTCGTTCCTCCAGCCCACTCCCTCACTTCTCCCCCCTCTCAGCTTGGATGCGGAGGGCAAGGTTCCAGGTAGGGGATGTGCCCAGATCCTGCCATGCAGCGGTGGCTGGCTTCCTCAAGGGATTTTAAGAAGTAGCCGGAAATCCTTGAACATACAAAAGGGAAGAGGGGGGGACAAGTGCGCTGCCCTAATGTGAGGCTAGCCCTGCAATGGGGGTAAAGGCCACTGTCCATTGGCCATCTCCATGCTGAGCTGAAGTTTAGCTCTCAGGCCAGCACAGCCAGTGCACGGGCAACAGGCTAGCTTGGCTCTGGCGGAGGGGCATACCCTACTCACTGCTCCACTCTCGCCAGCCTTCCCCACACCTGACAGCTCCTCTCCTTCTGATCTCCTTGAGCAGCCCCTGCCCACACCCCAGTCCAAAGGCCCGTGTGGCTGGGCAGAAGAGCAGGTGCTCTCAGGCTACCACATGCAGGGATACACACGTCAGCCGGCGGCGGGGCACACTGAGCTTTCTCTACACACACAAGGCCAGATCTGGATCTCACATTGGTGTAATTCAGGAATAACTCCATTGACATCAAGGGAGTTTACACCAGGGAGAGATCAGATTCAGACCCAAGGTGCTGCTCCCCCTCAAACCCCAGAACAGAGTGCAAGTAGCGGTACATTTCAAAGTCCCTTGGGCCCAGCATCTGACCTAGCTCACCAAAGGCCTGATCCAGCTCCCATTGTTTTCAGTGGGCGCTAATCTAGCCCCTGACTTATCCTTTCCCAGGCAGGGACCATCCGCTCACCCCCGTGTCATTCACCATCCTTCTCTGTGCTAAGGTAACACGTATATTTCAGCCAAACATCTCCCCCATGCCCACAATGGCTGGGTCCCAAATATCACCGCCACTCGCTATTAGTCTTGCGTATCTCTCTCTCTGTGTGTGTGTGTGTGTGTGTGTGTGTGTGTGTGTGTGTGTGTGTGTGTGTGTGAGAGAGAGAGAGAGAGAGAGACACGTGTACGCCAATGTCTTGAGCCAACCCCCCTGCAAGCAACCGAAGGACGAGCAGTAACCTCACTGAGCACTGGAGCAGGGCCCAGCTTTGCCGGCACTGAGGAGCCAGTCCAGAGGGTGTGTCACTCCGGTATCTTTCCGTTTTCTGAACGATGAGGAAAGCATCACTGCGCGTTGGCTAAGCGATCACAGGGACCCGTCGCCATAGTGCCAGCGCCTTTTTTTTTAATGGCTGTAAATTATTAATGGCACTCTCGTTAAGATGCCAATTTCCCCCTTTTGTTCCAAACCGCTCCTTTTGGCATCGGGAGCCACGCTGAAATAAATCGTTTATTTGCCAATAACATCGCTCATTAAATTTTAATCAAATGGAGGGTTGTGAGCGCACCGTTACCAGGAGGCACCCCCTGGGAACGCAGAGATCACTTTAAAAATGAATTAGTAATGGAGCGCTTTGGAACTGGCAATGAAACAGCAAATGAGGCCTTGATGTGGAATATCCATTTTGAGTTTTAAAATCGGTTGATTCTTTCCAACATTCCTGTCCCCCTGCTCTCTACTTCAAACTTATTTCTTTTTAATTATGATTGGAAAATTATGAGGAAATAAGACTTACAGTCCTGATACTTACATCACTCTTTGAAAACGCAACATGTTTTGACTAAGCTCCAAGCTTGTAGCTTCACATCAGTGCTCTGCCGAACAAGAGACCTTCAGACAGGCAGTCAGGGGAATTAGCAGCTGCTCTCTGAACACCTGCACCCATCTATCCTGTCTTCTCCTGGAAGATCCTGGACAGCTATTAAAATGTGGGCTTGCCCCAATGCAAAATGGTAGATCTGATCCCAAAGCAAAAGCAAATGATCTTTAAGGACTCTGACATCTATGAAGAAATGACCACCACATATAAGTAGCACTGATACAGCATTAAAAAGGAGACATCAAATACTCAAAAGTTAGGACATTCCCAACATTAAGTGGGCTCTTACAACAGCCATTCAGCCCAGAGCACACATGGGACACGTTAACATAGGCCCTGACCCTGCAACTGGACCCACTTTATTGGGGCTCTGCCTGGGTGTAGGGTGGGCCAGCCAAGTAGATCTAATTGCAGGATCAGAAGCATAAACAATAATACCTTATGTTTTCCATGTCACAAGAAAAACAGGCATACCCCTGTGCAATGCAGCCAGGTTCAATTGATAGGAACAACCTTAACATTCGGCCTTTCCTGATCTCTGAGCACTTGGTAAGTCAGGCTGAACTTGTCATTAATTCTAGTTTTGCATTTAGTTTCCCTGGGGGGGAAAAACGTTAAGGAGAGGGAAGAGAACAATAAACAAAGGAAGAGAAAAAAATACAGTCCAGATCCATCGGGGCATTAGGACGACAGCTTTGCTAATGGGCCCTGTAAATTCCCCAAGACAGATCAGGACAGCCACTAGCCCTGCTAAATTAGATGATCCAGGAGCAGTGGTAGGTAAAGAGCAGAAGGTAAAGACAAGTCACGTCTGCAGCAATTGGTACACTACGGTGTATCAGCGTGAAGACAACTTGCACCAGTTTAATTACCCTGGAAGTGTATTCTGTGCCTCCACACAGCCACTAAATTGATTTAACTCTTCTCAACACAGAGCTGCATCAGATGCAAACTGGATTAACTTCTATTGATTGAAGACAAGTGTGCCCTTGATGGGAGACTATTTGTGTGTGGATTCAAGGCAGTTTCCACTGGCAGAAGTTCTGTTTGCCAGATGACTGCTCATATGGGTCCAGTCGCAGGGTCAGGGCTTGGTTTAAAGTGTCCCTGATGTGCTCTGGGCTCGGTGGCTATTGTGATATAATTTTGTATACGGACAAGGCCTAAGCTCTCATCCCAACGGCTCTGCAGCTGCTGTTCTAGCACCTTGAAAAACCTTAATGCAAAATTCCACTGTGCAGGTGTGAAACTGGTGATTTAAATGTTCATCGCTTTAAAGCTCCGGACTGTAACCAAGTCTAAAGGGCATGTACAAAATAAGACCAGGGTTTTGGCTTCTGTCTGTTTTGACCAGCCAAGTGCAGCATCTCCGATTGGAGCATATGGGGAAAGATGTATTTTTTTTCCGTGCTTGAATAACTCAGAAACAGCCAAACCGATTTTGTTCAAAAACTTTCCCGAAATATCCACTGCTGGGCTGACATCAGTGAAAATTCAGCCTCCACGGGTTTGAGAAAGTTCTGAGCAATTGAAAAGGGAAGTGAGAAAAGAAGCTGTAGCTCAATCTTCACTTAACCTGCGTGTGCTGCTTTCCACATATGGTGAGTTGTAAAATCAGCTAGCGCTGACCTTGGTGCTGAATGGTGACAGGGGCCGGCTCATCCCGCAGTGTGGACGCTAGCGGATGTTACATGCGTGCACACAGCCTCTCATCTCAAGGACAGTCCGTCCCCACTGCAAGGAGGTCATTAATATGCGGAATACAGATCCATTTTTGAGCCCATCTTGAAGGGTTTTCTGTCTGGGGGCTGACAGCGAAGCTGCGGCTTTTCCGTCTATTATTCATACCTTCAGCCTTCAAGGACTCTGCTACTGCTAAGTACCCAGCCCTGTCACACATGCAGGGGAGGGAGGGGTGTCGTGTGCCCATTGTATGAGGAGAGCAGGAAATGGATGGGCAGGCAGGGGGCGGTGGAGGTGGAAGCCTGATGGATTTGCCAGGTTTGTCCTTGAAAGGCGAGGCGGGGAGGAGCGAGTTGCCGCTGGGCTAGGGCGTTATTGTCGGTCCCTTCCAGCTGCAAAGCTCTGTGGCTAGGATGAGTCTCTAGCGAGGAGGCTGTGGTGGGCTCAGCTTTTCAATCCACTTCACAGAGCCATCGTACCCTTTGGAAAAAGCAAGATCCTTGCAAGGCCAGCTGGCTAGGGCCCAGCAGTGCCAAACGGACTGGAAGGAGGCGGTGGGGCAGGGCTGTGAAGTGAGGCACAGGATGGCACAGGCACCTCGGCAGGAGCTGAAAACTCATCACACCAATGCTCTATCCTAGGCCTGATGTGTGCGCATTGGCCATGGCCCTGCTCTGCTCAGGCCTGGGTGAACCCCCCCCCCCCCCGTTGAGTGCAGGGGCTTCCGTAGCTCTCTGGCTAGAGGCCTGCACTTCTGGAGGACAAATTCCCGGGGTTTGCAATCCGTTGCCCACTCATACTGCAATGTGCCGGTTGGTGATTGCAGGATGTGCATTCGGCTCTCTGAATAACCAGAGAGAGACCAAACGCTGCTCTCCTTCATGCTGATGCAACCCTATTGACTGCCATGAGGTCAGGTCGGTGTGGGAGCTGGATTTGGCCTTAAGGTGGACACCACTGCCTGTCCCCTTCCCCACCCCTGTAGCAGAGTATTCCTGGAGGATTCCCCTGAATTCAGTCCAGATCCCTGGTGAGGGTCTCGGCTGAGCTACTCAAAGGTAAGTCTTCCTCTTGCAAATTGTCTACGGAGAATTCTTCCCCAGCGTCATTCACTCCTAAAGGAGAGGGGCCCTGGGCCACAAGCTTTGAGAGGTTTAGGGGTTTTGGCGCCACCCCCACAGCCAGAGGTACTGAGACACCCCCACTGCATCTAGCAATGAACTTGTGTTCTTAGGAAAGAGTCATGAGCTAAAGCTTTAAGGAACAATTCCCACTATGGTAAAAGGATGTCTCGAGGGGGGCCTCCTGTGGTTGGCTGGTATCCGTCCCCTCCACCCCCCAATCAGTCCAACCCCCAGGCCCCTTGGTGAAGTGTCCGTCACAGGAGCAAGCCTGCACAGATATGTGATCTGCGCCCTGGGAGCGGATCTCACCCCTCAGTAATTCAATCCTTTGGCTTCAATGAGCCCCAAGCGAAGCACTGAGCAGGCAGCAGAAAGCAGCTCCTTCCGAAGGGGTGGATATGAAGCAGGGAGAATGTAACTAGACTTTGACCAGCAATGAGCTGAGACCAAGACAGGGAGCAAAGCAGCGAGGCTGATGTTGACTGGGACAGAGAATCTTTCCATCCGTCTGCACCCTGCGTCTCATGGCTGCGCACACCCAGGGTTCGTATCTGGCTACACGGCCAGCAGCACTGGAGCTGGGCACCTCACGAGCCAAGGAGGACACTCAGCATCTCAGCGGTGCTGCAGGTGCAGGCATTCTGGCAGAGGCATGCCCTGGAGGGAGCATCCTGGGCAGGGGCACTTGGGGCACCTTGAAAAAAGTGTAACTTGTGCTCCCCCTGCACAGATCTGCTGGTGCAACCATGGCATGGCCCCAGCCAGACTCGCACCTATGCGGCACATAGCTCTGCTCACAGAACAGCCTGGCCTTCTTCCCCCCCGCACCCATAGTCCTCCTTAGAACCTCGTGCCTGGGCTCATGGAGACATGGCATGCACCTGACCAGCCATAATGCAGCCCCCAACATGGCTAATGCGGGTATGAGCAAGCGAGCACGTGTGTGCATGCACACATGTATGTATATTTCACTCACACACACGCAATGCCCAACATGAGACACCGTATGGAAGCCTGCTGGGTGACAGGGCTGAGCACCATTCCTCTGACAGTCAGAGTGGCTCTACATTGGCACCCAAATCTTGAGGCTCCCAACATCACGAGCCGCTTTTGAAAATCTGGGCCATGTTTACTTTTTATACACACGACGCCCACCGCTGACTGAAGGGCCTGCAGCTAAATATTTGTAGAAGGGGGTAGGATAATGACAGGTCTGTACGTGCGGCTTTTTCAATCTTTGGCGATGCTCAAAGCAGCGTTTCAAATTAAAATGAAGCTTGTAAGGTTTCATAAACAGCCACCAGCGACTCGGCTCTTCAGAGGAAGCCAACGTGGCCGTGATGGGATGGCACGGAAGGGGGACCAGGCTAGATAGTTTGAATGTGGGTGTGTACAAACCAACAGTCATGCTCCAGGGCAGATGGGTTATAATGTGACCGAGACATTTCTAGAGCGCTGGACGCCCCGTCTTCTGCTCAGTGCCTTGGGTATGTCATCATTAGTGCAGAGTGATCATCTTTCATTATTACTGTCCTTCAATATCACCTTCCAGCCAAGGAGCTCAAAGCACTTCACCAATAATCATGAAACAGTGCGTCCCAAAACCTGGGAGGGGAGCATTATATATTATTATCATCCCCAATTTATAGATGTGGCAACTGACACACAGAGTTTCGGTGACTTGACCAAATTTCACTCAACAAGCCCATGACAAGAGCTGGGCATAGAAAGCAGATCTGATGGCCAGTCCTGTGCTTGAACCAGAAGATCCTGTCTCCCCTTGCCATGCACAGCATGTCTAGTAGTACTGCTTGCACACAGAAAGCAACCTGGAAAAACAGTGCTAAATTATTCCAGTGCATGAATGGGCAGAATGCAATTCAGGACAGAGTGATGCTCTGCTTATAAAGAAGTTATGAAAAACATGACTGCATGCTCGCCGGTACGTTTGCAATACAGAGATACACGCCTGTATATTGATTTAGGAGGTGATGGGGTTGTAGAAACATAGAAAAACATGGGCTCCATCCTCGTGGAGCTCACAGGCTTAGGAGACTGACAAAACAACATAGAGCAAACGTGGTCTCAGGAAGACTGCACTGCAATCAAGCATTTGTATGCATTGCTGCCTGCCTAACGGAAGTGGGTTAGCACTGGTAGGGGGATGGTGGGAGACCTGGGACCATTTCTCTGCTGACCTCGCTCCAATGAAGTCAATGCCAGGAATGAAAATTGGCCCTTCCTGTTTTAAGGAGGAATTGGAACAAGCTGGGGTGCTCCAGTGTCACACCAGAGTTCTTATTAGCAACACTTATACTGAGGTAGCACCGAGAGGCTAACCAGGGCAGAGTCCCATGGTACCAGCTGCTGGGCAAACCCATCATACGTGACAGTCCCTGTCCAGGCTAGAAGCCATTAAAAATGGATGAGTCACACAAATGGGACAGGGTGGGGGGAAGAGAGAGTAGCAAAAAAGAGGGTGTACACAACTTTTAGCCAATCAGGAGCAGTAATCGACTTTCCACTTGTCTAGCTGTTATGTGCATCTCGATCTATAGACGTGCGCACATGTTCCACACACACACACACACACACCGCTTATTGCTGTTTCTTCATTCTTCAGCACTTTAAGCAGAACTGACACCCTCCACTATGTTTAAAGAAGAAGAAAACGTTACCAGGGTTACACAGTGGCAGAATGGCTAAATGAGGCATCTGACATCATCCGCAGAAATAGCTAAGCGCAAAGCAGATGTCCCTGAAAAATGGGAAGTGTGTCCAGTCATTAATTAGAGTGGGTTGAAATTAACGGACGGAATTCTATTGAGAAGAGGGGAGAAGCCCCCTGCAATATTCCAGTGCGTCAAGGCGCCAAACAGGCATCAACAGCTGTTCAACTGCTTGGTAGTTTAATATATTTTAAAGCTAGAACGGCCGATTCTGATCTCCTGCAGACACGGGTCAGAGACCCTCACCCAGTCATTTCTGCAGGGAGGGATTCATTCGTCCCGACCGTGTGAGCTTGCAGAGGAAAGATTCCTTCATACAAACCCTCTGCCCTGTAGCACGGACTGGTTCCCGAGGAGAATGCTGCTGTGCTCCACGCACCAGAACGGGTGGCCGACTGCCTTTACAAGCCCACTCGGAGGGGCAACGTCACCAATCTGCCGAGGGCTAAGATGGGCGATTTCATTGCCTCTCCCACTGAGAAGCAGTCAGTCCGTTTGAGCAGCGAGCTTGGGCTAGAGCTAGGCAAACAGCGCGACCAGTTTGAACCCGCCTAAGTGATTGCAGTGGTCGCCTCTTTTAGTGGCTCTCTGCACACACTCCCAGGACATTCACGGGGCCTGTGGCTGCAATTGGCATAAATTACCCGATGAACAGAGGGAAGGAGTGCACACAGCTGATAAGGTTTAGACGAGTGGTTCAGGAGCCAAATCAACATTACCCCCCAAAGCCACAGGAGTATGAATTCATTGCTCCATTTACAATAGTACTATAGATTCCCATTTAAACAGCACGGCGGGGAAAAGAGTTTTTATATTTTATTCTCACAGCAAAATGACTGACTAATTATTAGTATTTTATCAACTACAATTGGCTAATAACATAGTAAAAGCCTCCTGATTGGTTAATAATTAAATCACACCATGTTTTACTACCATGTGCTGCAAAGAGCGGCAGGAGACACATTAAAGAGCCACGTGCGGCTCGCGAGCCTCAGTCTGAGTATCGCTGCTTTGAACCATCCAATCCGGGAGCAGAAACAAGGCCGTGGGACTCAGGTGACTCATCAGGCAGCATGGTGATTGGACGGAACGCTGACGGCGCAGCCCATAAGCAGAAACCTGCTTGTGTGTTACACATCCCCGCTCTGGGCTCAATCCCCAGCGGCTACACGTGTATCCGGACGTAGCCCTTCAGCTGAAGCGATAGCGGCTCGTGCTTTCGGCTCTGGGGGAGCCTGGTTCAATCCCTGTTCATCACCAGAACGGCCGTCGGTCCAGCTGCATGAAATGGCCAAGTGGATGAATGAGAACCGCAGCCTGTGCTTGGGCAATCAGGGAACAGGACCAAGGACTAATCTGACGCCCAGCTCCAGTCTTTGCTAACCCACCTGGGCTGTGTACTGTGGAGAAAGGGCGGAGCTCTATCCGCTAGCAGAGACTAATGTAGCAATAGTCGTTAATTTACGGTACATACTGGGCCCAATCCTGCCCTGGCATAGCCCCAGTGCAGTTACACTGACCATCATAGGGAGTTGTTCTCATTCAGCCAGGCCGTTGGGTTTGAGAGAGGACGGATACAAGCTATGACCCTGAGGTCAGCAGTGTGTGCCATGACACAGAGTCCAGTCCTCCGAGGCGCTGAGCCCCTCCTGTGAGGTGTTGAGTGCCCTCAGCCCCAAAGGACTTCAGAGAGACTCAGTCCCTTACAGTTGGTGTTTGGCACCTTGCTGGATGGGGTCCACAGTTTGAAAATGGTAATGCAAAGCACAATTAGATCTACATATAGTGAGAGGGAACATACAGCCCCTGGCAAAGACAGTCTGAGTGTGGAGAGCCTGGGTTTCCCCACTAAATCCCACTCCAAAGGAGTCACTCCAGTGGGATGCTGAAGGGTGCTAAGGCTGTGAAGGATGGCTGGCTTTGCTGAGCTGCCCCTATGACGCCGGCTCTTACAATCCACTGATTTTACATAAGCCAAGCTGCCATGGATTTGAGAACATCCTGCTAATTCCTGCTCAGCTGCTGTGTATCCAGAGTGCCTTACCAATAATCTCCTTCCGGGTGTTCCATGCAAGGGCTGGGAGGAGCAAACAGTAAAGCCTATTGCTAGGACTTAAAGGGAACATTTCCTGCCTTAACTGTTCCCATTTGTTCTTGATTCGTGAACATTGCATGGATTTTCCTGCAATAGCCATATCTGCCAGCAATGTGGTTTCAAGTCAGCAAAGCCAGGGCATGATTTTTCTGCTCACTCCACCTGTGAGGAGCGGCTAGAGCAGGAGATTGGGAGTCAGGACTTCTGGGTCCCGTTCCAGACGCTGCCACTGACTTGCTTGGGAAAGTCATTTCACCTCTCTATGCACCCATCTTTAATTGGGTGTAATAGTAATTTCCCAGCTCACAGGGATGCTGTGAGGCTTAGCTAATGTTTGCAAAATGCTTTGATACCCTCAGCTGAAAGGCGATCGAGAACTGCACAGTACTGCTGCTAGTCACATTTAGATAATCCAGAATTATTCATAACCAAAAACCTAGAGTATGCAAACACATTCATGAATTCCTAGAATAACCCCAGGAAAATAGAAGAATTAGTCTTGTTAACAAGTTATATAGATTCTATATCTATGGGTGTCTATACACACAAGTGCTTAACTCACAACATTTGATACATATGACAAGGGTTATGTGGATTTATATAGCACCTTTCAGCTGAGGATCTCCAAGTGCTTTATGAATACTTAGGTCTCCGCCCATGCAAAGTAGCTCCATCTCTCTTACAAAATGGCACAGATGAATGATTTGCCCAAGGTCACACAGCAAGTGGCCGAGCCAGGAAGGGAGCTCTGATCTCGTGATGGCCAGTCACCTACTCTAATCAGATCCACAATAGTACAGATTCAGGTTTTCAGACCTGAAGGGACCATTCTGATGCTCTAGTCTGACCTCCTGCATAATGGAAGCCAGAGAATTTCATCCCAGTCATTCCTGCATCATGCCCAGTAACATGGGGTTGAACTAGGGCAAATCCTTTAGAAGGACATCCGGTCTGGATTTAAAGACTTCAAATGGTGAAGAATCCAATATGTCCCTAGGTGCATTGCTCCTGTGGCTCATTATCCTCACTGGTAAAGTCTGGCACCTTGATGCTAGTCATTAATCTTAGTTTGTAGCCACTGGATCTTGTTATGCCTTTGTCCTCTACTATCAGAAATCTTTTCGTCACCTTAGGAACGTATAGTCCAATCAAGTCACCTCTTACTCTTCTCTTGGGTAGCCTCAATAGCTGAAATTTAACTCTCTCCCGCTAAGGCAGCTTTCCCAAAGTGCAGGTGTGTTTGGGTTGAGGTTTTTCATTCCACTTATTAGCACTCAAGGGCAGCTGCAGACTGCATTGGAAGTGAGGGCGGATCCAGATCCAAATGTCAAGGTGTTTGGATGTAGGTTTTTGGTCTGGGTAAGTGCGTCTCTGCCCAGGACCAAATTCGTCCCTGAGGCACACCCCTCCCTTGCAGATCAGCTAAAGCCAACAGCATTGAATAGGAGGTAAATTAGAGCGGAGTCTGGCCTTGTGCAGATTAATGCAGCCATATATTTCTGGTGTTCTGGGGAAGGGAAGATAAAGGTGCATTGAAAATACCGCATGGTTTAATTAATGCACATGCTTTTTATTCTATAGGTTGTTCGGATTGTTAATTATTTTCTTTATAAAAATAATTAGTCCCAATCAAGGCAGAAGCTCTTCAGAATTACAGCTCATTAACCGCTCTCACATTTTTCTGTTCTATAAAAAGTCATGCAGTGCTGATGAAAATTATAGGCCCTTGGAATTGGCATTAAATACAAATTCAGACAGTGTTACCATCCTATTACCATCAACTGCATCGACTTGGCTTCGGTAATTGCAGCTGGAGATGGAGTGCAAGGATTACTGCTCAGTACAATCTCAGAGCACAAAGCATGCTGCCCATTAGTTTGTCGGAAACAATGCGACACAAGGCACTAAAGTCCCCTAAGTACATCATCGTTAAAGGGACAATAGTCCCCAGAGACAAAGGGAAGGAGGAAAAACAGGGCAGCTTTTCAGGCTCTCTTAGAAAAGCAGGGCGCCTCAGATTCAGCCTTGCCCTCCCCATAAAACAGGGTCACTCCTTTGTCTCTAGCTGAGAATACACCGATCTGTCATGTGGCCTACATTGCCTATTGACTAAGAGACCATCCCAGACCCTACCCTACCAGTACCATGAGGGAAAGCTGTAGGAAATTCAGAAAGGATGGCTCAGGGATCTCTAGCTGTCAAAGAGCTGTGTGTGCATTCTCTCTTCAGGGCAGCACAAGCGTGCTTCAAGCTCCCAGGAGATCGCCATCCTGGTCCCCCTGCTATCAGTATCAATGCACAGTCCTGCAGCACACTGCCACCTGGGTAGCTGCAAGTGCCCACAGACTCCGGTGCACTTGGAGTTCTGTCTGGGAGGAGACAGCGGATAGGGATTGGAACCAGTTGCCATGGGTCCAGTGTTGCAGGAGGGATTTCTGTTCCATGTTCCTGCCCTCTCGCCAGACGCCAGGCTCAAGATAGGAAAACCAGCCTGGATTCCCTCCTCCTGGGCTGGATGAGATGGACCCCTCACTCCTCTGCTCAGTGCTCCTCTACATGGGGCTGAAGACCAGGAGAGAAAGCTCAGGCTGTGACAGACCACATGGGAGTGGCGCAGAGGCAGGTGAAGAATAGGAAAAACAGGGAATTACTGAGAAGGAAGGAATTTCCCTTTACCCTGTCCAGAGGCAGAGGAGGCTCAATTCACTGGATGATCTCTGTGACCTTCTGGTTTTCTGCCCGGTGGTGGCAGGGTGTCATAGTAGGTGCAAGACTCCCACAAACGCTGTCCTGCAGGGAGCCCCCCCAAGTGGCCAGTGATGTCCCAAAAGGCAGGGCAGTATGACCAGTTCACCCTCCAGGCAGCCGTCTATAAAGCTCATCCACACGATACAGTCGCACGACTCCAGAGGAATCCCCAGGGGAGCGGAGTGGCACAAACCCCACTCCTCCTTCCTTTGGAGCCGTCCCCAACGCTGCCTCTCCCTGCACCGGGGGGACACCAAGCGTAGAATCTTGAACACAAGAATGAGGAAAGCCAGCAGGACGTGTGGACCCATCTGCTCCCCCTAATCTGTCACTGCTCCTCTCCTCCTCAGAGGAAGTCGTGTGGTATCATCCCACCGCAGAATGCACTGCCACAGCCGGCATGTTTGCTGGCATTCAGCAATGGATCAGAGCTCTGCCTTCAAGCCCAGACATGGGCTCTTCTCCAAGTCAGGGCTGAAACATAGAGATGGGGGGGAGGGGAGGGAAGAGAGAGCGCGCTCACTGCTATCCATCCAGACTGTACTGAATGAAGTCTTTAAATCACGATTTGGGGACTTCAACAGCTGAGTCAAGGGAGAGAATTATTCCAGGAGTGGGTGGGTCGGCTTTTGTGGCCTGCATCATGCGGGAGGTCAGACTAGATGATCATAATGGTCCCTTCTGACCTTAAAGTCTATGAGTCTATGAGAGAGGACTTCAGTCGCCCAGGGTTGACAGCCTGGCACCTGTCACTAGATTCACTCAAAGCATTTGTTGATGCTCGAGGAAATATAAAGAAAGCAGGAAAACCTGCAGAATCCTTTAGTGGAACTGAATATTTACCCAGGCATCAAAGGAATCCAGCAACACACATGAAGGCTCCGGAGCTGCACTGGAGAAGCCAGACATCCGTCTATGGTACAGCCTGTGACAGACAGTCTGGCCTGCTTGTATCGGTGTCAATGCCTGAGCATCCAGCACAATTTAGCTTAGGGGGCACCTGGCCTCCAGCCTCGCTTTGATGCATGGACTCTGCCTGCTTTGTCTCCCATTAGACGCCCCTTGTCTGCTAGGAGAGGGCTTCTGGAAAGTGTAATTGAAAGAAATAACTGAGCATTCGGGTCAAATCGATACCTAACCAGTTAAGAGAGGCGGTGGCTGCTGGCTGGGTTGTGTCCTGTCCCCGTGTCTGTCCTTTGGGAGCACAGCATTCAGCTGCCCTTTGCTTCGATTACCTCCTGGGAGCATTCTTGGTAGAGTGAGGTCCTGGACCCCGCTCCTCAGAGGCAGAGAGCGCTCCCAGTAATTGGCCACTTGTCAGCTCTGGTTTGCAGCCCTGTGCTGAAAGCTCAGGCTGTGGCTATCGGCTAGGCCTGCCTCCAGTCTGAGAAATCAAAGCCTCCCCATCTGCCACAGCATTCAGCGCCGATCTCCCTGCAGAAATGAAATCTGAGCCCAGGTTTCCTCTGGTGTCCAAGTCCGAGAGAGACCCAATTCCAGCCGCAGCTGCAGCACAAGACACATTTTCACAGCAGAAGCCCTCCAAGGGGTTGAGTCTTTGGGATCCTCCTTTCAGTTTATATTAATCAGGGAACTAACTTGCCTTCAGCCCTATTACACAGTCCAGCAGAGCTAGCGCTTTGTTCTGAGAGCTTCATGGCACAATTAACCCTCTCCTCCCCCGTTTTACTGCGGGGTAACTTCTGGGGCAAGCAACTTTCCTTTGCAGCGTAACAGAGAACCCTCAGGGCTGGGAAGTGCAATCACAGACAGGGGCAGCCCGGTCCCAGTATCTGGCCCATTGAGTTCAGTGGGAATGGCACTTGCTTATCTGAAGCCAAGATATCACCTCCCCGCCCCCCCCCCGCTTCACTTCTCAGGAACCCACATGCCAGCCTAACAGCCACTTCTTCCCAGAATCCTTAGCTACCATGTGAAAATCATGGAGCCACACGTGTAGCCCGGATCGGCGGGTAGCAATCGAATTATCGGGGATCGATCTATCGCGTCTCATCTGGACGCGATAGATCGATCCCCGAACGCGCTCCCATCGACTCCGGAACTCCAGCAGGGCGAGCGGAGGTAGCGGAGTCGACGGGGGAGCCGCGGCCGTCGATCCCGCGCTGCGAGGACGCGAGGTAAGTGCTAGGTAATTTGAAATAAGATACTTCGACTTCAGCTACGCTATTCCTGTAGCTGAAGTCGCGTATCTTATTTCGATAGCTCCCCCTAGTGTGGACCAGGCAGAGCATGGACCCTCTCCAGGTTATTATATTGGGCCCTGGCAGAGGGTTTGAGGACTGAAACTTTTCAGGTCCATTCATCAGCTTGTTCCATGTCCAACATCTATGATCCCACACCCCACAGGTTTCCCTCTTACTAGCCCCAGTATCCGCAGCCCATGTGAGTGGGCAGAGAATCGGAGACAAAGAAATGAGTCCACAGGAAATAAAACCTGAACTGAATCCAGCCACTTGTTTCAAAACGATTCCATTTTATCATTATCACTCCTATTGACTGCACGAGGATCCTTCCACACTCCCCACAGCCTCCTTCCTAGCAATGATTTCCACACGAAAAGAGAGACTTCAGAGTGAATCCCCCAGTGCCCTCTGAGCAATCAAGCAAGTAGCTACAGCTTGTGCCAGCATATGCTGGTCACACTTAATTTGCACCCAGGATACCAAGGCTAATTACATCAGGCCAGGGTGCACATAAAAGGAAGCCGTCAGGTGCATTTTCACAGAGCTCGTGCCTCACCTCCTCCTGCAGTGATCCGCCCCGCAGGAGTCCTGCCCATCATGTCAGCGCCAATTAGACATGACCATTAAATGCCACACTCTGACAGTAAAAGTCAAGGGGTGGAGGAAGAAAGCTTGCCACTGGCAGCAGCCCAGCTGGCTATTAATGGATCTCGGGTCCTGACTAGTGTTTGGTGGCTAACAGTGGGACCAAAACAAGGCCCGCGAGGGGAGCGCCATTACCTCCTCACTTGCATACGTACATTATCTCTGTGACTTTCATCTTTGCAGGGGCAGTTAGGGACAGGTTCCTGTACTGAGACTGTAGGGAGTGAAGCCATTAAGAGTTGCAGGGGCTTCCCAGCTCTCCAGATCCAGCCCATTCAAAACACATCTTTGTTTCCATATTTAAAGTGGGGTGGGGAGAGTGAATTTGCAGGAAACGAGGGGCTCCAGCCACTGCATGACACTGGGCTGGTGGGTATCCTGCAGCTCCCCTAACCTGCCCCATACCTCCCTCTGCAATGCAGCCCCATGCACCTGGGAACGGGGACAGCGGATGCTCTGCTACGTTTGCGAGACAGACAAATGAGTGAAGGCACGAGGGTCCATTGGCCTCAGCTGACATGGGGTGGCCAAGAGAGAACTGATCCAAGCCTAGCATCTCTTATGCAGGTGCATGCTTCCCCAGAGGGGGGCTGGCAGGAGCAGCATTTGGCCCGATGCTGCTGGGTCACTCACAGGCCCCTAACCCGAATGAAAGCAACTGACGTTGTTTGAATGCCGCGACCCATTATTTACTAGTACATTCACTTCGTCTGAGCAGGTTTCTCCAGTCCAAACCCCACAGCCCTGGCGCTTCATTTTTCCCCATAAGGGTCGGACTCCCAGATCTCTGGTATATCTGGAACAAAATGTCAGCTTCCTTTGTTCCCACCTCCATCTCTCCCCCAACAGCCTGCCATGCAGATCCAGATATTGCTGCTGCTTTCTTCCCCCCAGGATGGTTTATCGGGCTGCCTTTTTTCTCCGTCTCCCTCACACCATAGTACTTCATTAACTCAGCAAACATGCTGCTGATGGACAGACAAAAGCGGCAGAATGGGACTGCTGGCTGTGGCGGCTCAGATAACAGCCCGAGTCGATGGAGCCTGTCACTCCTTGCTGGCCCGCTCCTTGACAAGGCAGACAGCTGCCGGGAAGGGTAAAGCCAATTGTCTCTTGACCGCAGCGAGACAGGTAGGGGCTGGCGTCTGGGGTTTGGTGGTTGCTTGTTTTTGGTTTCTAACTCACGTCTGAGGCCTTCCCCAAATGAAACCAAGAGTGCACTGGAGGAACAGTCTAGCGTCACAACAGTTGGTGGTGGAAATCACAGAATCCATCCTCCAACAAGGGCAGAATACAGCCCCCTGACAGAGGATATTAAACGGATCACTACAGATTCTTGGTGAACTTTCGTAACTTATGTCTCTTCCCCTCAGATCTGTTACTCAGCCAGCTTCCAGGGCTGGACAGGAATGCTGAGAATTCCAGGAAAGGGAAAGACGTCCCAAGTCGGTACCAGAACCTGGTTTAACACAGGCTGATGGATGACCTGTTTCGCTGACGACAGTAACTCACCTAGTGATTGGGTTATTTGTATTGAGGTAGTGCCTAGGAACACCAATCATGGACCAGGATCCCAGAGTGCGAGGTGCTGTACAAATAGACAGTGCTCAGAGCTAAAGCTGTCAAAAATCTATTGGCTAAACTCTTTTGGATGTCAAATGCCTTTTTGACAAATTGGAAAATTTTCCGTGAGAAATGCCCAACGTCGTCAAAAGTCGAAAAGACCAAAATGTTTGGGGGTTTTGACAAAAAACATTTTTCTTTATATTTTGCATGGAAAATAAAATACCTTTCTCCTCGCTTTACTCAGAACGGCCTGTAGCCATCCTTCAGTGCTATTTATCTGTCACTATCAATAGATTCCAAAGCAGTTTTAACCTTGGAAAATCAGGGGATGTGGCGAGAGAAAAAACAAGCAGAGGTATAGACAGTATGAAAAGGGGGTGACAGAGCTGCTCTGGTACAGAGCATCAGTTAATCCAAGAGCTGCAGGTGTCTCTCCTGCCTAGAGTTATGCTAAGTGTCAAAACAGCCACCAGCCATTCTGTATACCTTGGACTCTATCATCCCATCAACTGTGTGTGCGCACATACAAGATTATACATATCAAGCACGCCCACATAGCTAATGGGACGACAGAGGCCAAGTTTACATATGTTGAATAAATGTTTATTTTGTAGAACTGGTCAGAAAATGGTATTTTTCCTCCCAGTGAAAATTCTGACTGTCAGAAAGTGAAAAAGGGGAAGTTTTCTTTTTCCCCATTAGAAAACCAAACAGTCAAGATTGGAGGAAACCAGACAGACACTTTATGAGAAGTTGTGTAGTGGAAAACTACACAAAAAGTTTCAATGGAAAATTTGACTAGCCCTTTAGATACACCCCCCCCTTCCAACCAGAACGGCTCCATTAGCTATCCTGACTAGTAATGAGCCTTTATACATTATGCATTCTTCTGCTTTGCCCTTGCTGTGTACACAGCTGTGGGAGATGGACAGATATTGGGCAAAGTTACATAGTTTTACTGTATATACAGCAGCCCCTCCCCCCCCAGCACATATAACATAACACTATTCTGGTTGACCCAAACAGTGTGTGGGCGTTCACTGTGAAATCTCTCAATGGAAATATATTTATTTTGCTGGATAATTCTTTATCTTTACAGTAACGTAGCTGAGTCTCTCTCTCTCTCTCGCTCTCTCTCACACACACACACACGGACAGGATGCCCCTCCGCCCAGGATAATGCACTGCTGTCCATTTGGTGTCAGCATCAGAAAGATCAATTTTCTAGTAAAAGCCCTCAGTTCTCTGAGTGTTTTGCAGCCATTTATGTTGGCAGAGTGGGCAGCCATATGGTCCCATGACCCTCACCCTCTCCCTCCCTCCTGGAGTTAGGGATTAAACATCAAGGCGTGTAAAGGCACCAGACGCATGCTTGAAAACCTGATCGGAAGCACTATCAACCCAATCCCTAGCCTCATAAGCTAGCACTAGTACAGCACAGATATGCTGTTTCCAGAGCCAAATTCTCTTTATTCATAATCATTCCTGAGGCACGTGATATAGCGACTCCATTTCCAGGTATCAGCAGGCCTCAATAGCCGCTCTCCCCTCCCCCCCATGCACCTTTCTCTAATTTAGTGACCCTGTCCTTTCCACTTCTGGTTCCCACTCGCAAATGGATGTATTGATTGCCAGGGGGGCCTGCTTGTTGAAGCCAACCAACTTCTATCAATCCATGTAGCAAAAGCTAACATGCCACACTGAAGCCAGAGCTCAAGCCACCTCAAATTGCTTGGCGGCAGAATAGAAGATGGTTAAATAAAGCCAGCACTGCAAGGGATCTTGCAAGAGCCTTGGAGATATTATCAGCATGGCGGGAGAGAGAGAGAGGGGGAGGGAGAGGGAGAGGGAGAGGGACCTATTAGATTATCTTGGGAATCGGGGACACAAAAATACATAGTTCCATGGAAAGCTTCTAGTGCCATTAAAAGACCTTGCGAGTGAAGCTCTGGGCACCAGGAGCCTTGGATAGTGTGTAGCCCTAGATTACATGGTTATTTCTGCTCTATATATTTCAGTTCTCAAATCATATTCATAAGAATGGGAAAGCTCTAATGTGACTGTGATACGCCTGTGGCGCTCAATGCTGTAGGGATTAAAGCGTTTCGCTGGACCAGGCCAGAGTGCTTAGCTCCTTGCAGGACTGAGCCTGTGATAGCTGACTGCAAAGAAGGGTGCAAGGAGTCATCCTGCAAAACACACAAACAAAAAAAGCAGGCATAAGTGTCCATCTGCATGTGCAATTACTAGGGCTGTGCCTTCAACTTTGCAATAGATCTGAGCCTCTCTGAACGTTATAGCTTCCTCCCTCAATAGTGAGACTTGAGTTCACAACAACGCAAGATCTGGACTCACTCATGTATTTCCCCCACACAGGAGCTGAATCACAAAGACAAGATCAGATCCCTCATTATTTCAGCTCCATAACTGACTCCCTAAGGCATTTACAAAAGGGCTGTGAAAAATGTAAGTGCAAATGCAAAGAAGCTCAGTTATCACACGCACAACCCACGAGCCTACGTAGCACAGCTTTGCACAGGCACATGAATGCTCAACTTCATGCCTGTGCTGGTTGCATGCCTATTTCTGCAGGAGCCCCCATGGACAATCCATCTCTTCACATCGCCTGCTGCTTTGTGGGAGTTTCCTGAAACGAAGGTGGGGTAAGGATACGAGAAACGGCTATACTCTTTCCTGCTGGAGTTACCCATGCTCCCCTGAGGCTGTGCAGTTTGTCCCTTCACTGTTAATGACACAGTTGAAGGGCTGAGCTTCTCCCCCCACATACCTAATGCTGAATAATTGATTGATTACCTTGTTCAGACCCAGGGCATATCAGTGTTCTTGGAGATCAGGTGTCTGGGATCAGTCTTTTTAAAGAGGGAGTTTGTTTTTTTTCCCTTGGTACCTTTCAAAACACACCAACTTGTTTACCGCTCAGATGATTATTTGTACTGGATGTGGGTCTGAACCAGATCCCTGCATCGGAAAAGCCCTTTGGACTCTGGTGAAGTTCATATTGTGATCTAGACCAAAAACTCAAAACCTGACTTTTGCTTTTCACCACACACACAGAGCAGCCACCTACCTTCACTCTAAATTAAAGAAAACCAGCAACAAGAAAGGACACACACACAAAGTCTCCATGAGAGAGAGCACAGTGTGTGCATCTCCTGAGTTACATGCTTCAGGGATTCAGAGAACAAAATGGCTGCCATCTCTGCAGACAGGCAGAGTTATTAAATGTGAAAAGGTGCAGCACACACAAAAAATTCAAACGGATTGCAGCTGCAAGCTACATATACTACATCCTGCCTCTGTAAAATGGCCCAAACCAAAGCCTATATCCAAACATCTCTAAGCTTTGTCGGAATGCTGTTTCTAGCACTTCAGGCCCATCTCTCTTTCAAACTCAAATTATCTTCCGTAATTTGAGAAATCAATACAGAAATATATTGACAGCGGGAATCTCTCTGTGGCTAAACTTGGAAAGTGAAATCCACCGTGAAAGCACCCCTTTAAATCATAGCTCAGCTGAGCTTTTTCCTTCAGATGCTTGTACTCATTTACTGTACGCTGTTCCTCTGGGATCGCATGCCACTTGCTTGGAACACAAACACTCCAAGGAGGTGACGCAAGACTCAGCCATGACAGAGCTCTGGGGGATGCTTCCTTCAGCTCTGAATCAGACTTCTCTCCCCATACACACATTACAGCATTTAAAAACCTGTTCGCTCTTCCTTTGCTTCGTGTTAATAATTCATGGAAGCATTCAAATTTATTCGGATCAGGTTCCCCGCCCCCCCCTTTGCCTCCCCAGCCTGAACTGAGATCGGGGCTATAATTATTTTGTTCCTATTTTTGTTAATGAAGAGCCATGAATTATCCATGAAATATTAAATATGTGTCATCAGCTAAGCAATTAGCCCCAAACTCTCTTCCCCAGCATCCAGCCTGAGCTGTGGGTTGGGGAGTCCCTCAGGGGCTGCGGTGAAGGACTGCTCCCGGCCAGGCAGCAGAGCTCTATGGGTATGTCTACACTGCAATTAGACACGCAGGTTTTTAATTGCAGTGTAGACATGTCTTGTGACTGCTCAGGTAGTCTCAGCCTTGCCCGTTTGCCATGTGCGCACCTGCTCCACACGGGAGGATAGCGAGTGAGCCCTATCCAGCCCCGTGTGGTGTGCTGGGAGCTGTTGTAATAGCCGGGCCTACAAATTGACCCTAATTGTGAGCTCATCCGTGAAACGTGAGTGTGAGTTCACAAGATGTCACAATAGCCTATAACAACAAATCCTGATTGGAAAAGGTGCCGGAAAAGGGACAAAATGACTCAATTAGTCCAAACAAACAGGCCTCCTGAACCAGCTCTAGGACTGTGTAAAGATTGTGGCTGGTGAAGAAGAAAAGTGTGAGGGTGGGAAAATCAGTGAACCAAAATGGACATGTCAGAAATTAGGCCTAATTGGTGGACACAATAATGAGGGGATGGGCTATTCCGCCCATCACTCCCTTTTGGGGTCCTTAAAGAAAGACTTGGTGAGAAAATTTCACCATCATGGCTGCAACCCCCCACTGTCTCCTGGGACCTTCTCCATCCTAGTCCTGAGATATGTCCTGACCTGATCGGCCAGAGAGCTGGAGCCAGATGATATTGCCACCTCCACCAGCTCTGGCTAAATTCCCAACACGTCCGGGGATGTGAGACTTTGTCCACCCCTCACCCCAGAGTGTCCTTTTCTTTACCTACCTTCATTCTTTCTCTCCCCTTTTTCCCTCTGTCTAAGGAGAGCCTGGCTTAGCCAGACAAGATGGCATATTTTGCAACATTGCTGTGAACCTGTGACCAAACAGAGGCAGCTAAAAGCAATGCCCTGAACAGTCTGATGCTGGTACAGGTCTGACAGATCTCCGAGTGGCTGATAAGGCCATGTGCTGCGCTCCGAGGTTCATGGGCATCTTCATCTCCTCAGAAAGTGAGTTCCAGATTCACGGCCTGGGCACGGAGAGAGTTCTGTGTCTGCTCATGCGTCTGACTCCTTGGCGACAGTTCTCTAGTTCCAACTGAAGGTAGCCGTCGCGGGCAGTCATGCACATGTGGGGTGAGGCGATCCCATGGAGGGCTTGAGCCCCAAATCCTTGACATGACCCAAGAGGGTTGGATATTTTGGGTAAGGTCAGGGGAAGCAAATGACCTTTTGGGTGATTTTCCAGACTGACCCTCTGAACTGTTAGAAGTTCCCCTACCACAAGATTCTGTGTGCAGAGCATTACAAGAGCAGCAAAGATCCTCTGTGCACGGATGATGCTTTACGTTCCTGATGGTAATGGTGGAAGGGAAATGACTCCCTCCGTGTCCCTGCAGACTATGGGGAAAATGCACCAGCGTGCTCAGAGAACAGGCAGCTCCATAAAGAGCTCTCAACTAGCACCTGCATTATGCAGCCGTCTGCAAAACCACGGCGCCGTGCACACAGCTCTGTCACCCACCGACAGCGTCTCCCATCACCAGTTTGGTGAGGAAGGGCCTTCCTTCCAATACGAAGAACAGCCCCTCAAAGGCCAGGTCTGTGGGCTAAAAGGCAATGTCTACCGCTCAGCTGGGAGCAAGATCCATTGTTCACAACCAGTATAGCCCAACAGACGCACCCCAAAAATGGGCACCAGAATCCTTTTGGGTTGACTCACGTCCACATGGGCTCCCTCCCAAACCACTGAGTCTGAATCACAGGAGGAACGTTCCCGTCAGCATAAGAACTGGATAAAATGGTCAGGAACAGATGCCCTGTAGCCATTTTTCCTAGCTTTATGCATTACCGTAGACTTCGCTCTTGTGGGTTCTTTTTACCCAGGGCTGCCTTGCTCACGGTCTCGGGCGTCTGTTTATTTCCACTGCAGACAGAAACAATCTCATGTTGGTAGCAGCTGAGGACTGTGCCCTCAATCAGCTGACAGCAGAAGTGGGTCCCAGCAGGTACAGCAATGCCCTGCAGGGTTTCTCTTTCTGTTCATTTTGTGACAAGGCCGAGCTGGCTCCATTCTATCAGACTTGCAGTTTGTAGCCCAGCAAGGGACACGGGCTCCAGGGAGCTGAGTGATCAGGGGCAATGTCAGGGCTCTGTTTGGATAGCAAGACACTGGCATCCCTATCACGAGCTGGGGCGGCGCGGGGGAATTACATCACAAATCCAAAAAAACCCCACAGAACTTAAGGCAGAGTCTGGGCTCCTTTGGGTCCCACTCCTGCCAGCACTGAGTGATAATCCCAGGCAGAACACTGCTCAGCGTCAGCCAACGCAGACACCAGAGTTCCAGGTGGGCACAGACAGCAACCGCCAAGTATTAGCCAAGATGGGAAGCTCCCTGGGGGAGGGGCCGTCTTTTTGTTCTGGCGTTTGCACAGCACCTAGCACAATGGGGTCCTAGTCCATCAAACCAGCAGAGGGCCCTATATCCTAGAGGGAGAGTCAGGTGAGCTCCAGAACTGCGATACTGGATCCAGCCCCCGGAAAGGGTGGAACCTGTCACGGATTCCTAGACCCACCTGGAACAGAATCTGGGATGCCACCAATACAGGGGTGCCTTTGAAGGGCTACGGGATTTGGTCTAATTCCCAACCACCAGGAACATTTGCTCCAGAGAAGCCCAGACTGGGGCACCAGGAGGTGATGAAAGGAAGAGCGGATGCCCTGTTCGGAAACAGCTGCGGTGCCCTACCTGTTAGCACCGTCAGAGCAGCGTAGGGCGAGGTTAGGGATAACAGGGTTGGGACAGGCCCTGCGTGGGATGCTGAGTTAGGGGGTCCAGGTGTGGAATGGAAGGGGTATCCCAGGACAGGAGTGATGGCCGTCGGGGAGCTGTGTGGAGGAAGCAGGAAACCTGCCTATCACCGCCCTGCCCTGTGCTCAGCTCTGAGCATAGCCACTAGCCCCAGACACCATCAGTCCTGACATCTTTCTGGCTAGAATACTTCGCATCAGAGCACTGAGCGTTGTATTGTGGTTTACCTTTGCCATGAAGGGAAATGAAGATATCCCCGCCTGCGTCCCTGAGGACAGGAGATGATGTATAGTAGAGGAGATGTGGCCAATGACAAAGATTTCACATTTGCTGTTGGCACGAGGCGTCTGGGTCCCCTTTTATAGGGTGATTAATGAGGGAACACAGCACAACAGAGATGAGACAGCCTTGAAACCGTGTGTACTATCCTGCCAGCCAGTCTTCTTGGTGAATACATCAGCGTCCCCAGCGCTGCTCTGTCTGACACAGTGGCTTACTTTGATAACAATGGAAACAAATTAAGTTGGTGCTTCCAACAACGTGCCCTGGAGAAGCAGATTGGACTAGAGAATATAGGGTGTTGGATGGAGCGTTGACAGACCTGGGTTCTAATCCTGGCTCTGCTGAATGACCTTGGGTAAGTCACTGCCCTCTGTATCTCTTCCCACCTGTCTTGTCTATTTAGATGCTCAGCTCTTTGGGTTTCACTGGGTTAGTGCAGTGCCTTGCAGGATGGATCCCTGAGCTCCAGGCATGGCCGGAATACAAACAAGAGCAGTACTTAGGGCTTCTCCTGGAGCTGTGGGGTGCTTTCTAACTCCTTCTGTCTCTGCAGTCAGAAGGTGGCTCATTCCGAAGGGGACAACGGCTTGGTCCTGCAGCCATTCACCAGCTGGGGTCCTGCCAAGGCCACCGGGTGAGTTCAAATACCTACTTCTCAGAGGCTCAAACGTCAGACGTGGACCTTAACTCACCGAGAGCTGGGAGGTGCCTGGACCCACAGCTTACCCTTGGACCCATCCCTACTTTGTCCTGCTCACCACTGCAGCTGTTAATGTAAACACAACACACCCCGGAAGGTGCAGAAGGAAACGACAAGGTTTAGAAGACATGCCTCATAGCTCAGTGGAAGGTGAAGGGGTGACTCGATTACCGTGTGTAAGTACCTACCTAGCAGAGGAAGGTCTAACAGCCCAGTGGCTGGAAGCTGAAGCTAGATCAATTCAGGCTGGAAATAAGGTGCAACTTTAAACAGGGAGGGCAATTAATAGGAACAATTTACCAAGGGCCACGGTGGATTCTCCGTCACTGGCCAGTTTTAAATCAAGACTGGATTGTTTTCGCCTTTCAAAGCTCTGCTCCAGGCATTATTGTGGGGCAGCCCTAGGGCCTGTGTGACGAGATGATCACAGCAGCCCCTTTCTGGACTTGAAATCTATTAATCTAGAAAACCAGGGCAGGGTGTGAGTGGGGATCCGGCAAGGGGCTCAACAGGCTCGGGAGCCCATGACCTTGTGGCTGGCTAGAAGCAGACGAGGCCTGAGCAGGCAGCAGGGGGCCTAATTAGGCAGCTGCTCTATGTACAACAGAGACGGACAAACTTTTTGGCCAGAGGGCCGCATCGGGTTCCGAAATTGTATGGAGGGTCGGTTAGGGGAGGCTGTGCCTCCCCAAACAGCCAGGCGTGGCCCGGCCCCCGCCCCCGCCCCTATCTGACCCTCCCTGCTTCTCGCCCCCTGATGGCCCCCCCAGGACTCCTGCCCCATCCAACCCCCCCAGTTCCTTGACGGCCCCCCCGGGACCCTTGCCCCATCCATCCCCCCTGCTCTCTGTCCCCTGCCCGCCCCCGGATCCCCCGCCCCTAACTGCCCCCCACGGCCCCATCCAACCCCTCTCCTTCCTGACTGCCCCCCCGGGACCCCTGCCCCATCCAACCACCCCTTGTCCCTGTCCCCTGACCGCCCCCGAAACCCCCACCCCTGACTGCCCCCTGCCGCCCCATCCAACCCCCCCTCTCCTTCCTGATTTCCCCCCTGGAACCCCTGCCCCCATTCAACCCCCCTGTTCCCCACCCTCTGACCGCCCCGTCCCCTATCCACACTCCCGGCCCCTGACCACCCCCCCAAACTCCCCTGCCCCCTATCCAACCGCCCCTGCTCCCTGCCCTCTATCCAACCCCCACTGCTCCCTGCCCTCTATCCAACCCCCACTGCTCCCTGCCCCCTTTCCAACCCCCCCTGCTCCCTGCCCCCTTTCCGCGCTGCCTGGAGCACCGGTGGCTGGCAGTGCTACAGCCGCACCACCCAGAGCCCCGGGACGGGCAGCCGCGCCCCGCGCAGCACCGAGCCCCGGGACCGGCAGCCGCGCCCCGCGCAGCACCGAGCCCCGGGACGGGCAGCCGCGCCCCGCGCAGCACAGAGCACCGGGTCGGGCAGCCGCGCAGCACAGAGCCCCGGGTCGGGCAGCCGCGCCCCGCGCAGCACAGAGCCCCGGGACGGGCGGCCGCGCCCCGCGCAGCACAGAGCCCCGGGACGGGCGGCCGCGCCCCGCGCAGCACAGAGCCCCGGGACGGGCGGCCGCGCCCCGCGCAGCACAGAGCCCCGGGTCGGGCCGTGGTTCTGCAGCTGCGCTGCCCCAGGAGCTCGCAGCCCGGCCGCCCAGAGCATTGCGCCGGCCGGCGGCGGAGCAAGCTGAGGCTGTGGGGGAGGGGGAACAGCAGAGGAGGGGCTCGGGACTAGCGCCCTGGGCCAGGAGCTCAGGGGCCGGGCAGGAGGGTCCCGTGGGCCGGATGGGGCCCGCAGGACATAGTTTGCCCACCTCTGATGTACAAGCAACTCCCACTGAAGTAAATGGGAGTGGCTCCTAAAAGCAGCCACTGTGTAAGTGGGTGCAGTCTGCTGTGCCCTCGTTAATGGCATTGATTGCCGTCCGGGCGGTAATGGCAGCGTTACTGGGGGTGGGGAATGGGTCATCCAGCCTGCCCCCTCCCTATCNCATGGTTCTGCCCCGCAGGACATAGTTTGCCCACCTCTGATGTACAAGCAACTCCCACTGAAGTAAATGGGAGTGGCTCCTAAAAGCAGCCACTGTGTAAGTGGGTCCAGTCTGCTGTGCCCTCGTTAATGGCATTGATTGCGGTCCCAGCGGTAATGGCAGCGTTACTGGGGGTGGGGAATGGGTCATCCAGCCTGCCCCCTCCCTATCTGCAAAGTGGAACCCTGTGGCTCACGCACAGAGGCTACCCCAGACGGGCTGGAGAAGGGGGAGCATGCTGCGAAGGAGATGCTGCCCCCTTCTACTGGCATCTGCTAGTTTCACAGAAGCAGAGGGGAAGTTGGGGCCTGGCTGCCCTCCAAATGTCACAGCCAAATTTTCAGCAGACTCAAGAGACACGATGGGAACCAGATTTTCTGCTGCCCTGCAGCTTGTGCCTTCCCAGAACACCGGTGGCAAAGCGAGCATAAAACATTTCCACACCAGGATGGCAACATTTTGCATTCAGTTTGCACTGGTGTAAATGGCCACACAAGGGGCAAGGTGATGGAGGACTGGCCCTGGATTTCTACTGCTGTAAGCATCCCATTCTCAGGCCTTGTCTGCACTAGAAGGGGTTTGCTGGCAGAGCTGCACCAGCAAACCCGCCTAACAGAGTTTATACCAGCTAAAGATTCTTTGGCCAGCAGAGTTGATACCAGTTCCCCGAATGAAATCAGCTGAAGTGGCAAAAGCACTTTTTTGCCAGTCTAACTGCACCTACACTAGGGCTTGTGCTGGCACAGAGATGTCCATTAGGGGGTTGATTTTTTCCATACTCCTACCAGCCAAAGCTACGCCAGCAAAACTTAAGTGTCGACCAGGCCTGAGTCTCTAGGCAGTGCTGTATTGTTTATTACCCCTGTACAGGCAAAACTGGGTAGAAGGGAGGGGGGATATATTCACTCTCACTGAGTCCTGCAGGCTAAAGCCCAGAATTTGTACTCCACTGTTCATTTAGTGGACAGGTTGCTCTTTCCTGTTAAACTAAGGAGCTCAAGGGCCCTGGAAGCTTCATGTGGGGAGATGCGACTGAAAACCCCAGAGCTCTGACTGGTGAATGGCGTCTGCGGAGGAAGGCTGCCTAGGATTCAGGCACCGGACAGTCCTGATGCTCATGAAAGACAATGTCCTCAGCTGGCTCTGTCACTCCGGGTTGGTGTGAGCAGACTCTCGACTTTGCATAGGTGAAACTGGCAGCCAGGTATGGCAAACAGGGACCCTGTCAGGTTTGTTCTGTGAACCTCACTGATGCCCATCTTCACTCGTGTTGTCAAGATACGACACAAAAGGGATGATCCGCCCTAGCTATTCATCCAAGCCGTGTGCCCTATTATCCATATTAACCAAGGGTCATCTTGTATCCAAAGGGGAAGGGCTGCACTTCTAGATAATTCACTGAAAAATAACAGGACATAAAACTGCATGTCAGTCAACCTCCCCCGCCCCAGACTGGGCAAGACACTTGCAACAAGCCCTGATTGATTATGAAGACCCAGATGTTACGGTTACTGATCACATCAGGCCTGGAAATCATGACGATTCAAACTCAGAACCAGCCACTCAGCACAGCAGTGCAGCCACACTAGCTCAGATGGAGAAAATGTTTTTTTCTCAACAGACTAATCCCATCCCTTCCCACTAGAGTGCTGCAACACACACACACACACACACACACACACCACAATCCATTCCTCATCACACTGTCTTCTTACAGGATCTTTCCTTTTAGAGCCTATTCTTGAGCATATTGGTGCTTTGGGTTACTGTTAATGGGCATCTGAAAGACCCACCTGCAGTCTTGGCTACTGCACCTATGGAAACTTGTCACTTTTCTTTATTTTTGGCTTGGCAATTTGGGGATGTTTTGCTTTTTTCCTCCTACTTCTTTATATCGATTTTTTCAGTAGTGGATGGATTTCCCCCACACTGGGTAGCGAAAGGAAGAGGTGTGAAGTGTCGGGAAGCAGGCACAGAGGCTAAGGCACGGCATGCCACCTGTACAGATTGCCTTTCTAGAAAGTATTGGAAGTGACTGCTTGTCACTATACAATATTCCCCATTTACACAGCAGCTTTCGGGATGTCAAAGGGTTTTCCAAACAGACACAGAGTGAGTGCCCAATGCTGGGGCTGGCGAGGGGGGATTTGGCCTAGAAGAGCAAGACAAGCTCCTACTCCGTTGATAAAAAATGCCAGAGGATCTTCAGTGCTCCACACACTTCCGTCACATCCTTCGTCTGCAGCTCCCAAAGGGAAGGCACAGTATTCTCCCCATTTTAAAGGTGGGGTAATTGAGACACACGAAGTAAGGCTGTGTCTGCATTAGACACAACCATGTCAATGAACCTGGTAGTCTCGGAAACGGATTCCAAACACTGCCAGAAACTTAGACCGTTCAGTCCTGAGCCAGCCAGTAAGCATGCCCGGAACAGAGCTGCCTCCCCTAACTCAAAGCCCTGTGCTCCACCCACTAGACCACAGCTACCCTAGCTATTTAGGGAGAGCAGACGGGTTCTGTTTGTAAGATCTCATCTAAAAGACCCTGCCCAATATGCCACTTGGCCCCCCAGAAGGAATGAAGACTGTGGAGGCTCTGTAGTGGTGGTTCCAGAAAGCCCATGTATTAAATTCTTTGGCTTCTCTCTCTTTGCCTGCTTGGTTTCTATATTGCTTCCTGTTCCTTCTCTGGATAAATGGCCTCCCTGCTCATCATTTGCCTCAATGGAAGCTGCTTTTCAGGGAGCGCTGTATCATTGTAGTCCTTCCAGTGGAATAGCTGCTCCTTTGAGGAGACTTTTCTTTTTAAATAAGATAGCTGTTCTTCACGGATGGTTCTCTCAAAAAATCCCCTTTATTTCCCCAGATCTTACCTAGGAGATCTCGATTAAAAAAAACAACAACCCACCTTTCACCAGATTTGCTTCCAATTTCCTCTCTGAACATCTCATCTATTTCAGGGAGATGCATTTGCCCTTTCACATCGGGCTTGTATTTTAACTAGCGAATGATCCTTTTCAGGACTTCTTGTGCTTTCAGTTCCTCCTGTTATAGCCTCATCCGCCCTGCCCCCCTTTTCTTTGCCGCTTGGGGGCTGGAGCTTGTTCAGCTTCAGCTGCAGCGTCAAGGGAGGGGGGTTGCTCAGCTCGCAGAGTCGGTTATTTCAAATGCGCCGCATTTGGTGACACAAATTCACGTGTCTCAAATCAGATTTGAATTTAAACATGGTGGGCCACAGTCATCCCTGATGGATCTCGGTCATCTAGACAGACAGTCATGAGGGGCCTGTAGACAATAGATCTGTCTCCAATACAGATTGACCTGGCCGGGTTAGGAGGTGCAATATGCTACTGCTCTGTAGGGGGCACCATCTCGGGGTTTTCAGCACCCGGGAGCAACTAAGTTCCTCTGGGCACTTCATCGCCATGTGTCTAGGCATTTCTGCCATGCTGACCGCTGTGGTAATTATAGTCCCCACAGGCAGAGGCGTGCCAATCCTGCCGCCCCCCGGCATTTTGCCCATGGAAGCGGATAGCCTGAACCTGCACTGAATCTAGCCCATAACTGCTTAACCTCACAGGGGCATGCAGAATGATCCACTCATTACTCCGCTCCCACGTATCACCAGTACATCAGTACTGAGTGCCAAGCCCAGCATGCGGCTATAGCCAGAAAGGTGCAAGGACAGAAGAGAGAGGGAGGATCCCAGGACACAGCTTTGGGGAAGTGGTGAAAGTCTGCTTCCCAGAAATGTGGTTAAATAATGAATGTCCCTGTGCTTGTAACTGCTTCCCTCAGACGATACCAGTAGCATAAGAACATAAGAAACATAAGAACATAAGAACGGCCGTACCGGGTCAAACCGACCCGCAATCTAGCCCAGTATCTGTCTACCGGCCGTGGCCAATGCCAGGGGCCCCAGAGGGAGTGAACCTAACAGGCAATGATCAAGTGACCTCTTTCCTGCCATCCATCTNTCATCTGGCTGGAGCCTTAGCCAGCTCTTCATTTCATCAGTCTTTCCATTTTTATACTGTGCTCATTACCATGGCATCCGAGCACCCAGGTCTCATCAAAGTCCAACTAACCACTGGGAAAGTCCATTGGACCTTCTCAGTGGCATGAACTATCTTCCTCTGCTCCACCCATCTCACATGCACAGTACGGGAGTGGAGGGGTGGGGGCAAGAACAGACCCCAGCAGCACCTCACTCTACAATGCCACAGGGCAGAAGAGAACTTCATTGTCTAGTACGATCTCTAGGTAAGCTCGTAAAGAAAGGACAGAGCCACTCACGAGTGACAGCCTGACCTTACCTGGCTGGTGGATGTGTTAAACGTTTCCTGTGGGCAAATCTGAAAAGCTAAACGGGTGTGAAATTATTCGGGCGACTTCTGTTCTGAGTGGAGATGTATCAAGGAAGCAGAGTGCAGATATAGATTAGGTTGAAGTTTGGGGAAGGATTGAGTTGGGTCTGAGGTCAAATCAAGGGTAGGGCTTGATCTTTCTTTAGAGTCGGATAAGATCAAAATCTGATCTTGATCTCTGGAGACTTTGGGCCCTGAATGGCAAGATTCTTGTCAGAGCAGCTATTCTTGGGAGATTTCAGAAAACCGACCCGCAATGAGTTTGGGGTCTGACCAGAAACCAATCCCACAAGACAGATTCAGATCCAGTACTCTGCAGCGCCAAGGAGTTCAGATCTGGGCTTCCAATCTGGATACGCCTTTACATTCGCTTTCCCATGTAGTCACCCTTAACTTGAAGGGTACATTTATCAGTAGTGTATAAAGGTTTAATTAATCAGAAGATGTTCTAAGCACATTACAGCCATAAGTAGTATGAACTATTGATGGCAATAAGCACCATCAGCAGACGGTGTTACAGATGGGTAAAAGTCTCTTACTGGCCTGCTGGACCCTAACAACCTGTAATCATCAGCCATTTATTCAAACATCGATTAGTTATTATTCCCTTATAAACGCATCTTCACTAGAACATGGGAGAGGCCATGTAGTCCAAAGGCATCGGGTGACCTGGGTTCCATTCCCAGTTCCACCACTGATCTGCTGCATGTCCTAGGGCAACATCTCTTCACTTCTTTGTGCCTTTCTTTTGCCCTCCTACCTTTCAGTGGTCAGGCCTGTTTAAGGCAGGGGCTGTCTTACCACCTATACTGTGCCTACCCCAGCCTAACCTCAGTACTTATATGGGCCCCATTGCAATCTCACAATCTTTAACGCATTTATCCTTGCAACTCCCCTGTGAAGTAGGGCAGTGCTATTCCCATTGTACAGGTGGGAAACTGAGGCACGGAGCGATTAAGATCTTGTCTACACTTGCTGCGGCATGTGGTACATAGACATAGCTAAAGGCAGGCTGTGTTTGCACTTGTTACTGAGGTGTGTTGCTTCGTGTGGCAGTGAAAGGCTCCGGCAGGGGGGAGAGCTCTCTGGAGCCTTTCCCCACTGCCTCCCACCTGCCAGAGCCTTCCCACCGAGGAAGTCTGTCCCTGCGGGGAGGAAAGGCTCCGGCAGTGGGGAGGCAGCGGGACACGGCAGTGTGGATGTGGGAGGCATGGCAGTGTCGGGACTCTACGTGTCTACAGTTGGAGCTAGGGCGGAGAGTCCAGCTCACACAAAAATAGTGTCGCTGGCTGGGCTAGCGGCCCTGAGTACGTACCCACGGGCAGGTTTGTACTCAGAGCAGCTAGCCCACACTGCTACTTTCCAGGCACTCACACCAGCATGTTTACAGGAGCTGGAATCACACCCCTTGCTCCAGCCTCAGGGACTTGCCCAATCACACAGAAAATCTGTGGCAGAGTAGGGAACTTGAACCACTGACTCCTAGGTGCCAGGCTAGTGCCCCTAACTACTGGACCATCTTTCCTCTGAACACAATATGGCCCTGACTGCAGCGGAGGCTTGTGGGTGTTATTGTAATCGAAGAGCATTTTACGGCTATTTGTAAGTCTCAAATATCAATGGGGCCCCAAAACACACGCGTCCTTTACGTTAACCGTCTGGTTGTCTCTGCACTATAGGACTCTTGCTTTCTCAGTGCAGGGCTGAAGAATGGCAATGAATCAGCAACAAAAAACACAGGCTTCATTTAATGGCACATTCCAGCTTTGAAATGATTAAGAGCTTCAGCGGCCCAAAAAGAAAAAAAAAAGGAAAGGAAAGGAAAGGAAAGGGCAGCCATGCCTGAAATGATTTAATTTTAGCAATGCCGGGTTTGCCTTTGATAGGTTTAGATTTTAAAAAAATTAATAATGAAATGTACTACTCGGAGATGCAGCGGAATGGAAAGGGAAAACGCTGGGGAATGGTGGAGTGACAGGTAAGTGGCCATCAGAGGGGGTTTAAACTTCAGGATCAGGCCAAATAGGGAACTAAATTGCCAGCTGAAGGTTTGTGGAGTTCACGGCAAGAATACAGTGAGCAAGTTCCTGGCAACCTTACTCCCCAAGTATCAGAGCAGGATCTTCAGACCCAGTCCTGTCATCCTTATTCAGGCCGAGCTCCCGGTGTCTTCAATTAGATCCTAGCCTCTACGAGGCTGCCAAGATCGCAGCCTCAGCGTGGGAATTCTTTGTATTATAGCTGCGTTTAGAGGCACCAGCAGAGATCAGGGCCCTGGATATTCAGCTAGTGAGAGGCAGTGCCTGCCCTGGAGTACGCTCCGGGACTCCTTTCACTATTCGTGCCTGTGATGCTTAGCACAACGGGCCACCGGTGCCTGAATGGGAACTCACAGGCGAGCTTTGGTTCTAACTTCCGAGACTGCTGAAAAACAAAGGAAAGGGAACAAACATCTCAGGGCGGATGGGGGAACAGACACAAGGGGCTGTGGTTTCCCTACACAGCACAGCCCTCATTTGAAGCAACAGTCAGAAGTTCCCTAGCAACCAGTGGCAGCCCCATCACTGGCAGTATTTATTATGTAGGACCCGCAGCATGCCAGGGGCTTTCCCAGCCCAGAGAGGCTCACAGGTACGCAGGACCCTGGGCCTTCACCTCATACATGCTCCTCCCCTCACCGGGCCCTGAAGAGGACAGCATGTGAGGGGCAAGAATTAGCTGGGTAAGAGCTTAGTTAACTGCTAATTGGGGATGCTCCGTTCATCCTGCCCTTTATGTTCAAGTTGGTTTATTTCTTCTTTCCTGTCGAATAAAGTCTTCCCCACACATACACTCCTGGCTTGGCCTCCACAGTGGGAGACTCTGAGTTGGGGCCAGCTTCTGATTTCTACTCACATCTGTGTAGGTCTATTTATCTACCCAGGTGCTTACAGCGGGGCCCAGCGGTGCAGTATTTGAATGCGCACCAACATATTGCCCTGCTGGGATCCCTATGCCCTGACTTACCCCAGCTGCAACTGCCCCGCTCAGCACATCACTCCTCGCCCCGGTAACATGCCGTCTGACTCCAAAGGCACAGATAACGCCCCGCTTCCCGCCGGGCAGAGGAGGGGGATGAAGGACATGGAAGAGCAGAGCTGTCCTCAGGACACAGACTGCAGCAGACAGACAGGGCTGAGATCCCCCCCTAAGCAGCATTCGACAACAGGAGGCAGTTGGCGTGCTCAGGTCTCCCCGGGGCTGGCCCAGGCAAGGCTTTTCAAACAACGTGACGGACGCTGGCAGTCCCGGCGGCCGCCAAGGCACGGCTGTCATTCATGCCGCCATGGGCGTGCACATGGGAAGTGGGAGGGGATGTGTGGGCCCCTGCCAGCAGCAGAGGAGGGGAGAGGAAAGGCACCAGGGCCTGCTGGCGTGAGAGACCCAGCGCAGCACAAAAACCACTTCCACGGAGAAACAAACTCATCTGCAAATCCCATTCACAGGCCTCTTTCCATTGTCCCAGCCCCTTGCCGGCACACAGCCCCCGCCCCGTCTGGGAGCAATGGGACTCTGCCCCCCCAGACAGGGTAATTCCCCGAGCAGGAACTCTCCTGAACAGCAGTCATTGTAACCCGGCCTGGTGAGTGACTTTCCACTGATGCAGGAACACACTCGCACAGCCAACACGCTGGCCCCAGAGCACAGTCACAGCAGCTGGGCTGGGTGCTGGGGGGAAGGATCCTCCCCCCGCCGGCCATGGCTGCTGGAGAGGAGTAGCCGCCATGCTGCATACGATTGGACCTGTGGAGCACTCAGTGCTCCGGCCCCAGCTTTGCCTTCTCCCCGCCCAATCCCTGCTTTGCAGCAAGTCTCCCTAGCTGGCCTTCGTGGGGCCTCGGCACACTCCAGCTCCCTCCCTTCCTGCACTGCTGCACCCCACTGGGTCCCAGCAAGGGGCCCCCTAGGCAGCCTGCATGAGGAGGGAGGATTCGCCCCAGGACAGTAACGGTCAGTGCTCAAGTAGTGTTCCCTGCAGCGATGTCATGCTGGCACTGCGCCTGCCAGGCAGCACCTTGGACATCAAAGCCCAGCCCACAAGGAGCAGTGGCTACAGGATGTGGCCTCTTCACTCTGAAAGCCTCCCCTCGCACCTGCTTCTTGTCCACGGGGGACGATCCCCTGGGGTCCAGTCACCCTTCTCCCCCCCAAGCCAGCTGGGCAGATTCCCCTCATTGGCACCCAACTGCTGGGGCTGCCAGCCTGCCCAGAGCAACCCGAAATGCCCCCAACAGTGAGCTTCTGCTACAACTCTGGCAGGACAGAACGACAGCTCCCGTCAGTCACAGCACAGACGGATCCCGAGAGGGGATCGCTTGCACTCTGGCACCAGCCAGCCAGGCAGAGACGTGAGCCCCCTCGCCACCTCCAACATCTCCCCCTCGCGGTGTGCGCAGGCTAGTGACAGCTCTAGGCCCTTTCGCTCGGGGGCAGAGACTTGTGCTTTTAGATCCAGAGGGCTCTGGTGTTGAAGGGAGTCGGGTGCTAATCTCCCTTAGGCGCCTTTGGCAACCCCAGCCTAAGTGACTTGCCCAAGGCAGCCCAGGGAGCCTGTGGCAGAGCTGGGACCTGAACCCAGGCCTGCCATTCCTAAAGCCAGAGCTCAAAGCTCCTGCTCCCCTTCCCTTTGAGGCGGTACTTCTCGCTCACCAGCTGGAGCACAGAGGAGACCACATGTCACCCAGGGCAGGGAAAATACACACAGGGAAGAACCCGCCACATATGAAGGCAGGAAACAAAGACAACCTGGGCTGAGCCTGCTGGTGGCCGTCTAATTGCACCTTTCCAGGCAAGCGATCCCATCCCCATGGCAGCACTAGCCACGGGGGACAGGTGTTGCAGCACACCGGAAGGGACGGATGCTTTTAAATAAAGCCTGTGTTTCAAGTAGGATATTAGGATTAGCCGTAGCACCTACAGGCCTCCAGTCAAGACACAGAGTAAGGAAGTGCCCTGGCCTGAAGAACTCACAATCCAACTTGAACCAAGAGAGCGTAAGAGACAACAGGAGGCCTGGGAGAGCGGCTGTGGTAGGATCAGGTCTGTAGGCCAGGAGTAGCCAGGGGACCAGTTGTAACAACAGGCTCTTTGCAGCCCACCAACCCCCCCGATACCTTTAAGGAGAACCCACTGAATTGCCATTTAACTCACTGGGGATTAAAAGCAGAGTCTGAGGGCAGAGAAGGGCAGCAGCTCGCTGGAGGGCCCCTTTAAGAGCCTGTGAGCTATTCAAGTGACAGCTGTTCAGGGACTGGTTAGCGGAGACGTCAAAGGGCTCGCAGTCAAACAGCCTGCTCTTGTGTGAAGATGGGATAAAGCGAGACCTTCGGACAGCTTCGTTTCATCTGCAACGGGGGCGGGTGGGGACAGGTAGGGGATGGTCTGGAAACCAGTTGTCCTCAGGCAGCGACCAGTGTCCCAGACCAAGCACCTTCCTCAGCTTGGCTTTCAGAGAGGTGACAGAGCTGGAGCGTGTGCTCCGTCCCTCCTCTAAGGCTGCAGCATCCAGCCCTTGTCTAGCAGGATGCTATTGCGGAGTTCATGGACATGGGGCAGGCAGGGGACCCCATTTCCTGGCTGGCTGCGTTGGACCGGCTCTGCCTGGAGGAGCCAGCATGCCTGCCCTGAATAATGCTCAGGTTCCAATCGGGATCCAAAAATCAGCTTTGCACAGGGCACTTCTCCTTAGAACGAGCTTTAACCACCGCTCCCCTACATACACACACATCCTTTGGGGCATTTGAAATCCAGAGCCTGTCCTGGGGTTGGGTCTATAAACTGCTGGGTTTGGAGGAAGCACCAGCTGTTTCTGCCGCTACTGTGTTTCACCTGCACTAAGAGGAATGTCTGTAAACAGCTTTATTCAAGGGTGAAATCAAATATTTATATTAACTGCTGAGTCTGTTTCCTTCCCGCCTTTGACACTAATTTTCTACCCAGCCAGTGGATTTTTCTTTTGCCTCCTTCCACCTCATTTACTCCCCATCCCCCTTTTGAAGACATGATCAAAACCCCACGTCTTCCCTGCTGCTTGCAACCAGGGAATGGTTGGTCAGCTCCTCACACTGGTACTCAGTCCCAGCTCCCCTGCATCAGCTCCCACAGTATCTGAGCATCTGCAATGCTTTGTGAGATAGGTTGTAGTAGGAACACGTTACAGAACGACACGGCATCATTTCCATGTTCTCTCTGTGCCCATGGATATTTAACACTCCTATTACTGTCGTACCCACAGCCCACAGTCAAGGTAAAGTGTTTGTGAACAAAGAAAGTGAACACAGACATTGACCCTAGTGAAACTCAGCTGTTTTGCTTGGCCAAGGCTTGTGCAAATATTGCCTTTGGCTCTGATCCACATGGGGATTGCAGCTCCTGAGTTTCAGGTTTGGCTCTGAATTCAGAATGGTTCAAACTGATGAGCAATCTGGTTTCACGTAAGGCACAACACAGATTCTGCAACATTTCAGTGCACAGCTACAAATCAGCCCAGGGATGTCCAGATTCAAGAGCCCTCAAGAAAAACTTTCAGCCCAAAGGCCAAGAGTATTAAGTCTGTATAAACCCCAACACCGGGTGAATGTCGTCATAAAACCTTGATGCAGGTGAGCACATCACGCGTCTTTACTCGGACCAGAATCAGCTTCCCAAATCCAAACATGCCCAAAGTTATTTGAGAACATTTGAATTCCAAACCTGGATCCAGTGTTTGCAAATGGCCCCTATACTGGGGCGATCCAAAATCCCCCAGGCTTTGGGGGATGAGGAGAGGGGAGCTGTAAAATCTGGCCCTGCATTTTAGATCTTGAAACCTTCTCTGCCCACCACCTCTATTTCCCTGTCCAGAAAGCACTAGGAGATGAGATATCAGGTGTTGGCCAGAAAGGCTCAGTTCCTGCAGGACACAGAGCTCCTTCAGCTGTCATAACTTCCCTGGGACTCTCCATCCCTCAACGGATCAGAGGATCAGGCCGCAAAAAAAAATATTTAGTTTTCATTTTGCAACAAGGATGAGAAATGGGCATGGCTCTAATGATGTTCATGTACCTGCGATGATTTATACCAGCTGAGGATCTGGCCCTGAATATTTTAGGCAGAGGTTAGAGGCAGATAAACTCTTCACACAGGCCTCTATTTCCACTTCCTGCCCTATACGTTTCAGGTCTGAGCTCCTCTCTTCAGAGTAAATCTGAAGCCAGCAGATTTATACCAGCAAGAGGAAAAGCAGGCCCATTGCCTTCCATCTAGCAGCTGTGGAGGAAATACTTTTCCCGAGTGCCATATTTCACTAGAAGCTATGCCGTTATTTACTTTATTAGCGCGAAGAATGAATGAGTCATGTAAAGAGACCTTATTAAAGCAGGAACAATTTACTAATTAACAGGCAAGGCAACCGAGCAGCTTTTGTAGCACTTTAAATGGACTCCATTGTGACGGGCCTGTTTTCAATTTCTTCCAAATACGCTTCCACTTTGGTCATTAATCATTGCATTACCAGCCTCTCTGCTGACCCCTCAACCGGTGACATTTCCGTGACCTTTTCCAGGTCCCTATAAGCTTCTCCATCCCCTGAATGTAAAACAGACACTGGGGGATTCTACTGGAATACAAAAGAAACCCACCTAAAAACAACTCGAGGGCTGGCACAGCATCTGCTGTGGGGCAGGGACTCTCCCCAGCCCTGGGGCTCCCCCTCCTACCTGCTCTCACAGCTAGTGAAGATATCCCTACTGAAACATCAAAGTCTAGGTGCACGTTAGCTCTAAAAGGAAACATATAAGATAGGTATCAGCAGGAGGCAGAGTCAGCAGCAAGGAAAGAACCCGTGACTGCATCACCGCCCTGGCGTGATCGTTGCGACTACGTTCCAGCAGGGCATCATGGGACCAAATTCATCCCCGATGTAACTCCACTGAAGCCAAGTCACGCCCTGGGGAAGTCATGGCCAAGGGTGGCTTTAGTGCTCTGGCCAGCCTGTGTGGGAGGACAAGGCCAAACTGTCGTAAGGGAAAAGTGGGGCTCTAGCTTTGGCAGGGAGCTAGGCCAGAACGTCCTAGCAGAGTGTGGTCCTCTCCTTGCTGTCGAGCCAAACTCTTTGAACCTCATTTGGCCACACTGGCAGCTCAGCTGTCACTCCACAGCCCTGTCCGACATTGCTAACGCTGCTTCAGCTCCATGCTGTGTTTGCAGCACTGGGGGACCTCATGTAAATGGGTAAAACTGGCTGTTGTAGGCATTTTTAGATCCACATTATGTTTGCTCTTGAGCAGGGCTTCATGAAATGGTAGCAACGTGGCTACACTACAGCTCTCAATCTGCTAATACCATTGGAGAAGAATTTCTGTTAGCAACGGTGGGAAGTTTTCTAGACAGGACAATACAGCACCCAACACACCCTTTTAGTATCTCCCTATCTGCATTCATCCACTACCCAATTACACATCTCTGAGCTCTATATATCTTCTATCGTCTAGCTCAAGGACCACGGCATAATACCTTTTAATCCCCTACTACACTGCCATTATTACCCCCTCCACCCATCTTCACCGGTGCTGAGTGAGTGTTCATATGCAGCGATCAATTGAATTTTTAAATGAATTTGCTTTGGCCACACATGTCTGCTTTCTGCAATCATCTGTAGGATTGAATTCTACCAGAATGAACGTTCACGAGACCCAAACTTCAAAGCTGCCCCGTATGAATATTTGCACAATCTGAGTTTTAAAATTCCCTCTTGCATTTATTCATCCAGAAGTCACTTGTGCACTCAGGCAATTAGGTAAGAGACGTACCCAACAACTCAGCAACAATGTTTAGACATCCTCCCAGAGAACTGGTCATGCAATTTACAAATAATTACATTAAAATGAATTATTTTGATCAAATAAATGCAAAGCAATTGTGATCTGTTCACGGACAAACAAAGAGGCAAAGGGTGAGATTTTCAAAGGCACATCCCACTGAAAGGCAAGGGGACTTGTACTCCTAAAGGCACTTATGAAAATCTCATCCTAAAACCCTTAGCTCATTTGTGTAAGTTATTCTTTCTGCTCTAAATATTCCCTTGTGTGGCTGATCCCTGCCTAGGAGCAGGCTCCCATGGGATTTCAGTCAGGCCAGCTGCTACCCCAGTATTCGCTGGGCTCTTTTGGGGTAGCCCTCAGGTACCGCGGCAATTCTGCTCCTGCCAATTAAGCTGCTGTGAAATACACCTCTACCCCGATATAACGCGACCCGATATAACACGAATTCGGATATAACGCGGTGAAGCAGGGCTCTGGGGGGGCGGGGGCGGGGCTGCGCACTCTGACGGATCAAAGCAAGTTCGATATAACACGGTAAGATTTTTTGGCTCCCGAGGACAGCGTTATATCGAGGTAGAGGTGTATTTGCTATGGGGAGGATGGGGATTTTCAGAAGTCTGCCCCCACCAGCCGAATGGATCTAGGACTGATCCACCCTGATGATATCAGTACCCGAAGCTGTTCCCTTGCCCACCATCCTGAGACAACAATGGCCCAGGAGGTCAGGGATTCAGGCTGTCTCTGCAGGCCTTGATTCACCCAAAGGGCCAGAGGCCTACAGAGAAGCTGAGCTTGTGTCCCAGGGGACAATGAATGGACAGAAGCAGTTTTATTACTCCAAGCACATGCCACTCAGGGCACCTGATTAGAGGATCCAGTAGAGAGGCAGATGGACCTGGGGGGGAGGGGAGGCAGAGAAATCAGAAAGAGGCAGCAGAGTGGGGGGCGGAGGGAGAGGAAGCTCCATCCCCCCAGCCTCAGTGTTTTATTCCCCAGCTCTGCCCTCTGCTCTTGCTTTCTCGTGAATCCTTAATCCTCTCCCCGACCCCCTCTGTGCTCCCGTCTCACCACATCTCCCTGCAGGACTGCCCCTGGTGTTCTTGGGGGCTGGTCATTAGAACTCCACTCCTGTTAGACCCTCCCCCCCCCCCCAGCCGCTGGACAGCTGGAGCCTGGAAGGAGGGAGCAGACAAAAGCTTTGCTATTAATTGCATCTACAAGGGGGGGGGAGGGGAAGGGGGGTTATGCCACTTCCCTCCTCCCTGTGGCTGAGGCCACAGACTCATTAAAGATTCTGCTCATTGGAAGCAGGAGGAGGCTGGGAAGAACCAGATGGCAGCCAGGCGGATGGTGGAGCAAGCCCGGCCTCCTCCCCGCACCGAGCAGATGCCCGGGGAACAAGAGAGAGGAGGGATTAAAGGGAGCTCTGTAGCAATTAGCATCAAAGGCCAAGGAACCATCCATTTGCAGGCCAAACACTGGCAGCTGAACAGCAGCCGATCAGCCAGAGCAGGTAGAAGGACTCAGCTCAGCCCAGGCCCTAGAGCGAGGCTGCCTTTGGCCCGGCCGATTGCTGGCCCAGGCAGCGCATTAGGGCGACTGTTTGTTCTTATGCAGGTTAGGCCCCCGGGGCTCCATTTGTTCCAGGATCCCATCCCCCCCTCCCCCCAACACACACACACACACACACACACACACCCCTGACCCCAGGCAGGGCAGTTTTCCAGCCCACTCCACAGCTGGGAGCTGCCTCTGCAAACATCGCCTGGAGTTGGGTTAGAGAAGCTGATAAAAGGGAACATGCAACGGCCCGAAAGGCAAGAGGCTGAACCCTGGGACGGGGTAACTTGGTTGGGGCAAGGACGGCATGAAGGCAAGCAGGACGGGAAAGAAGGGAAACATCTGCACTATTATTTCCCGGAGAGCCTGGGTTCTGCTAACAGCGGGTCATTCATTTCACCATGGACAGTAGATGTTGTATGGTATAATCGGATGGTTTTGTGACATCAGCGGCTAGCAGCTGAATCATCCAAATTGTGGGCAGTAGAAAAGACTTGTTGGGGCTACGATATGACCCTTTGAAAGCAACCGGGTTTGTAACCGGAGGGTAGGTCTACGCTGCAAGTGAAGGCACGATTGGCGCGTGGGTCTGCCTACCCGTGCCAGCTTTAATCTAGCTCGCAGGGCTAGCACCCAGCGAACAAGCCCCCCGAGGAGCCTGGCCGCACACTCTGGTTGCTAGCTCCTGCTGCCACGTTGACACTCCTCTCAGGACCCGGCCTCGCTAGAGGAAAGCTAGTGCAGATACGGCTGCCGCGTGGCCGGCCCCTCCGGGTTTGAGTGCAGACGCTACGCGGGGCTGTGGCCCAAGACTGGCCGGAGAGGTGTTGGAGTGTAGCTCATGGGGCCAAACTCATCCCCGGGGTAAGTTAGCTTTAGTGGCTTGAGACTGGGGATAAATTGGCCTCTAGTTGTTTTAAATGTGGGGCTATTTTCAGTTCCACGGTTGCAAAGCCCCATGTCTCTAGGGAGCATGTGGAAGCCCGAGAAGGTTGGATTCCAACAGGGCTGAGGCGAGGCCCACATACCCACGCCGTGATCACACCTCCCGCTGCAGCGTACACACCCTAAGCCACGGCCCCCACGGCTGCACTTCACTAGACACTGAGCCGCGTCGGAGTGCTGGAGGCAAACGGTTCCCACCAGCCCTGCTCAGGCTAGTTTAGCTGCTGGCGCAGGGATGGCCAGACCACGCTCAACAGCCAACACAGGAAGTGGGACCGGCTCCCTCAGCCTGACGCCGTCCCTGCCGGGAAGCGAAACCTTTTCATGAACGCATGGTGCGCCCAGATCCTGATACCACTCCCTGCAGTCCCACTGAAAGCTGCACTGAAGCAGTCCGATGAGGTCCACCAGCACATACACAGCACCCCATTACTGGGGTCCCCCAGGGACAGGTGGGTTTTACTGGCTGGATCATGCCCACCAAGGCCGATGGGAATACCAGTCACCACAATGCCTAATAAGGGGAAAGCTCGGTGGCTATACAGGGCCGGGAAGGGTCTGTGTTGCAAGGAGGCGTGGGGTGGGGTGGGGGGGAAGGAGCAAGTTTTCATCTTACGCCCACACTACATTCAGGTTTTTACTACATGGTGCAGATTAGCCTGCTCCTCCAGGCCCCGCTGCATGTACCAGCATCAACTCTGCTCACACGCTGGGGTTTCAGGGAGCGAGAGGACTCGAATCCTGAGTCCTCCCTCCCCCCACAAGTTGGTTGGCAACAGAACTAGCAATTCAGTTACTCCCCCTTCAGTGCAGAGCAGCAGCCCCGAGCCAGGGCTGACACACATTCCCGAGATCTCAAACCACTGCAAACCAAGCAGATCAAACCTCTTTTAATCTGTCCCTGCTAACGGGTAAAGCAATCAAATCCCCCCCCCCCCCCACGCACACTATCCACCAGAGCATTAAGAGTTAAAATGCAAATTCGCCAAAGCTAGCCTGGTGTGACCATCTGCCATCCTGGCCCCTGGCTCTGCGGAGAAGAGGGAGGCTCAGGGGATGGGGTCCCTCGCCCATTGCTGGGGCCTGCTGGTAATGGCTCATTTACCAAGTGGGCTGCCTCAAGGTTGTGGTTCCTGTCTGGTAGCGTGTTGCGTTTCACGGCCTGTGCTAGCGAGAGATGAATGCAGCCTGGGGACGCGCGCAGACCGTCCGGCAGGTGGGCGTCATTAGAAATCCACTCGGCTCCTGCTCTCGGGAGCGGCGCACGGAGCTTAGGCCAGGTGGAGACAAGCCCAGCAGTGGTTCTTCATCCCGTGAGGGACTGATCCAGCTGCGAGTGAGATCCTCGCTTTCTAGCCACGCCCGCTCCAGAGCTGGCCACTGGCCACTTCCCAACTACAAGTGAAACCCAGAGAGCATTTTTGGACCCAGCTGAGATGCATTCTGGTGATGCGGGAGCAAGGATGAGCTTGTGGTTAAGGCACAAGAGTGCAATCAGCAGAACCACGTTCAGTTCCCAGCTCCCGCATGCTCCCTGTGGGACCTTGGACAAGTTGCTTCAGCTCCGTGCCTCAGGATCTGTCTGCACGAACAGTCGGACTGCGGCAAGCTGGGCCGTGGGTCTCCACCGCACTCACTTGCAGGGGACCAGATGTCCCTGCTGCACACAAACTGGTGCTCAGCGTGCTTCAGCCTAGTCACATTTCAAAGAGGACTAGATCGAAGCAAACTACTGAACTGTTAGTGTGCATCAGCGGGGTCCACGCGGATCAACAATCCACAGCAAAGTAGCGCGGGGGTGATCTAAGTTACCCTGAGCTAAATGTCCATGGAGATAAGCCCCCCATTCCCCACCTGTGAAATAGGGATACTGCTCCCTCCTTTGCCTGTCTTAGGTTACAAGCTCTTGGGGGCAGGATCTGCCCCACTACACATCTGTGCAGCACCTAACGCAGGAGCCTTGAGCTGCTGGTGTAGTACAAAAGACAATACATATCACACCCCCACACAAGCAGTGTGTTTTTCAAGTGACATTCATTCCCCAAGACCCACAGTGCAGGAAAAGATCCTTATTTTTTCAATTCAGCTCCTATTCAAATCCATCTCTCTCAACACGACTTGGGGCCAGACTTAGCCCTGATGTAAACAGGGGGGGAACTCCATTCACCTCAGCCAGATTCACCACTCGGCCTATGAGCTGCTAATTAAATCTGCCATAGTGAAAAATGCAACAGGCAAAACAAATCCAGGCTGGTTTCAAGCAGCCAGCTAGCAGGGGTGCAGAACCCGTCCCAGCTCTCAGAGGGCTTTCAAGGGTGGGTTTTTTTAAATTGCTAATTACTCTTTTAGTTACACTCGCATGGCCCTGCGGTGACGGGTAAACATGCCAACAAGGGTGAGACAAGCAAATGCAGTAAGTCACCCATGAAAGAGAATAACTAAAAATTCAACAAAAGGAGGAGAGAATTTGGGCTTTTGAGTTTGACTCGCACTGTCAAGGGATAAATGGCAGCATGGATTTAATGCACTCTAGGCACTTGGTTCAAATCTGGTTTAGCAAAGTGAAAATAACTTCCTTGGTCTCAGCCTGTCCCCAGTAGAGTTTAGACTCGGTTACTTACAGTAGTGCCTAGGGGCTGCAGCTGAGATCAGGGCCCCATTCTGCTAGGCACTGGGCAAACTCAGAGTGTCCCCAAGAGCTTACCCTTCAAACAGACTAGATAGCTAAAGGGTGGGAGGGGAAACTGAGGCATGGAACAGTGATGGGAGTTGCCCAAGGTCACAGCAGGTCAGTGACAGAGCTGTGAGGAGAACCCGGGTCTCATGACTCCCTGTCCAATGCTCTACCCACTACTTCAGGTGATGGGTGCTCTGCAAGGAGCAGGGCTGGCTCTAGGTTTTTTCCCATCCCAAGCAAAAAATCTTTTTGGCTGCCCCCCACCCCAGCCCTGGGCTCCCCTCGCAACCCCTGCCGCCCCAGCGCTGGGCTCTCCCCCCCCCACCCCACACCCTGCCGCCCCAGCCCTGGGCTCTCACCCCCACCCCACCCCACCCCACCGCCTGCCGCCCCAGCCCTGGGCTCTCCCCCCCCGCACCCCATCCCACCCCCTGCC